>BLBF01000006.1:32810720-32826107 GCA_015471245.1 Laticauda colubrina
CTCTCTCTCTCTCTCTCTCTCTCTCTCTCTCTCTCTCTCTCTCTCTCACACACACACACACACACACACACACACACATTCCCACATGAAATAGCTCTGTAGATATCTGAGATGATTCCACCACATCCTTAAGGGGTTGATGAAAAAGGTCTATACAGTTTGGACGCTTCTATATACTGATTGGTAACAAAGAGACTGGTTACAGCTTTCTCTCAAGATAGTGATGCCTTCAAGAAACATAGGGGGAGCATATGCAAACAATGGAAAATTGGTGTGGGTGTGTGGATACATTTGTGTTGTATGGCATAGAAGAAAAAGAAAACTAGTGGTCTCTCAGTGGAAACTAAGCCTGGCAGAACTTCTTTAGGACCCTGCAATAGCAAAGAAAAAAAATTGGAGAAGAAATCAGGAAAGTCCACAGTACAATGAGTTTGGGGAAATATCAAACTATTCCAATTTCCTTTACTGCCTATGAAAAATATTAGAGACTCATCTTTGGATGACCAGGTAGGTCTCTCGACTCTTTTAAACCTTGTCCCATTTAGGAATATCTCATGTGCTATCACAGCCCAAAAGACTATGGGTACTGTCCAATCATGACAAAGGATGGAAAACTTCAAAACAGATTTAAAAAACTCAATTAACTTTTTCTTGCTTTCTTCCTCCAGTCCTAAGGTAGGATAGCCTTGCTAGATCCAACCCATTTTTCCTGAGTGTTTCAGAACTCAAACAAAAAGATATTATGTTTTGTGGTGTGGATGATATCACCTTCCTTCCTTCCTTCCTTCCTTCCTTCCTTCCTTCCTTCCTTCCTTCCTTCCTTCCTTCTTTCCTATTTTAATTTCAGGATGATCAGCACTGTAGGTGAGGCTATATCAGCTCCAACTCAAGGGGAGTCTGGAAGCCCCTTTTCCAACTGACTCATTTTATTAAAAGCTTACACAAGCTATATCTCACTTCATCAGATATGTGGACTGATGTAGGGTTTAAATTGGGATGATGGAGGGAAAGAGAGGAAGACAAATAGGTTTTGCAGATTTAGATTCCATAGGTGACAGTTTACAAACCCCTTATTAATTGTACAGACTACAGTTGTGGTACATTAGGAACTTGCAATCAGTAGTAGCTCTTTCTGAGTCTCCAGGGAGATTTAAGCAGCATTTCCCAACACTGGTCACATTTAGATGTGTGAATTTCAGTTCCCAGAATTTCCTAGTGATTTAAATCCTAAAATCTAGTCAGCCTCCAAGAGAACCACCCATGCACCACAATGACATAATATCAGCAAAAGCTGCTGTTTTGTCAGTACTTAATAAATTCTACTTTAAAAAACCATTTAACTAAATTGGATATGATTAGAGCGACCATCACCATTAGCCCTGGACAAATATTATCCCAGCAAGGGGGCTAGGAGAAGTGAGGCACCTAGGGTTCAGCACATCTAGCACAGCTTCTGACCATACCCTGATGTGACTGAAGCCGCTCAGGCTAATCTCCTCCATCTCCCAACAATTACTCACCCTCACCCTTCTGGGCCTTAGCTTCGGCATCACTCTAGTGCCTGATTCAACTACCACAATCCATTTCTTGCACAACAGGGGCACTAACATATTATCAGACCCACAGCTGCTGTAGGTCATGCTTACCTGGAATTTGTTCCTGGGTCACAGCCGGGAGTCTACAGATATACACATTAAACCAGCCACAAGCTGTCTGAGAGGAAGACGGTGCCTTAATAGTGTGGCTCTAACACCTGTGGGATCAATAGCCCCCATATGTTACAGGAGGGAATACTAAGACTGAAATCAACATGTCTGGTAACTAATGCAGGAGGGAATACAGAAGGCAATACAAATCCATGGGAGTTGGTAGAATACAAACTTTGGGAAAGCCCAAAGGATGCAATGGATTTGTTGGAGGCCTCATCGAGAAATGCAAATATGGATTCCTTCAGGCTATTTGCTTCATACTAAACTGCATGTCCCAAAAATGCTTTTTCAGGAGGCAACTGAACTTTCTTGTTTTTCTTTGAAGACATTTTGAAGAAATGAAGAAGCTTCTTGGATGAAAAGCAAAATGTCTTCAAAGAAAAAACAAGACAGTCCAGTTGCCTCCTGAAAAAGCATCTATACCCCTTGCCCCCCCCCCCCCATCTGTCTATCAAGTCGCTTATTGCTGACAGCAACTTGATGGCAAATAATCATTCAATCAATTTGACACATGCTCTATAAAGCAAAGAGGCACCCAAATCACTTCCAAACAGAAAGGGAGATTTCCTTTCAAGCTATAAGCGTAGAACCAACAATATTATTTTCTTCAGTTTTATTGTCTACATTTCTGCAGTGACTGTTTGTTTTAAATAGCTTTCACCCAGGAAAACCCACACTTTCTCAGCCAGAAGAAGGGGTTATCAACAGTGAATGAACCAAATGAGCCCAGTGTGCAAGAAACAATCCAACTGCCACCTGCAAACTAATAAATGACGTGTCTGTGGCCACTGGGCCTTTAACTGGCCTAATTAAAGGAGTTGTATGAACTCAGTCATGAAGTCTTGAGTCTAAGATTTCTGGGAGGTGAACCATCAATTTTGGAGTCCAGCAGCAATATTTTTTCCAAAAGGGGGCAGGTCATAGCTCTGAATCTGTTTTCATGAGCCCAGGTGGCACAAGATAGGCAAAGATAATTTGTTGATAGGCAAAGATAATTTATTGGATGGATTTGCAGAACATACAGCATTTATCCATATCAGTTAGAGAAAAAGGCACAGGCTGACAGCCACTTCAAAGTGCTTAATTCTAGTGCTTGAGTGGGCAGAAAAGTAGAATCACAATGTCAAAGGCTTGGTTCTGGTGTTGAATGATCGCAGCTACCATAAGGACTGTGTGATGATCCATGGTGGAGAACAATGGATGATGTGGAAGAGCAAGACCAAGGGTGAAGAGGTCTGTACACCACAGCTGCTGGACTCATACTGAGATCCAGGTGATTTCTTCCCCCCTTTTATAGGAAATATCAGTTTTCCGCTAGGTGTCCTTCTACATACTCTAGACATACTGCAGACATCCTAAATATCTGAGATACGTCTGATATACAAACGTTTTGTCCATTTTAATGCTTTATATACGAGATGCATCCGCTTCCATCCTTTCTATTTTCGTGCTACTAACGATGTGTGGACGTTCCGTGTACCTTTCACTTCCTCCCTCTTTCCGCTTTCAGCTGCAGCAGATGTGAGTTGAGGAGATGTCCAGAGGATGCCGAGAGGATACAGCGGATGTTTAACGGATAACGGACATAGGACGTTTGTTGCCTGTATATGCCGCAGATGTACATCGTACGTGGCAGAAAGTTCATCCGCTCAAAAAGTTTTGTGCAGCTCAAAACTTCTTGTGCGGATGAAATCTCAGTGGACGGATGCTCGACGAACAGAGCGTATGAAACACTTTTGCAATGAGTACACAATGGATGCATCCCTTTTTCCAACGGATGGCAAGCTTTTTTGTCCGTTTTACATTCTCTTTGCATCCGTTGGTGCAGTGGGACATGGGCTTAAGATACAAAAAGGTTGGGGAAGATCATCATGGTGGTAATCTATGGAAATCAAATGCAGTCACTCTGGAAGGCTGCAAAAGCTACAAAAAAACTATTTTCTCAAATTTACAGTTTTTTTCAAAATATATTTTATTAATGGTGGGTGCATTACCCTTCACAACCATGCAATAACCATTTAAATTTTAAAAAGGAGAACAATGAAAATATATAATGGATAATTATATAATAAAATGAAGGTTAATTGAAATTAAGATTAAAAAATGATAGTGGGTCAAGATTGGGTTCCATAGTTTTGGGACTCATTCTTTTTTCCTCTTTCAGGATGAGAGGAACATTTGGCCTCTGGTATCTCC
The DNA here is from genome assembly GCA_015471245.1 of Laticauda colubrina. Taxonomy (NCBI): domain Eukaryota; kingdom Metazoa; phylum Chordata; class Lepidosauria; order Squamata; family Elapidae; genus Laticauda; species Laticauda colubrina. The sequence goes on from BLBF01000006.1 coordinate 32,814,626, forward strand.
TTCAGAGTCAATTTGGCATCCTGGTGAAGGCACTCAGTTAGAAATCCAAGACTATGAGTTCTAGTTCTTAGGAACAAAGTAATCTGGATCCTCTTGGGCTGGCCCCTCGCTCAGTCTCAGGAATGAGACAATGGCAAACCACTTTGGAAATCTTGCCAAGAAAATGGCACGCACTTGATCAGAAACAATTCAATAGAAGAAGAAAAAAAGAGTACCTTCTTAGTTCTCCAGTAGTCGTGTAAGTTTCCAACAGCTATCCAGGCAGTTCCTTTAGTATTCCATAGGAAGAATGTCCTCTATAAGATCTGGGAACTTGATCCTTTTTCACATCTTTTCTGATATGTACTCTTTTTTGTTCTTTTTAGTATTACAGCAGTTCCTCCTACCATGGAGAGATCATCAGCCCAGACAACCTGTAGCCATCTTCATTAAGAGGTACTTCTCAAAGGGGAATTACAACTGATTTAAAGAGTCTCTATTAGAGACCTTGGAAGAGACTGGTTTCTTCCAAGGCTATAGCCTGGGAAATCCTTTGACCTTAGCTAAGAAGGCACCAAAGAAGAGATTATTCCTCCCTGGTCCAAGAAAAGACCCTGCAATATTCACCAGGCAAGATTTTTTATATGAGGGAGGTGTTGGCTGCTTACATCAGAGAAAACTATCTCTGGGAGCTGCTCAAGACAATGTTCTTTGTCCATGTTGTCTCTAAAGAAGTCCAGGGATCAACAGTGAGAAAATAGGCAGCTTGGGTTGAACTGTAGATCCCTTGGTGCCTTTGAGCTTAGTTGTTTTTCTTAAAGAGATTTCATTATCCAACTAGGTAATATCTTCAGTGGTAGCTCGAATTTCAGGGAACCCAGCTAGACTTCTCTGTCCTGCTTGTTCCGTCTGGACTATGGTTTCTTATCCTGAGTGTAGATTTTATACAAGAACAATGAGATGTTCTGGGATTCTCATTTTTCTAACAACATTCCAGAGCTCAACATGGTTGACACTATCAGCCTTGTTAATGCTATAATCAATGAAACATATTTTTTCTTCTCTTTTGTATTCTTTCTGTTATCCAACATGCATCAACATCAGCTATATCCTATCTCAAGAGAACTAGCAGGATCAAATTATGAAAAGAAAACTGAAAATGTTGAGGAAACGTATTTCCCTGTAATATTTTCAAGCTACTGGTTTAATACCCTGATGATCTGTACTGACTTGTTTAAAGAAAGTTCCAAAATCCTTCTCATTTAGTATCATTCCATAGACATGGAATATGTCTATAGACATGGAATATATGGCCTACAACCTTGTTATATCCATACTTGATTTACAAAATGATTTTTTTACAAGTAGCAACTATTTGTTTATGTCAACTGATCTAAAAAAATATCTAAGTCATTGGACCCAATGAGTATTTTGGTAAACAATTAAATACAAATTGTATTTTGACAGTGTCCATTACTCCCTGACAATGCATAGTGTCGTATCTGTTACTTGAACCCTGGTAAATTAATTACAAAACATGAAACTATTTTAGCATATTGTGAGTCATTTTAAGAACATTAATTCAACCACTGCATAGTAAAAAGGAATTAACTCTTCTGACATGCTTCTAAGAAAAAAGTATAATGAAAAAACAACTTCTATGTATGCAGAAAAAAGTAACAGGATAAATCATACTTGTTAATCAATTAAGCTGATTTAGGATTTCTTAAGATTAGAGCTGAAATCAAGATTTGTGTAAGCAATCATCTTAATATATTTACAGAGTACAAAAGAACACCAGTTATTAAAGAAGAAAAAATCAGTAGTAAGAGCTCTGCTGCTTTTGTGAATCAAATATTTCATGATGACAGAAAGGATATGGCTGTCACAGAATCACAAGATCACATTCAGCTAGAAAGAACTAACACAAAATATTTATTTTACTCATTTAAATCCATAACCAACTTGCTTTCTGTAAAATCTATCAGCATATGGCAATACCAGTACTTTGTTTCAGCTCACAAGGTTAATAGGTTGAACCTGCTTAATGCTTGGGTGCTGAAAACTAGGGATTAAAAAAATCATATGTTAAACTAAGAAGTCGTTAAAAATCCACTTTCACATTGTTGCCAAGATCACTAATGGACAGGTCCATTAACTTCTTAAACATCAAATTCCAGCATTATGTAGGGCTTTATAAGTATAGTAAGTACCAGCAACTTCCATTGTGCCCAGGATAATGGTAGAAACAGTGATAATGTGTACATATCTTCCAAACACAAACATCACAGTTTTCTGCACAATAACTTTGTATCTTTAAGTGCATCCCTTATAATAATCCATCTGAGATGTTTTGATGCCAGCAGTATAAACACCACTTTTCCACTAATTTTCTTTTGGTTTCTGCCCCAACATTATACATCCCAACATTGCAAAACAATGACATCTTTCAATATTGTTTGAATGAATAGGATCCTAAATTCCCAGCAGAGTGGTAAATAAAGGCATTGTCTTCTTTGTCATTTCAATGCCTTTGCTTAAAAAGCTATGAAGGGGATTCTTGGGAAGGATCAAGTGTTGACCAGTAAGAGAATAGAAAAGTTGCTCAAGGATCAAAGAAAATGGCTGTCATTGAGATCAAATTAAATGAACAAAATAAATAATACAATATTGCATATCATAGTTTTTAGTAAATATACTCCAGAGACAGTAAAAGCAAATATTCAATTTACAGTGAAGGTGCAAAGACAACCATCGTTTAATTATATTTAATTAAGAAGACAGAGTGCTTGAAAAAGAACCAGCTTTAGTCTTTGGCTATTCTCTTTATAGCATGAATTGAAGTATGTTCTTAATTCTTTTTTTAGGCTTTTTACTACACCAAGGACTAGTCACTAAATCACTTTTGATCTCAACTGCTCCATCTGTTGCTGGAATAGAATAGCTGAGAATCCCAATTTTGAAATTTCTGATTTTTTTAATAATGCTAGATCTTTATTATTTCTGCAATTATAGATATTAAATACACTGCTCAAAAAATAAAGGGAACACTTAAACAACACAATGTAACTCCAAGTCAATCACACTACTGTGAAATCATGCTGTCCACTTAGGAAGCAAAACTGACTGACAATCAATTTCACATGCTGTTGTGCAAATGGAACAGACAACAGGTGGAAAGCAGAGGCAGTTAGCAAGACATCCCCAATAAAGGAGTGGTTCTGCAGGTGGTGACCACAGACCACTTCTCAGTTCCTATGCTTTCTGGCTGATGGTTTGGTCACTTTTGAATGCTGGCAGTGCTTTCACTCTAGTGGTAGCATGAGACGGAGTCTACAACCCACACAAGTGGCTCACGTAGTACAGCTCATGCAGGATGGCACATCAATGCGAGCTGTGGCAAGAAGGTTTGCTGTGTCTGTCAGCGTAGTGTCCAGAGCATGGAGGCGCTACCAGGAGACAGGCCAGTACTTCTGGAGATGTGGAGGAGGCCGTAGGAGGGCAACAACCCAGCATCAGGACCATTACCTCCACCTTTGTGCAAGGAGGGACAGGAGCACTGCCAGAGCCCTGCAAAATGACCTCCAGCGGGCCACACATGTGCATGTGGCTGCTCAAACGGTCAGAAACAGACTCCATGAGGGTGGTAAGAGGGCCTGACGTATACAGGTGGGGGTTGTGCTTACAGCCAACACCGTGCAGGACGTTTGGCATTTGCCAGAGAACACCAAGATTGGCAAATTCACCACTGGTGCCCTGTGCTCTTCAGAGATGAAAGCAGGTTCATACTGAGCACATGGACAGACATGACAGGGTCTGGAGATGCCGTGGAGAACGTTCTGCTGCCTGCAACATCCTCCAGCATGACTGGTTTGGCAGTGTGTCAGTAATGGTGTGGGATGGCGTTTCTTTAGGGGGCTGCACAGTCCTCCATGTGCTCACCAGAGGTAGCCTGACTGCCATTAGGTACCGAGATGAGATCCTCAGACCCTTGTGAGACCATATGCTGGTGCGGTTGGCCCTGGGTTCCTCCTAATGCATGACAATGCTAGACCTCATGTGTCTGGAGTGTGTCAGCAGTTCCTGTAAGATGAAGGCATTGATGCTATGGACTGGCCTGCCCGTTCCCCAGACCTGAATCCAATTGAGCACATCTGGAACATCATGTCTTGCTCCATCTACCAATGCCATGTTGCACCAGAGACTGTCCAGGAGTTGGGAGATGCTTTAGTCCAGGTGTGGGAGGAGATCCCTCAGGAGACCATCCGCCACCTCATCAGGAGCATGCCCAGGTGTTGTAGTGAGGTCATACAGGCACGTGGCGGCCACACACACTACTGAGCCTCATTTTGACTTGTTTTAAGGACATTATATCAAAGTTGGATCAGCCTGTAGAGTTTTTTTCCACTTTAATTTTGAATATAACTCCAAATCCAGACCTCCATGGGTTGTTAAATTTGATTTCCATTGATAATTTTTTTGTGATTTTATGGTCAGCACATTCAACTAAGTATTTAATAAGAATATTTCATTCATTCAGATCTAGGATGTCTTATTTTTGTGTTCCCTTTATTTTTTTGAGCAGTGTACTTTTAGCAGAACAGCTTTTCACTACTGCAGTAATCACCCCTTATTTTCAAGATTCTTCCTTTTATTATTTGCTTTCAATTGTATGCAGTCTAATAGAATAAAGCACAGACTGTAGACAATATAGATTGTCCTCATTTAATCGCGGCCTCATTTAATGCCTTTTGCAGCTTTGACGGTAATAAAAAAAACTTTTTTCCAGTCCACAAGCCTATAAAGCAAAGAAAGGTTAAAGTAAAATTGTAAGCATAGTCGCAATTTCATTTTATTGTTTACTTGTAATTTTAAAAGGGTAATAACACATCTGTCATCACAAAAAGCTAATTGAAAATCCCCCAACTTTTGATCCTATCTTGAATCACTTTCTTTACGTGCTGGAGATTTTCCTGGACCAGCTTCCCAGATTTTGATCAGGACAAATTATTTTAAAAAAAGTTGCTACAAGAAAGCAGAATGAAACATTCAATATTTTCTTTCTTTGCGTGGAGAAGGATGTTCTGTGAGAGAATTGGACTACAGACTCAGCTCCAAACAATTCATGTTAAGAATTCAGTTGTCTGTTCCCTTTTTATTATAATTAAACTTGGAGAAACGGAGCAACAACACTGACAGCTAACATTCCTATTAACTCACAGAGCAGATACAACCCAGGCAATTAAAAACTTTATCCATGCTGTTCATTTTGTTCATTATACTCGAGGGGACAACTCTAAAGAGAGAAGAAGTTTTGCCTTTACTTCTATTTCTGCCATTTATTTTTATGTGAATGTGGATAACAAATATTACCACCAAATTATAATTTTGTCTTTTTACTATTGTGTTTTGTCTACATTCCCTATTTATCATACTTTTGATGGGAATAGTTCTAAGCAGATAGGATTGGCTTTCTGTTTACAAGCATACAAGTTCCACAAAAATATAATGAAAATAAATAAAAAGTCAATGGCACTGTGTATTATAATCACTAGTTCCAAGTAGCTATTAAAGAGCAGAGGAGAAAGACCTAACTTTTGATCTCTACAAGACAGTACCCACTAAACCAACCTCTCATCCCCTCAATCACCAATTGTGCATTTAAGAGTGAGTAGACCAATATTCCCATTCATCACAGGCAATCAAAAAGGCTACCATGGACAATCATAGAAAACACTACTAAGACAGTTGTCCCTAATCTTTCCGACAGTGCAGATCAGCACCAATGGCAGAGGTTTTGGAGGGAGATGGTTTCATGAATGCGCCTGACATTTGCACAAATGGAGCTTTGCATGCTTATGTGCTCATTTGCCACTTGTGTGGCCCAATTCCCAATGGGCCATGGCCCAGTACCATGCAATAAATATTTTCTTGTCTCTGCCTTAATGCAATAAACAAATATTTATTAAATAGCATTATTTTGCCTTAAAGTTTGTACTCCCACTGAAAGGATTTTCTACATGTAGGTTATATTGTATTTTATGCCAGCAAAAATATACATATTATGCATAGAAAATGTTACACAACTGTGTCCATCTATACAACTACTTGTAACATTCCAATTTTGAGAAATTTTTAAATTTATTCAAATTTTAAATGTGTTTTAATTGTTTAATTCTAATTGTATTAAAATTAATTCTGATTTTAGAAGGAAAGAAATTCTGATAGTGAATCATTTTCTTTGAGAAATCACTGATCTCCTTTAAAATAGCAGGGGAAAAATCATTTGAATTAAACCAGAAAATGTAAAGAAGTGATTCAGAACTTATCAGAATTCAACCTGAATTTGACTCATATCTGTCCATAGCTCAACATCACTTTAAATTGTGGCCTGTGAAAAGCAAACCCAATATTTTGTTCACAGGTTGTAGCCTTTTTTTTAATTCCAGTGCTTCCTTAATAAAACATGTTATTGTGAATTTGTATTCAGTAGACATCCCAGCTAATGGATTTTAAAGACAACTGCTTTATGCATGTGTTAACAAAGACACGGCTCAGCTTGTCATATCTGAGGAGGGGAGACTGGTTGAGAATACAAGGAATATGTCAGAGAGGCTTATACTGTAAAGTTTTAAGAAAGAGATTACCAGGATCTCATGGGAGTTGCTTGGAGAGGGGGAAACTTACAGCATGCTATTAGCACCAAGGACAGAGGTATGAACAGCTTGGTTGATGGTGGTTTACAGAGATCCTCAGAAAGATGCTTGGAAATTTCGGGGTATAAAATCAGATCCAAAGAGCTACTTCAAATACTATCTATAAAATTGTGAAATAGCTTGGAGGCAACATGTATCATGCCTGTTTTCTTACATAATTGCTATGATTTCACATCCTTGTGTTCTAGAGCCACGTGAACCTACCATATTCTCTGCATTCTTTTACCACGTAATCAGACCAAGAAGGGTAAGTCATGGTTTTAATGTTTTGCATTTTAATGCTAAGTTATTATGTTTTAGCATGCTGCCAACAGACACTTTCAAATATTAAGAAGCGTGAGACAAAAATATGATTAAAAGATAGCAAGCCAATAAGAGTCTATGTAGAAGGCAGATTTTAAAAAAAAAAAAAACTCAGTGGATGCACCCATAAAGAATATAGGAATATGAACAGATTCATTTTTTCCTCAATATTCTGACTTTCTTAATTGAGGAAAACCTTGAGTTTTAAAAAAAATGTTTTCATCTTTCTAAAAGTAAATATCTGGATTTTTTTTTTAAAAAAAATAGAAAAATGCATGCGTTTGGAAATGAAGTAAAAGTGAAAAGTGAGAGTGAAAGATAAAGAAAATACAAAGAAAATCTGGGGCAATTAGTGAGCTTTTAATTGCAACTTTCAGCTAAAGGGGGAAGGGAAATCACTCCCTCCCTATTTTCACAAATGTTCAAGAAATTTATTCTAAAAATCATGTAGGTTTCTCATTGGATCTGAAACCAGAAAAAGTATATATACCTGAAAACCTGATCACAAACAATGTCATCCAGTAGTTATTCTTGCACTAAAGTCAGTTTCTTCAAGTTTTTTTAGGCAGACTTATATTTTGTTATCAGGAAAAGCTAAGAGTTAAAAAGTTGGAAATTGTATATTAAACCTGTAATTAGGAATTTGATTTGGAGTTCATATAGAATGATGAGGAAAATAATGTTGTTGATATGGTTGTATTGTTTGAAGTTTTTTGCTGACTGCAGTTTTGATAAGGCATTTTAGATCTGTAAAATCATACACAGATGCCAATAAATCTTAACATTTAGTTATTAAATTACAATTTCAGCAAACTGAAAAGATAATGCTTGTAGCAGTTTCTAGAGATTGCAGTACTGTATATGTAAAATAGCTTTGCAGAAGAAATACTGTAATCAAAAACTTTATGCCTTCTGCATCATAATATATGCAAGATGTACCCATTCTAGATGTTTAGAGGTATTTATGCAGTTCTGGAATTTTTTATCCTTGCTTTTGCAGTGCAATGCAATCTGGGTCCATTAATAATATTAAATGCAGTTATCATTAGAAATAATCTCTGACTCCATGGAGCTCTTGGACAATAAAAACAACTCATAATTTTCACGTATAAAAAGGTATGCAGAGATTTAACTTCAAAGCTGCAATGATGTTGTCACAAAGGACTTTTTAATAGAATAATTCCTTTTGTCTTTCTTGGTTTCATCTGGCAACAATCCATCAATTTTAAGAAATGTTATTTAATCTCTTTAGTGAAATTCCATAGTCAGCTTAGCTTTCAAGCATCAAACCTTCATTCTAGAGAATTGCATGTGCAAGATTTCATAGAATTGAAATCTGATCCAAAAAAAAAGCAGTGGAATTTTGCACTAGGAAGACCATCCAGTGCCAAACCCATCAGCCTGCAAACTCAAAAAACAAGTGTAAAATAGAGAAGACAATAATATACTTAGATTTATCATTGTGCAGAATCATGGAGTCACATGATCACCATTTGCACCCTTTCAAGTCAGCTTCCAACAAGCAAAGTCAATGAAAGAAACTGAATTCACTGATTCAATGATTTGCTTAAAAATTGTGGCAAAAAAGGTTTCAAAACTGGGTTTTCCATAGGAGCCTAGAGTAAAGTAATGATAGGATTCTACATGAATTGACTATCAAGCTGTCATTAAATTATCTGGAAAACACAACTTTTGTGTCCTTCAGTGTTTGAAAGCACCCCAGTATTTAGATGCATTCCAAGATTATGGTCCTATGAAACATATCATATCATATAAATCTATATTATTTACAAATACATGAACAAGAAAGAAAATGATTTTTAATAAAGCTACGTTCTCAGTCTCTATTTTCAAAATGTTTAGCAATCAAGACCACTGAAAAGATGGAAACTGTTATAGTCAATGGAGGCTGAGCTATCCATGTTTGAACATTTTGAAATTTAATTATTTTACAGCTGTAATGTGTGTGTGTGTGTGTGTGTGTGTTATTTCATACAAACTTTTAAACAGATATCACTGTTTTGCAGATCTCCTTCATCATAATAGGGATGGAATCCCTCAGCTCTCCAAATTTTATCATATAAGCCATAAATTGGCAGAATAACTTTAGTAAACTTGGATTACCACAGCCTACTATGTCCTCTTTTCCTCCACTGATTTTAGTCATTGTTTTTTGGAATATCCTAGTCTACCAAGCAGTTCTGAGGGAATGGAACTTGCAAACTACTACCAGCTATCTTGTGATAAGCCTAGCAATAGCAGACCTGCTAGTGGCCATTGTAGTGATGCCACGGGTGGTATAGCTTGAGGTGTGTAAAACTCTGGGTGCTGGTATGTGGAAATCACTTTATATACTTTCAACATTTATTTCAATTCCCTTAAATCAAATAGTGAATACTGTAATCCAAAATGTTTTTTTCTTCAAATTCAGCAATTATGAAATTACTAATGGTTAGGGTTATGGTTATGATCATATGGTTAGGGTTAAATTGATCTAGCAAGGAATATTTGGGATATACCATAACTTCCTAATATATAAAATTGATGAGCTACATGGAAATACATGCTAGACAAATAATGATGAATATGCTGGGTCATTACATAATAATTATCCCATCATAACATTAGAACTTCACAGTCCAGTTCACTAAATAGTAAGAACTGTAGGAGCACAAAGAATACTAAAGACATGTTAGCAAGGGTTTGAAATGAAGTCACTGGAATTCTGTACTAATTTTTCAAATATGTACTTTATAATGAAGATTCAGACCATTATAATTTTAGCTGGTACTATTTACCCATTAGATTACTAGAAGGAGTTATAACCGAACTATATGTAGAATTCCAACTAAATCTAATCATGCCTACATCTCTCCCCAATAAATTTCAGCTTGCCTCAGAAAACACTGGTGATCAATATCAACTTATCAAGCTCAATCTTCAGTAGATTCGCTTTGCAATCTTTACCTTACAAAGGTTGTTTACCCTTATAATACTTTTTTTTCCAATCTTTGGTTTTCCTGACTTGACAATAGTTCTTATCATTATGTGAATGCAGTAATGTTGACTGTAATAGGATTTTTAAAATAAGTTTTCTTTTAATGTACAGGATTCAGCATATGTGTTCCTGATAGCACATTTACATAAAGTAAGGTTCTTCAAACTTGGCAAATTTAAGACTTGTGGACTTCAACTCCCAGAATTCCTGAACTAACATGACTGAAGGAGGAATTCTGGGAGTTAAAGTCCACAAATCTTAAAGCTGTCAAGTTTCAAGATGCCTGACATAAAGAAACAACAAATGTTTAATTTCTAAAGTATATTAATAGAAGGCATGGAGATTTGTCAGCAAAAAGCCTTGGCTTCACATTCCCTTGGCTTCACATTACCTTTGCAGTCCATGTCCTGCTTGATGTCTTTAGCTATAAGTTATAAAGCACTTAGGTCCCAGTGTGTTGAAGGTATGCCTTTCTTCCATTCCAATATGAGATTGCTACAGTTTTAGGGAATATCCATATGAAAAACTGCTATCACTGAGTGTTGATATTCTTAAGTCCCATATAATTCAATGATTTTAAAATGACAAGTTATGTTAAGGTGGTACACTGCAGTCATACTGAACACCTGATCATATGAGCTGATAGCATATAAGTTCAATAAATCAACTAAATAACACTTTTAATTTTTTCATCAGTCATTGTAGGCCCGGTCCCACTGCACTTACAGATGCAAAGAGGATGTAAAACGTAAAGAAAAGCTTGCCACCCATTGGAAAACGCTTTGCATCCATTGTGTACTCACTGCATACATGTTTCATACGCTCTATCCCTCGAGCATCCGTCCACTGTGATTTCATCCGCACAAAAACTTTTGAGTTACACAAAACTTTTTGAACGGATGAACTTTCCACCGCGTACGATGTACATCCACGACATATACGGACAACAAACGTTCTATGTCCGTTATCATCCATTAAATGTCCGCTGTAGCCTCTCTGCATCCTCTGGCCATCCCCTCAACTCACATCCGCTGCAGATGAAAACGGAAAGAGGGAGGAAACAAAAGGTACATGGAACGTCCACACAGCATTAGTAGCACGGAAATAGAAAGGATGTAAGCGTATGCATCTCGTATATAAAGTATTAAAAACGGACAAAACATTTGTATCTGGGATGTATCTTGTATATTTAGGATGTCTGGAGTATGTCTAGAGTATGTCGAAGGACACCTAGTGGACAACCGATATTTTCCACAAAAAAGGGGAGAAAATCATCTGGATCGCTGGGATGGTGGACCATACAGTCCCACTATGGTTGCACTGGAGGTTTATCTATCCCACAACTATCCTTATCTATCCCACAAGCATGCAAAGGCCAAACCATTTTTTCAAAGTTTTCACCAACACTTTATTAAGTAAGCAAAATGAACCAAGTAAACTAAGTGTCTTAAGCAAAGATAAACTTTATTAACTTTCTTAGGTAAAC
>BLBF01000006.1:32826117-32922664 GCA_015471245.1 Laticauda colubrina
CCAAGTAAACTATATTAAGTGTCTTAAGCAAAGATAAACTTTATTAAAGAAGGAAACAACTCAGTCTCTGAGACTATTCTGAGTCACTCTGAGTCATGTCCATGGTCTCAGCTGTGAAGCGGGCAGTGACTGTGGCTGTGGCTGTGGCTTGAGTCCTGGTCTGAGGCACCATTGGGGTGCTTGGCCCTGAAGGTACAACAGGTGGTGGTGTGTTCAGGAAGCTATCCGAGAGCTGACTCAGTCCCATGAGGTTGAGAGGCCCTTCAACAAGGACTTGAGATGTCAGGCCCAATACTGATGACAGATTGTCCATTGACGGGCTTGGCTGTGGGGTGGAGGAAGGTTGGGAGGAGTGAAGTGGGGCTGTCTGGTCTGCAGCTGGGTGAGGAGTGGCGTCTGTGGTGTCTGATAAACCTGGGCCTGGACTGGGAAGTTCTGCTTGTGCTGTGGGAAGTCCTGGTAGTCATAGCCTTGGTAGGTGAGGGGCTGTTGAAAGCTGTGGAAGGGCTGTGACATCGCCTGGGGTGGAGGAGCAGACCTGGACTGGGTAGGAGCAGCTTCAGCTGGGCCTTGAGGGTTGTGCAGAAGTGCTGCGATCTTCTGCTTCATCACCTGGTACTCGGCCTCGGGAGGTCCGTCAGGGTCTGGCTGACATACTTGATGAAGGTCTTCCGGCCCAAGGATGCTCTGTCCAAGTCGACCAGCTGAGAGAAAAGTTCTGTGCTGGTCTTCATTGTGTCCCTGATCTCCAACAGCACACTGTGGTCCTGGCCCTCCAGTCTGCCTCTCTGCCTGCGTCCTCTGGAACTTGGGGGTGGGGGTGGGTTGGCATCTGGTGGCTGCTTCTTCTTCCTCCATTTGTGACAGCAGGGCGCCATCCTCCACGGGATCCTCCAAGTCCGCTGGCATAGGGAGTGCAGCTGTCGAGGGGGTCTCTGCTGTGGGGCCCTCTGAAGACACCTGCCTGGACAGGGTAGCTGGCTCCTGGTTGTAAGAGGACTGGCTGTCTGTAGGCTGTCTGAGGGAGAGGGGTCTCAGAGGGGCTGCTCCTCGGTGGTGGATCTCACCCTCCAGGAATCTGCACTTGGCCATGACGTACATCTCCCAGTCAGTGAGCTTGAGGGCGGCCTGCCCAGATTTCTTGAGGTGTAGCTTGCCATACCAGGAGTGCATGTGCTTCCACCATCCTAGGAGTACTTCTGCAGTGTACCCCAGGCTCTCTGCCTTGTCTCTCCAAGCTGCCTGCTTCTTCTTGGTGTCCCAATACAGTCTGTGGCCCTTTCTCCAGAGGTACTCATTCTCCGTCAGCCATTCCAGCACCTCATCCTCATGCTCCTCAGAAATGGTGTACTGTTTCCTCTCTCCCTTCTGCTTCCCTTGCCTCTTCCTCCCTCTGGCAGGGGCTTCAGCAGGGCCTTCAGCATCAGGGCCTTCTGGAGATTGTTCAGGGCCTTCAGGGGCTTGAGCAGCAGGGCTTTGAGGGGCTTGGGGCTGGTCCACCACAGCAGCAGCAGCTTCAGAGTCAGTGCCAGGGGGTGGTTGGTTCTGGTCTTCTTCACCTTGCCAGGGCTTGAACGAGTAGGCATGGACTTCCTCTTCTTGACTGATTGACGAACCATGGTGTTCCTGCAAGATGTATCTGGCATCACGTCTTTCCCCTGTATGCTGACTGTGTGCATGCTGCATCCTTTTATATCCATGGAACGGATGCAATTCATACCCCCCGCATGCGCAGTGAATGCTTTGCATCCGATATACATCCACACAGCTTCCCCTTTGTTTCCTATAGGCGTACATGATGCATCCGCTTCATCCGCTATGCATCCGCCCCTTCCGCTATGCGCCTGCTTCGAAATTCTCCCCCGGAACCCCTTCGGAGGTGTCATCCGCTTCCATCCATTTTCATCCGCTAGGCTTCTGATGAACATCCATTTAACACCCCCGCTACATACTACCCACGTCCGTTCTTTTCTGTTCTGTTTATGCAAATTTTCACCAATTTTTGGAGCGGATGAAAACGGATGGAGCCACCCCGAAATTTTGCTCGTCCTCTGTGTCCTTTATGCATATGTTTTGCATCCATCGGCCAGTGGGACCAGGCCTTAATTGATGCTTTTCATATATGTTGGTCCATTAACTAAGAATTCTGCAATTTGAATATCCAATGTAGATGGGGAGTTGGGGGAAGATAATTGATAATTAAACTGTGGCAAATAAGATTTCAGAAAGATGGAATCTACTGCCCATCTCTCCAATAATCTCTTGGGCAGCTTGTATGCAAAAAACTGTAAGCAAAACATGGGTTTTTCTTTGGGCTCAACAGAGCAAATCTTTTCTAGCATCTTTTCAAGCTGTATAGATGCCATATTTTTGGAATTTGGTTGTCCTCAATCTTAGCAAGTATGGCCTTTAAGAATTCTGAGAGTTAAGGATTTCTGGAAAAGATAGAGAAAAAGCAGAGCCTATAACCACAGCAAAGAAAAAGGAACTGGTGAGTAGAATGGTTTCTTGGAATCTCTCTGGATTAGAAGAGGATAGGAGCACCCACAGGTACTCTGGAAAGCTGCTTCCTACAAGGACACCTCAGAATGGAGGCTTTAGGCAGATTTAAGTGATGAGATTAGCCATTTTACTTAAATGAGAGGCTACGTTCACAAATCTCATTCATTGATCATTTTTTGAAAATGCTCATTAACTATTTCTGAACTATCAGAAATCTTCAAAATGATAAGTTTGAAAATCCAATTCAATCCTGAATAAAAGAAAATGGTAAATTTGGAATTTTGAAACTTTTACTATAAGATTTTGAAATTAATTATAAAGACAAACAGCTTTTCATGGAAAAATAGACATTATTTTGGTATTTACAAGATATAGCAAAGATAAACAATTTCATATTTCAGAAAATGGACATTAAAGGAGACTAAAGATTTTAGGTAGAGAAAAGATTTACAAACCTATAAGATGGTGCAGAACATTATAACAATGAAAATACTGAAGAAGACTTTTGAAGAACAGAGCTAGAAATTGGTAGCTACAATATCTAAAGTGTCAGCAATGATGTCTGCTTTTATGGATATTCTATGTCCAAAACTTATTGAAGAAATGACAAATGTAGAACATATTTTATCTGACAAGATGCTGATGGTTTCAAAAGTGGATTTTTAACTCACAGGCCAACGGAATGACATAGAAAATGATATTTAATTGGATTTACAAAAGAAGCTGGCTGATGTTTTAAAATATAAAAGAGAAATACAAAAGATAAACCAAGAGGCTGAACTTGATAATTTTTTCCTGTTGGATTTATAAAAGAGATTTGTTAAAGAGCTCTATATGATAGGACAAGAAATAATTGAAGAGAAACTGAATCTTATGACAATATTTAAATTAAGACAGAAGTAAAAGGAAGAAATATAACATTGGTTTATTTCATCAAGTTTAAAATAAGATATGTTATTACTTCTGAAAACACTTTTAGGCATGTTCTTCTGACACTAGTACTGAACTTTGATCATTTATGGATTTGTTTATAGATAAGACATGGGATATAGAATGAAGAGATAACCTCAAAGGGACTTGCTAATTTTTTCAATTTGTGGTGAAGTTTGGAAGTCATTTTTAATATACATTTCTTTTTCCTTTTTTCATTTTTATTTGTCTCTGTCTTTTCTCTCGTCTTTTTATTTTTGCTTTTTCATTTGATTTTCTATTGCTTTCTACTTTTTATCTTTCAGTTAATTTGGATTAAATTTTACTATTATAAGCAAAATTTATAATAAAATTATATATAAGAATTCTGGGAGCTGATATGTTTGAAGGTCATCAGCATATATGCATTTTAATCAGAATCCCACATTTTTTCCCCTGAAACATTAATTAAAAGATAAAGTCTTATATTGCTGATAGGCAACCTAATACAAATGCTGATGGTTAATTATTCATATCATGTCACAGTAGCTCAAAATAAAAAATTGAAATAGTATAATGCAAATCCAATTATATTCACACAATGAAATGTGTACCAATATACTAAACTGTTCTGGAAAAGAAATTATCTTTGTAAAATTGCTGAAAAGCCATAAAGTGGATTGATAAAGGGAAAAGAACTTTTGTGAATATAAGTGGGGATATTAACGAAGAATAAGATCTGATTTAAAGGCTGTAATCTATTGTAAACCAGAACATCTTTCATCTCAAGAATTCAAAGCACTGAATTATTATCAGGTCCTTTTTACTTACTTCTGAAGAGGGGAGTGGTGCAAAGCTTTTAACATTCAATAATTGGTAAGAGAAGATTATGCTTTAGTTAATCTATTATTCAAAAGAAGTTACTGAATCTTTTTTTTTTTTTAAATTGGAAATAATCAGTAAGGAATGTTTAGTAGATAGATTTAGAGGAGCTTGCATAGCTATGTCTGCTAATGTTTTAATATAAAAGATAAAAAGTGACTTTACTTTATTCTGAAATATTTTATGTCTATCGACAGTGAACATTTGAAACACCATCCTTTCTCTAGCTACAGATTTAGAAATAAATGAGCTAAAAGAGAATACCACCATATAATCATATGGCAGTGAACTATAGAAACAAAAGATACTTTACAAGATGCTGCATTCGAAAGTAAACATTTCCTACCACTGTTCTAGGTACTGATCCTCATAGAAATCCTCATTTAGAAAAGTACTAGGTTAATAGTACTTGTTTGTTAATACTAATGTTCTACAGTCCAAAACACTGCTTTTTGAACAGAAATTAAGATTTAAAAAAATGACAATACTTAATTTTGTAATATGAAGCTATAGAAAATAATTCTAGATGCAGGTTATGAATATCAGTCTGGCCATTGATGTTTTATCTTGTCTATGAAACATGGATGAAAATATCTTCAGTTTATTGTCAAGGCTTTTTCTATATTATACATCTCCAATCCATTAGATGGTGTATTTTGCCAAGAGTTGAAGAAGTAGTACCCATGACTAGGACATTTGTGAATGACATATATAAACATGGAGAAGTCTTCTCCAGGGAACATATGAAACAGTCATTTAAATGGTGAACCACTTACAATATATCTTGCCTTGATATTAGAACAGCACGTAACTCATGTACAATGCAAGATTTATTAATCTAACACCAATTGATAGGTTATAAATGGTAGTTATTAGGATTTGGAATTTGACAAAAATGATATCAATCTGCAAAATCTTCATTCCTCTTTAAATCTGATCAGATTCATTCATTAGAATTCATGACAGTATAAATGGATGCTGAGTGGGTTCTATGACAATTTGCCACAGACAGCTCATCATCACCAACTCATTATGACCATCTCACCATAGCCAACTTGCCACAGCCAAATCACCATGGCCAACTCACTATGATAATCTCACCATAGCCAACTTGCCATGACCAACTTGCTGCAGGACAACTCACCACGGCCAACTCCCCACAGGATAATTTACTATAGGACAAGAGTTACACAAATATCAAAGAAATGGTGGAATAGAATCATTAAAGAATGGATGCAAACGGAGGGACAAAATAAAATGTAAATGACAAAAATTAAAACATTTTTAAAAATTTTAAATAATTAAATTGAATTGTAAAATTGTTCCACAGCAAGTTGTCCCATGGCGAATTGGCCATGACCAGTTGTCCCACAGTTGATTATGGCAAGTTGGCTGCAGCGAATTGGCCATGGAAAGCTGTCTCATTCCATGCTGAGTATAACACTTCTTTTAAGTAACAGTATTTTTTTTTTTAGAAAAATATAATCCTAACCTTTTTGTAATGTATGTATTAGAATAAAACATTATCCATAAATATGGAAAAGTTCATACTTGAAAGATGATAAAAATTGACTAAATTAATATGGCAATAAATTAAGTAATTAAGACTTTAAATGAAAGTGATATCTTGGTTAACTGTACTACAAATTAATCTCTTGTGGCTCTGATTTGTATTTTTCTAAAAACGGATCACAATAAAAATGGACAGATATATGATTGATGTGAGATAATATATGAAAGTCACTGTTTTTAAAATTACAGTGATACTTTGCTAATCTTGGATTTTGGCATGGTTCAGTGTGGAAACTCAGTTATAATGCATTAGCATTAACCATTAATTAAACCATTAAGTTTCTTCTACAAACATGGATAAAAATCTTGGTCTTCTGTTTTGGTCTTACTACATGATGAAAGTACACAGTCTTAGTATATGATGAAAAAGTCTCCTTACTTTTTAAAAATCTCTCCAGAGGCAGAGCACTGAGGCAGAACACAAAGATAGAGACTCAGGCTCTCAGGCTTATGCTTCCTCAGATTTGCATATAACACCCACAGTATCCCAAACCCCTGTTTAAAAGCCTCATCTGATAGGAATGATTTCTTCAGCAATGTGAAACATTGTCAGATAAATACTGTTGCTTTTAACATTCTAGTCTTATTTCTCATTTTGTGAAGGAAACATTCTATTTACTGTTTTAGATTTATAATCCTAAATGACATTATTGCAGTACTAAAATCTCAGTTGGAAACACAGAATATCATTGGCAATAATCTCAGTCTGCCTGCCTCAGGCAATTTAATGAAGAAGAGATGATGGATATTTTTGACAGCAGCTGTTAAGTTTTGTTATGAACTTTATAATTGGTAATAACACGAGAGGCACAAAGTGTTGAGAATACTTGCATTTTAAATATCAGAGTTACTAGCCCTGTGCTGAGGCATTAAAGATCCCCATCGTCAACAACACTCTGTGGGTCAATTTAACATTTGCCTGATATGAACTGATTGCCAAGAATAGTTATTGAGGTAAGAACTGAAGAAGATAATATATTTGCGTGAATTAGATCCAAGGGATGTAGTAGCTGTGATACCGACTGATATCTTACTATGTGTGTGTGTGTGTGTGTGTGTGTGTGTGTGTGTGTGTTTTAAAGTTTTCGCAGGTACTTACATGTATGCTTTTCAGCTTCCTTTGGGTATTATCCCACGTCACTGTAGTTGTGCTTTTAAAGTTGTAGCTTTAAAAGCACAACTACAATGACGTGGGATAGTACCCGAAGGAAGCTGAACAGCATATATATATATATATATATATATATATGTATGTATGTATGTATGTATGTATGTATGTATGTATGTATTATCAAAGGTTAAAGGTTATTATCAAAGGTTAAAGTTAATTTTACATGATTTCTTTTAAAATATGTATATTAAGCAAAAAACTGTGCAATTATTCAGCATTGTCTCAAATGGTTGCAAAAGATCACCAGAGACAGCTACAGAGTCTTCATTGGCCCCTAAGGCCAGGAATGTATTTGACTCGATCTATATCCCTTTCTGTTTAACAAAAGGAAATTTGTTTTTTCTGACTGGGGAAAATATGTACTGGGCATCACTTTTGCTCTTAACAAGAACAAAAATGCAAGGTCTACTGTGAAGTTCTTTTTCTATTGGTGACATTTGTTAAGCAACCAGAATGAGATTTTTGTCTCTTTTGGAGATGAACTTTATAATTAAATAGGAGAAAATTATCCAGGTCATTCTCTTGGTATTTCCCTTTGATTTTAAAACTTTAGACAATTTCTTTTGTAAATTCAGTGAAACATCCTTTCCAGAGTCATTCTCTTGGTCTCTCAGTTGTAAATATACTGCTGATGCCATCTCTATCTTGTCAGATAAATGTTCTACATCTGTCATTGCTTTAATAACTTTTTTGGACATAGTGTATTTGTAGAAGCAGACATCATCACTGACATTATTGATTGTAGCTACTAATTTCCATTTTTAAAGGTATTCTTTGTAAGTAGCTTTTAATTTTCTTGTCTTTTTGTACTTAACAATCTACAGGGAGAAGAGCTTTGTACAAGAATCCTCCAGATGCTGTTTCATGTTGATTAGTGCTAAAATGTCTATTGAAAAAAGTGTCTGACACCCACAAATTTACCAGTATATTGCAGCTTTTTCCAAGAAATTTCCTTCTCCAGCAGAGGGGATAAACAAACTGATGAATTAAACATAAGGAATAAAAATAAGGAACAAAACTTAAACATGCACAAGTTCAGCAATGGCAAAACAAAAACATTTTTAAAGCTACCATAATGACACTGCTCAATGCAATTTAGAAAAAGAAAAGCCTCTTAAATGCTAGTTTTTGTTCTTAGTAAATAGGTTTCCACTTTTTTAGAAATGTAAAATTCTACTCTATATCAGTATATAAATATCCCCTGACCAGTCATGTCCAACTCTAGAGGGTGATGCTCAACTCCATTTCTTAGCTGAGGGAGCCAGCATTGTCCGAAGACACTTCGGTGGTCATGTGGCCAACATGACTATACACCAAGCACACAGAATACTGTTACCTTCTCACCAAAGTGGTACCTATTTATCTACTCGCATTTGCATGCCTTTGAACCGCTAGGTTAGCAGTCTACAGGAAGTAACAAGAGCTCACCCTGTTGTGCGGTGCTCAGATCTTGAACCTAGGCTATCAGCTTCTTTAAACACTGAGCCATTGCATGCCCCTCCCCCCATATCAGTATATAGCCTATTGCTACTACTGTGGTATGAAATTACATATTACTCATAGTTTTGTGCTATGTCTTTGGATGAAAAATGTAAAGACGTGTAAGAATGGTGTTATGTATAAGACCCAGTTAAAGCACAAAACTTTAAGACCAAGTTAAAACAAGAAGAGACTATTTTGATAGATGTCAGGCAATGTGGTATATGAAATAATATAACAGAATCATGACTTCTATGACTCACCAGGAACAACCTCTCATAACAAGGGATGATTCTTACAACCAAGAGGTAGTTCTAAAAGAAAAGATGGTATTTATTTATTTATTCATGTTAATTGCTTACAAGATAATAAGTATAAGTAAAAACATAGTTATGAATACCTGGATACATATAAGAAAAATAAAAAAAATAAAAGAAATAGGACAGGGACTATAGGCATGTTGGTGTGCTTATGCACACCCCCTACAGACCTCTTAGGAAAGGGGTGAGGTCAAAAGTAGACAGTTTAAGATTAAAGTTTTTGGTTCCCATACATAAGGATAATGCAATGGAATTCTCGTGAAAACAGTTCACATACTGCATGAGAAGACCAGGCTGGAAATGGAAAAACCAGTTGAAAAGTTGTAAACATCAATGGTATCAAGCTTGGTCTTGGCAAGAAGCCTTTTAGATATAATTCTGCAAGAGTGGAATCTTTATTGTAGACAAGAATGAAGACTTTAAGCCTGATATTAATAGAGGTCAGCTGGATAGTTGAGATATATATTTTTTGGTTGTCATTCTGCCAGCTTCGGCCTTTACAACTGAAGTACTTCAGAGCTATCATGTAGAACTGTGCCTTATATGAGTTGTTCTGGAGTTGAACAGTGTCTACATTCAATAAATAACAAACTTGAGAAAACCTCTTTATAATCCTCATGTGACATTAGTAGATGGCATCTGAATGCTTAAAAATATTTAAAACCACCCAAAACTGACAAGATAATCAAGGTTTGTATAAGCCAGAGGTCTCCAAATTTGGCAACTTTAAGACTTGTTGACTTCAACTCCCAGAATTCCTCAGCCTGCATAGCTATAAGCTATGCATAGGTATAAGCTGTTTCCATATGAAATCTCCTATGATTTGACTAATGACTAAATTATTAATAGTCAAAAAAATTTCAATATTATTTTTCATGTTTAAACATTTTTAAATTTAAATGTGTACATTGTTTAAAAATAAGAACTTTTTAAAATATGCAATATTTTGATTATATTTTTAAAAGTTATATTTTGGCACCCATAAGATGGTGTTAAATTGTACAATGGAACCACTTCAAAACAGGTGACGAAGGCTTATTTTAAGAAAAAGTAGATATAGCAGTTTATGAAGCCAAAGTGTTTAATATTGTTTTTGGATCAAGTTTTTTTTCTCCATTTTGTTTCCAATCATAGAGAAAAAAATAACCACATTTGTGTTTTCTCAGTTCAGATTACCAAGAAGCACCTAGCTTCAAAGGGGAATAAATTAGCAACAAAATAACTCACATTTAAATAGTTTTTTTCATTATCTTTTAAAAGTAAATTTACTGAATGTTAGCTAAAATTATATTTAGTTTTATTATTGCTAGCTTCCATGTGTGTTGATAAGATATGTGAACAGACAGTCAAAGATCTCCAAGTATTTTCTAGAATAATGTGTAGTTAGCTTAAAAACAAGACAGAATTAATTTGACCTTGTTCAGGGGTGGGATTCTACCAGTTCGCACCTGTTCGCTAGGACCAGTTGTTAATATTCTAAGCAATTTGGAGAATCAGTTCTTGGAAGAAATTACTGGCCTAATCCTGTAAGGAAGACAGGAAGGAAACATTTTGGTGTTGCTTACAGAAACTGACTCTTCATTAACCTTTATTACATTCTTGGCAGGATGAATTCATCAGGATGAATTTTCTCTGTTACGTGGGAAATATTTTTTATAATAGTGAGATTTATTAATTTTGCCATATGTGGTGGAGAAAAGTCCTCTAAATTGCAGTCCCACAATGTATTGTAAAAAAATTTCATTAGTTACATAGTTCAAGGGACACAATTTGATTAGCACAGCCAGTGCCCTGGAATTTGCATTCCTGGCAAACACAATATTTTAATGAATGCAATATGTAATATTATGATTGCTTGTTGAGCACTTTAATAGAATTACGCTTTAAGATATCTCCTAGCATAAATATTTAGGGTTGATATTAAGGTTATTTGCCACTTCAATGGGAAGCTGTTTTTCTTCACTTTGTTCATTTTTTCTTCTGCATGCATATTCCATAAACTTCTTCAGTACCATTACTGAATGCCTACAACATCAGGCTGAAGATCCTGTGAATCTTTACTCCATAACCACCTTATAATGTATCATTATGATGACACTTTCATAGGGACACATATAGAACCATTGATCAAACAGACAATTTCCTGAAGTACAATGGACTATGTTCATGTTAATAAATCCATTTGTCCCAATCCACCAACCAAATTAGCTACTTCTTTTCATAAAAAGAAGTCATTGTAATTACTTGTAATATGTTTACTAGGTCATGAAATATAATTCAAACAGTAAAATGTTTGAATGTTTGAAAAACCCAGTAGAAAAAAGAAAATTGAACCAAATAATCTAAAGAAACTTGAAATACATTATTTGCTGTATTTGTTTTTACTATCAAAGCCTTGCTCATCCCCCTTCCAAAACATTACCGTAAAAGGTTGAAAGTGCAATCCAAATCCTTCAGATAAACAGCTATCTTTTAGATAGCTCTAAAATCAGGGTCTCTAACAAGTAACTTACAACATATGCAAAAAAATGTCTATCTAACAGAAGAATTTAAGGAATGCATTATTTTAAAATGTTTCTACCATCAGAAGTGTCCAAGTGAGATATAATTCATAACAGAAACTATTTTTCCTATGATTTTTAGCTACTGTATGTCATCTCTTCCTGATATTTAAAAAATAAAATAAATTAATATACAATAGTACATTAGTATATACAATAGTACATCTTAAAAGATGTTTTCCCATTCTCCTGATTAGTTGATGTTCTTTTCTTCCTATTGCAGTTCAATTGTCCCTAAGTTAACATCATTAATACAATTCAGAAAAGTCTGTGAGTTCTTCTAGAGAATATCCTTATTTTTATCTTTTTCAAAGATTAATGCCTCTGAAAAAGAATCTCAATCTTTCCTAAAATTATAAGGACTTTAAAAAAAAATGAGATACCAGGCAAAATATGGATTTTCTTCTATCATGGGTGTCTACCCTCATTGCATAATAGCTCTTCTCCATAATCTTGATCCAGAAGAGTAAGGTTGGGGAAGCCCTGGTTTATTTGTTTTTTACATATCTGACTTCAGAGGGCTTGCCTGCTGATAATCTGGCTTAACTGATCCAATTTATCTTCTTTCAAAGCATTTCGGATAGAAGAAAAGAAGCTAAAGTAATGCTGAAAGTTATGCATCATAAGAAGCACATAAGCCAGCAGCTCTTTGGTCATGACGAGGTGATGAATATAGGCACGACTGTGGTTTTGACAGCAATAGCATGAGCATCCATTTACTATAGGATTAAAATCATCCTGGTATCTAAAAAAGAAAAGCACATTTATGGATAAGAAGTAAATCATCCATTCAGCTAAGCACATCCTTTGGGTCCAGTGTGGTAACGCTGAAAATTAACTATAAACTAATTGCCGAACACAGCATGAACATTTAATGATCACTGATATTATCAACATTATATGTCATTATCTATATACATAATACTTCACAAAAATGTCAGAACAGCTCAGCAATTTAAGAATCTTACAATCTGACATATTTTGGTGTATTACTGTGGTTGAAATTAACAACTGATATTAGATCAGTTGACAAAGGACTTATCAGTGAAGAGAATCCCAACGGAAATGTTATAGAATTTAAAAACATATGCTGTCATGATCCTCATAATGAAAAAAATTTGCAAGTTCTTTTTGGTATGAATTACGACTGTTCTCTGTTTTATTCAGACTTGTTTTTTCGACAATGATTATATTATTCTATTGTATTTCCCACTGGTCCAACCTTCATAGAAAAAGTATGAAAAGGAATGTTTAATATGGTGAACTGCTTATATAAGTTGGCATGTTGGACTTTTTTTTTAGAAGTTTTTTTAATACATGATATGATTACAGCAGGATCAAGGTAGTTGGGGAGAAGCTACAAGACAGAATCAGCAGGTTTGACCCTGTTGTCTTCTAAATTATGTAACTCATGTGGATAAAATACGCTGTGAGTGAGCTCTATTATATTTTTAACATTATAAGACATCCAAGTAACCAGACTGCTAAGCGCATAGTTGCAAACATCATGATGAAGATATCTAGGAGTCCTGTTAACCTCATAAAATTATTTGGCTCAATACATCATATAATAGGACAGTTAATGTTTCATGAATGGCCCTAACTATAAGATCATCCTCCAAGAATGTCTAAAGAACAGCATCAAATTCCATGAAAAATGTTTTGTTTTATTTTAAAAATGACTGTGATCTATTTTTTCCTTTGCCCAGACATACCTACAGTTTTAAAAGCATCACCAGTATTTAGTAGCAAGTAGGAGACAGGATACTTAATTCAATAGCAATTAGGAATGAATGTTATTGGCATTCTGCAGAATTATTGATCAATCCATGACCTGACTCAAGACACAGTAAGTTCATATGCAAAATGACTTAACAGTTTCTTTAAATTCAATGGGGCTTGTTTTCAGGTAAGTAAATATATCTGTAGCATAAAAAAGACCCTTTTGATGCCAATGGTTTCCATGTAACGTGTTAGGTCATGAAAAATTTGAAGACCTAAGGTTTTCTCAGAGAAAAACTGAGAATTTTTCTCTTCAAATGCTAAGCTTCTGTTAGGGCTAAAATTGTGTTCTTTAAGTGAAATTGGAAAGCAACCCCAATTGTGGTCAGAAGTAGTTCTCAAAATGGCAAAAAAGATAGGAATGGAGAATATTAAGCAACCAGCTGTTTATGAAATTAGGCCCACAATATTCAGCAGAACATATTTCCCAATTAATGCAAAGACCACTATAATATTACTCAGGACCCACCCATACAAAAAGCTGAAATTTTAAGTAAACAGAAACCAACATACTTTATTTCTTTCAGATGTATTTCGAATGAAGTCATTTCTTGAGCTTCACTGCATGTTTCATCGTTTGTTTTTTCATCATCTTTCCTGACCTCTGTTTTTCCATCTTCTTTTATATCTGCAATAAAGGAGAAGTTCATACTTAAAGGCTATGGCACTTTAAAAATGTTAAAACAACTGTCACAAAATATGGAATCAAATAGTTTTGATACTTACAAGGCAGTAAAATAGGTGAAAGGGAGGCAATCTAATGTTAAAAGTTTAAAATGTAAATGGCTGCATTTCTCATTGTTTTGTTAACTATCCACGCACGAAAAATAAGCAATACCACGTTCTAACCAAATTTTATTAAATGCAATGTGGTGTTGTACTTATTTTTAATTAAAACAGATTCATGTTCTATCAATTTACTCTTACATTTTAATCAGAAAGTTGAGGTTGAGCTGTTGAGGTAATTCCCTGTTAGGAAAATGAGCACATACAGGGAGACGTATAGAGAGTAGTGTTGGAATAATAAACAGAGTACACAGATACACTGTACAGTAAATGTAGGTTTTTACTTCCAGAAAGGTTGAAGCAAAGTCCAAAATAAGCAATCCAAAATCATTCACAAGTTAAATCAGTCAGTTTTCAATCCAGGGATAATTCAAATATCAAAGTCCAGTGTCAAAAAACAGTTCAGTAACAGACTTACATTAAATCCAGAAAATATCAGTCAATGAGGAAAAATGGAGCAATGGCAATACTTTCCAACAGAAGGAAACAAAGTTACACTCACACTCTTTTCTGAGACTAAGATCAAAACAACCCAGGTTTCTGGCTCCATCTTATGGCCCTTTAAGAAACCACACCTAATTACAGTTTTGCATTTTCTTAAAGATACAGTTTTAAAATGTTTATCCTGGTTTATATATATTTCTAACCCAAATAGCTGTTAGGTAACTCATATTCCTAACATGAGCTATTAAGGCAGTGATATAGTCTTAAAAAGGAAACATTCCTATTTTCCAACTGTAAACGTCTAGCAGGATGAATTTTTCATAATCATGATCAGGAGAAAAGATATAAAATACATAGAAATCCTATTCATTTTTTGAATATTCTACAACTAGCTTATGAGTTTGTATATACTTTAATAAATGCAGAGACTTGACAGCTTATCTTATAATGGTGGGCAAAATAATAGATCATTTAATATTTGCACTTTATTGTAGAATCCGTATGACTTATTAAATTGTGAAAAACTTCTAAATAGGGTGATAAAAAATATAAAAGATCTGAGCGGTCAAGGCATGAAAATCCTCAGCCATTAAGATCTCCACTGCTTTTTTTTAATCCTCACATTTACTCAATTGTGAATGACAGCAATTTCACTGTTCTGGAAAATGTTTACATTTTTAAAGAGTAGTCCTTGGATTTTCTTATCAAGGTTTGAAGGCCAAAGAACAAAACAACAAACTGTGCACATATGACTGATTAATATACAAGGTTTGTTTGTTTATTTATTTTTTAAGAAAAAGCATCAGCAGCACAAAGTCAAAAAGTCCTTAAAACTATCTTGGTTTCTTCAATCATACGAGGTTGAAATGAAATTGCTAATTGCTGATGCTAATCATCAGCAAAACATTATTTTAATAAATGAATGGGGGAAAGAGATTCCATTATTCAAAAAGAGATATCAAATATAAAGTCACTGTGGTGATTTACACCTTTTGAAAAATCTCTTTACCAAAATTATGGAAATTAGATCACATGCATCTACTTATATCATTTAATGCAATGAAATTATTGCAGTAATTGTGTAAACTGTTGTCGAACTTTATTAGTTCACTGAATGTAACATCTGCTGTTATAAGCTCTGCTAAACTGAGGTTTTACTATAAACAATAGTGGTCTTAACTAAGCCTCAGTTAGAAGTAGCACTTCTGGTATAACAAGTAAGGTATTGTTTACAGTGCAATAGGACAAAAAGGAGAAGATGATTAGCAACATAATTAGAACATTCCCAGAAGGATGTTAAACATAATAAGCATATAGATTGGAATCTTAAGAATTTCAAAACTCACATTACCAATATTATATTCAAATATTCCCATGCACACAAGATTATCAAGACCAATACCTGCTGTTTCAGTATTCAGTTGATAATCATAATTGAAGGACAAAGCACAGAATCGTTCTGTCACCTGATAAGGAAAACAACTGTCAAAAATATCTATTCCTCTTTTAATGCACTCCAGAACTTCATCTGGTTTACCAATTCCATGGATTAGTCTGCAATAGATCAAAAGAAAAAGGCATTTTAAAATAATAATCAATACATATTTTTGTAATTTATTTTGTTCTCCTATTCATATACTCTTTTCCAATTTTACCTTGGTAAATTCTAGAGTTATACTTACAGTAATTATGGTTAATAATGAAGTCAGGTAGCTATTTATAACTAGTCCCAAACAACTAACAATGTTTCTGAACTATAGGTGAAGCATGCCCTACAAAGCCTGAGAGAAGTGGAAGGCCTTACATCTACTCTATATACCTTGGGATTCATATACTCTGGTGATTTATCAGAATTCCAAAACAACCTTGCTCCAAAATTCAGAAGTAGGTGAGAAAAACTTCAAAGGCTAACTTCCTATCCTACATTATGAGGTAATTTATGTGAAAGTTATTTATTGTATATGTAGTATATAAAGCATTCCCTCACTTCTCCCTCCAGAAGTGTTGTACTTCTTACAAATCTGGCTACAGATAGGAAGACTGGATGGAAATTCAGGGAATCATCTGAAGGGCACTTAATTGGGCAGAAAACTGTTTTTTTTTCTTTACTGTATCTGTAAAGGTAACGATTCCCCTCTCACATGTGTGCCAGTAGTTTCTGGTGCCATCTCTGTTACAAAGCCGAAGAGTCAGTGCTGTCCAAAGATATCTCCGTGGTCATGTGGCTGGCATGATTAAACGCCAAAGGTGCATAGAACGCTGTTACCTTCCCACCAAAGTGGTCCCTATTTTTCTACTTGCATTTTATGCTTTCGAATTGCTAGGTTGGCAGAAGCTGGGAGAAGTAACAGGAGCTTATTCCATTATGCATACTAGGGATTTGAACTGCCAAACTGCCAACCTTTCTGATCGACAAGCTCAGCGTCTTAGCCACTGAGCCACCACATCACTCAAGGATCTGTCAGTTACCAACCATATCTTGAACATCTTGACCATCTGAAATAATAGCTGAATCCACTAAATTTAATCCAAATTTTCTCTAGGATGTAAGAAGGAAGATACAACATAACTATTTTGTTTTTAAATCCTTCCAACATTCCCCAGTAAATATCAAATTGCCTTGCATCCCAATGGACATTATATTTGACCAATGACAGTAACTATTTTAGTGGCACACTGGAACAGGTAATGAAATTGTAACAACCAAGAGATTGCATTTTTAATTCCTTAAATATGCTAGTTTATACCAATGATTGATTCATTATATACGTCCCCTTAACAGTGAAAGAAAATGGAAAATGGAATACCCTCATTGGCTAAAACTCTGAAGGATACATCATTCTTATGTGTGTAATGTGGACCTAAATATTCCAATTGAAGCCTGCAGTATCCTCAGATTCTTGATGGTGGGGTTATTTTTCCAAAATAAATGGAGACAAAATTCAATCATTCCTTCAGAGGATATTTTATTGTATTGCCAGAATCCTCTGTACCATTCTGGAAGGACAGAAAGTGGCACTGGGCTCCTGGCATTCTTACACCACCACAGAACTTATATATAATGATGGTATTGTATTATACAGAGCTTCTCAAAACTGAGCATAAAAATATACCTGAAAATTCATTTGATCTCATGACTAATGTACTAGACTTGAAGGAAGGAAACTTTCAGTTCTACTCTTGCTTTGGTATAGAAACTTACCAAGGGACTTTGTACCAGTCATCCTCTCAAAGCCATAAAACAAGCCAATGGCCTACCACTCCTGGTATGTTGACTAGACTTGTGCATACCATCACCATGAGTCAAGTTTGGTTGAAGGCAAACAAAAACAACAACAAAAACTCTACATACAATTCACTACATACTACATACAATACAATACACAATACACTCATTTTTTTAGAATTCTCTTGTTGTAATGGAAAACCAAAGCAAAGAAAAAGGATAAATGCTTCAAATTTGATTTTCAGAATTTCTAACTCAGCCTAAGCTTGTTATGATCAAAATAATGTTTTGAAATACAAAGGAAAAATGTTTTACTATCAGCCTATACAAAAGTCTCCTTGGGGCTTGAAAATGTAGCTGGGTTTTCTAAGCTCCTTGAACTATTAGGATGCCAGACTCTAAATTCATTTGGCAAGTCTTATAAGATTGGAAAGGTAAAGGAATAGCAATTTTGCTCTCAACAGGAGTAATGTGCTGACAACTACATAAACTAGTTAAGCTTCCTGAATAAGATAATTACATTCTGTTAACAATTTTACAAATCATTAACATTTGTAATTCCTTAAACACAACCTTTCAATAGCAATCTAACATACTTATTAAAAATAGAGTGATGCCTGCAAAATTTGACATACTGTTGTCTCCTATTATTTGTACAATACATATCTTTATCTCAATCTGAGAGAAGAAAGATGACAATTATTGTAAAAATAATCTGTTTATATGAGGAAGGCATGATAAACTATAAATTCTTTTTGAAAGACTTTTGGTGAGAATAAAAGAGAATTAGGTTTTCTTAATGAACACTGACAATAAGATGAGAAGCTGAACTAGACAATTCTTTGGAATTATAATGGTCTCCTCCAAAAAGAAACCAATTCTTGTTCTTTCCATGCAAAAATGCATGCACACATGCACTTTAAAAACTGGAAAGCATTTCTTCCCATGTTGTACAATACCCCAGGTAGAATGGAGTGGATGGATCCCATTTGTTGGTTGGGTCTTTGTATAAACAATGTTTTGAGTGATCAGATGTTACCTTGTATATTTTTATTGTATTGTTTTTTTCTTGTTGTATATTTGAAATTGTATGCAATGTAGAATCATTTTGGAATTAGGTAGTGTGTAAATCAAATAAAACAAAAAAATATTCAGAGCTTCAATTGGCAATATTCTTTACTAAACATGGTTGTTTGCAGATGGCTTCATAAAATAAGGACCTGCAATTAACATAATGAATTTTTGATAGAGGCTACGTTGTCAACTTGAAGTAGTACTACAATGGTTGAAAAATACTAGTATCATTTAACATTGGTATTTTTTCAAAATGATAATTTTATGGTGCTAAATGAATCAACAAAAATAATCAAGTATCAGTATTAATTCAGTTTGCAATAACTTCAAACTTAATAATCACAAATAACAGAATCACAAATTCCAACCTTTCTCCCCTGATTTTGAATGTAATTGGGTGAATGACACAACATAAGCTTTAAAATATCCCCAAATTGTTTTTTGAAAATGCCCATTTTATTACTTTCTGGCATAATTATGGGTGCTCTGGACAATAAAACAAAGGGACAGGAGCAGCTCATGCAGCTTTATATCAGCTGAGAATTTTCCAAGCCTGTCTTAACTTATTAAAATCTATTTCTATAATACCACAAAACACAGTATCTCACTGTACATTTAATAGTGCTCTGTGTTTGTGAAAATCCATCCAAGTGGTGCATTATATATGCTTAAATAAAAATCCCATTTAGCTCTGACCTTGGTTTATCTTCTGGCAGCTCAGCTATAACAGAGGTTAAGAGCTCCAATTTAGTCTCTTTAGTCATGGTATTTCCTTGAAAGGCATCCAAAAGAAATCCAGCCACCGGTCTCTTGGCAGTCTCCCTGGCTGATCTTAGTCTTTCCTCCAACACATCTCCACCTTCAATAACTCCAATCATCAAACTTTGTTTCAATTCCTGGTATGAAAGAGTCATATATATGTAAACTATAAATACATCCTTGGGTAAACAGGAGTTGGATAGAGTTGGAAGGGAAAGTCCTTTCTGCAGATTGTTACACCAGTGATATCAAACAATAAGAATAGAATGAGCAAAGAACATAAAACTTAAAATAAGCTGGCATTTATTTTTCTTCCATCCCCATATCATTAATAATATACATATATGATTTATAGTCCTATTATTGATGGCTCTAGTTAAGAATATTTTAACTTTTTAAAAACTATTTTTCCTAACAGATTGAAATTTTCTTCCATTAGTGACATAAAATTCCCCATTTAGATTTAGATTGCCACTTCTTTATAAAAGATACTCTATAAAAGACCAAGCTGGGCATTATTTGCTTTAACTGAAGTTTAAACTATTTTTTTTTCTTTTAAAAGGCCAAATGATGAATAGAAGAGCAATTTTTGTTTCGGAAAGAAAAGACAATACATGTCTTTATAAAATGGGCATTTACTAATTACTCAATGCATACATTAAACTTACTTTTTCATTATAATTGGCCTTTCCACCAATTATATATCCACAAAGATATAGATTCTATATAAAATGTATTTGGTATTGTTATTTTAAATGTTCCAAGTTTCAAGGCTTCATAAAGACAAGATATAAACATTTTAAATAAAATGATATTCACAAATTCTGACCAGAGAAACTGGAATGGCTCCAATTAAGAGAGCTGTGGTACTTTCGCAAAGGGGTTTGTGGAAGAGTGCACAACAACATGGCCCAAAAATAATTGGGTTTATCAATATAAAATTAAAATTAATAATACAAAGGGGAAGAATCATTATACTTAGTTCTATACAAAAAAAAAAAGAAAACAGAAAGAAAAAGACATGTTCTATAGATTACATAAATATAGGAGTTTTCAGAAACAATGCAGGAATTCTGCAAGCTGCATTTACCAGAATATCTAAAAATTAGCAAGTAACTTCATTGTGTATATACACCTCAAAAAGATTTAACACTTACTGGACAATTTTCTTGCAGCTGTAGACATTCATCCAAAAAGCATAAGGATCGATCTACAGATTTCTTGGCTTTCTTTCTGGAGATATCTCCTGAAATAGTGTCTCCATCTGATAAACACTGGAACCAGTCTGGCTGGATAACCTTTTGGATGTCCATGAACTTTGATGCTGTGAGTTCTTTCCGTCCTCTATTGTTCCATATAGATACAGCCTGTCAGAAATAAGGAAAGAAAAAAAATAGTTCATTTTTCCACTATGAATTGATTCCATTCTCCTTCTTGTTTTCTATCTGGCTATGGAGGAATCCTCAGTTGCTGCCACTATTTCGATTATTCCTTTAAAAACAGTAGGGAGGGGAGTGAAGAGCCAAGACTGAAAAGCCACGAAAACAGTCAAATTCACTGTACCTTCATGCTGTTGTAGCCATGAGGGGAACAAACAGCAGGGTCTTGAAGGGAACAATATGATACTGATTCTGGCATACCTAAGTCCAAAATAAAATATTATCTTTAATATATCGACAATGAATTTTTCTATCATAATGTTGTATCACTTAAATATACTATTAATAGCAAGTCTCCAAAAACTATAACATTCCACTAAATATTTCTAATTACTTTTCAGGACAATCTAATTAAAATATCTACATTGTTAATTTCTGGTAACAAAAAATCAGAAGGAATCTGATAGCAATTTATCCAACTTTTTTTTTTTAAAGAGCCTATGTTTTCAGGAGCTAAAGTCAGTGGTGGGATTCAACTGGTGTAACAACCGGTTTGGTGGACATGTGCTTCACACACGCATGTGCATACATGGTGCTTTTGAAAATAGAAGGAAAACTTACCTTTTACTACAGCCTAAGTAAGTAAAAACAGCTGAGGAGTGGCAATCCAGGCTGCTACACCAAGCAGCTGGGCTTCAAGCAAAGAAAATATAGCACCCAATAGAGCAGGAGTGGGTGGACGGAGCCAAACTATCGCCAGAACTACCAGTTTGCCTATACCGGCTGAATCCCACCCATGGCTAAAGCTCACTTCATCAGATGCATAGAATGGCTAGACTGTTGTATGATATAACTGGTACAAGATTGAAGGATTTAAAATTTAGTAATAAAAATGGAGAGGCCTCTAGGTTTGACCCATTATACAGATTAGTCAAAAATATGTAAAACTTGTTCCAAATAAATCTTAAGTAATTTAATCAACATACATTGCAACAAGCAATAGTCGATCACTAATGCTATCTCTATCCTGTCATTTCAAATGGATGTCTTTATCCACCTCATCCTTATTTAAATTCAAAGGCATATCTCCTGGATCATAACTGATCAGAAATTAGTAAACAAAGGTTGCCAAAGCATGCCTTATGGGGGTTGCCCATAAAGAGAAGTAATTCTATTTCCAGGGACTCAAATGGGAGTATCACATTTATTGATTTCACTTAGACAAAAAACATACGTTTCTTTTGCAATGTCAGCTAGCAGCATTGCAAGAAAACATCAGAATTTTTTACTAACTCTCTTACGGTTAATTAAAATGCAAATTTACTTTTTCCAATAAAGGAGAGTTGAACTGTGGAGTTAGTGATGCTCCCTGAACAATCAAGCTGAGACAGCACCAAGGCCTCCATATTTATATTGTTCCCATCATGGGGGCTGGAGAATAAGGAGGATAATTCATTTCTGTTCAGATATTTTTTATTTGCTTTCTCCTCTGTCCTTCCCTCCTTCCATCCCTCACCAGGAGGCAGATAAGTGGCTGCTAAATGGGAGAGGGAGCAAGAAATTATGCAAATGGTCTGGAAATTATCACAGAATTGCTGAAAATCAGGATCATACAGCAGCCCAGCAGCAACGAACAAGTCACAACGTCCCCAAATTTTATTCCTTTGGGAGTATTGGGTCCTGCCATTCTGTAAGTTATTTCATTTGAGGTACTCTATTTACAAATGTTTGCCCTATGATGCACCACTTTGCCCAGTTAAAGATTAGAGATAAAAGTGTTTTAGCATATACGGATAACACTCTATTCCAAATAATGTTAGATGCAATAACACCTACTTTATCATGCTTCATTAATGATGAAAAGCCACCCCATACTTTTACCTATGAATTTTCCAATTCCTTCTTTATATTCCTGCAAGACCTCTTGAAGATCTGCTCTGCGTCCAAACAGGAAAACATGTTAGACAACTACATAATTCATGCATGTTAGACATTAATGCACAATATGTAAATAATGCAGTTTGAAAAACATCGTATGAATTCACTTTGGTCCTAAGCGATAGCTGTTTAGCCATTGACACCAGAGTGATTCTAACCACAAAGAGATCCCCTGTAGTTTCTCACTATCCAACAAATAACTTGTATCTAATATAGTTGTGGAATCATAATGCAAAGTACTTCTCAAAGTTCTTCTTAAATGACTAATGTTGACATACAAACTAAAAGATTATACAGTTTAATGCTATTATATAAAACCAAGATTGGAATCTCAGGCTTCAATTCTAGAGCAAAGAATAATTTTGAGAATAAATCCTGTTGAAATGAAATTTGCATAAATAGGACAGCAATAATTGAATTCTGCTGGAATTCAATCAGGAATGCAATTCTATCAGGAATGCAAAAGTTATACTTGCATACGTATACATACATATATATATAAGATACAAATATATCAAAAGTAAAATCAAAGTCTGTATTTGCCTCATCTATTTTACCTACAAAGGCTGAAATTTCACTCACAATGTTGTAAGTGGAATCTGGGCAACCACAGGAACACCTTGAATATTATGTAGTGTATCGTGGGTAAGGTGTGGTGCTGATCCCATTTTGGTATAAAGTAGACATCCTGGAATTTCCATCGACTGAATCCCTTTCTTGCCGAGATTTGTCAATGTCCCAAGGCGACAGCCATCAACTATTTTGCAGAGATTTAATTTCATCTTCATCAACACACCTGAGACAACAGCAAATGATCAATAAGCAAAGCCCTTAGTCATCTTGAACCAGTTTTCTCTGAGTGTAATAGTCATGCTGTATTAGTTATACTGATATTCCATGAAATTTTGTATCATGGACGGCATTACTATTTTCCTTGCATTCAAAAAGCAATGAATTACTATGCACAAGTTTTGTTTTCAACTCTGGACTGCATGAAGTAGAGTTCAAAGTATGTAGAAGACATCAGATTACCTTACTTATACACCAAAACATGCCACTTATATGGACTAGGAAATAATAAATATTTATAACACTGGTACTGGAATAACACAGTGGTACGGTTTCTAAATCTGGGCTTTATGCAAAAATCTTATCAACACTAAAGGGGCACCAAGGATACATTTTCTTGTTTCTTTATGTTAACATCTTGCGATCCTGCAGATTTCTGCAACCCAGATTTGGAAGACCTAAACTACAGTGAAGGCCTCATAATGGTAAATGTTTTAATTCCATTAAATGAAAAAAAATGTTTTTCATTAAATAAAAAAGGCTAGATACTTTCCTCTATATCAGCGGTTCTCCAAACTGCAATAGTAATAATAATAGTATCCAAACTTATTTCTTTGCGTATTTTGCTTGTCATGTACAGAACACCCAATCCAATGCCCTCCAAACAATGCTCCAAAAGTGCTTTTTTCAAAAGGCAACTGGATTTTGCCCGGAACTGAAGAAACTTCTTGGAAGCGAAGCGAAACGTTTTCAAGGCGGGGGAAAAAAAACCAAGAAAGTCCAGTTGCCTTTAAAAAAAAAGTTACCTTTGGGGCAACCGTGACCTGGTTGACTGAGAATCTCTCCTATAGCTCCAAACGCGCGGCAACGTCTCCAGAATTCGCGCGTTGAGGGATGTAGAAGCCATCATTACGATACAACTGGAGGCATCAAAGGTTGTTTTGGGGTGGGGTGGGGTGGGGTGGAGTCCTACCCTCGTCCTAAGGGCAGACTAGATTAAAAAAAAAAAAAAAAAAAGTAGGAGACGAAACTAGCAAGCCCCGGAATTCCACAATCCGGCACCCGCTTTTGACCTGGAGCGTAGATAGCAATTGAACCTCGCGCAATTACACTTACACATGAACCCCCGGCACGCCGTAACACGCCGCTTCCGTTAAGGCCTTCGATTTTTCCGGAACACTGACTCTCCAATGGAGAATAAGAACGTCATAAAAAGTCGACGGCGAGGGTTTGATAGGGAGGAGGGAGGGAAGTGCCCAACGGACTTGACGGAAATGTTGCCATGACAAAGCTTTAGGGACGCCACTCTCCGCTCGAGCGAGGACTTCGACATCGGTTGTCGGTCCGGCTTTCAGGAAAGGCCTTCGCCTCCCAACCCGAACTGCGCGGGTAACAAGCGGAGAGGAAATCGAGGGGTCTCCTTTGGGCTTTTTCAATGGCGGCCGTGCGATCCCGTCCTGACCTTTATCGTTGGCGACGTTTCAATCAGCCAGCATCGCGGCAAAAGGTAAAAAGAAAAGAAGCCCATGACGTTGACCCGTCATTGCTGAAATCGCTTTCCAAACGGTCTGTGCCGGCGATTCGATGGTCACATTTTTGGATAATGTTGAAGCGTACCTTTATTTCATGGAACCGAGCAGCAAGGAAATGCCTGTATAGGTAGTCCTCTACTTACGACCACAATTGGGGGGGGGGGAGAGGTAATCATTTTGTTAAGTGAGACATTTGTTCAGTGAGTTTTGCCCCATTTTACGATGTTTTGTGTCACATTTGTTTCGTGAATGGCTGCAGTTGATAAGTGAGTATCCTGCTTGCTAAGTGAATCTGGTTTCTCCATTGACTTTGCTTGTTGGAAGGTTGCAAAAAAGGGGATCGCATGACAGTGGGACACAGCAACAGTCACAAATACAAAATAGTTGGCAAGCATCTGAATTTTGATAAAATGATCCTCATGGGAGATGCTGCAAAGGTCGTAGCTGAAAAACGGTCCTATGTCACTTTTTTCAGCACTGTTTAACTTTGAACTGATGGTCACTAAACAACCGTTTGTTGTAAGTCAAGGACTACCTGTACTCACAGAGAGCATACAGAACCCGTTGCCACAGGATACAGTGAGGGCCAATTGAAATTGGACCAATTCATGGAGTACCAATGGGTATCTTATCAGGATAGATATAATGAGAAGTAGCAGTTGCTGAGCAGCAGCAGATTTCTGGTCCCACAGGGGCTTCCTTAATCATCGGATTCTTGCTATGCAAAACTGGGTTCTTTTTCTTATTCAAAGTTGCACTGTGATAACATTCAGGGAGTGCCTTATTACAGAAAAGACAACATGTACTTCCAGTCTAGCTCAACTAATGTGAATGCATTGCTGTGGTTTTCTTGGAGCAATACAGAAGCAGTTTTATGAGTTTTCTGTGCAGCCAGCATCTGAGTTGCTTTTTTGACTTCTCAGTCTATCCTACAGCCCTGAAATGACTCATTGGCTTCCCATCTAAAAAATAACTAGATCTAACCCTATGTAACTTTTTGAAATCAAAACCAGCTTTGCACTGCTATGCAAGTGGGCCTTCTTACAGAAGTTATGAATAACCACGAGAGCCATTTAATCAATGAAAGAGAACAGAAGACAGCATTTTTAAGTATGTGTACTCCCATTGTTCCTTCCACTGTGCTTGGAGCAATGACTAATACTTTGCCTCATTTATTTTGAGAATATTTATTGTAAAACTTGAGTTAATGTAAATCAAAGACTATGCCTATTGAATAGTATTACATAAATATAGTAAACTAATGAAACTAGTTAGTATGTTTTTAAGTTTTAAAACTTAAAGATCTCTTAATTTTACTTTAATTTGATCTTTAACTGAAAATTAAAATATTTTATTCTTTAATTCCCAGCCACAGTTTGATGCTGACAATATAGAGCACTGGATAAAGGTAAGGAAAAATGAAGTAATGCTCAGTCTCAAATATCTGAAAAAAACCCAACTTATTCAGTGGGACGAAATCTTGAGTTTCCATGGTAAGATGGAGCTCATTTTCTGAATAATTATGAATAATACTGGATTGTAAATTGCACAGATGCTAAATTCTATTAAAATTATTATTAGAATAAGAAAATAAACACATGTAAATTTAATTATGTTGAGAAATGTGCATAAATCTATAAATCTACTGATAGAACCATAATTGTTAAGGGTTGGATTTGGACAGTACAAATTCATGCCCCCTCTTAGTAATAGAAATTTTGAGTAGTGACTCTTTGAGTCCAATCTACTTTACAATGTTGCTTTTATAAGGATAAAATGAAAGAAAGTTTCCTCATAAACTGCCCTGAGTTCTTGGAGGAAGGTGGGACATAAATCTAATGTGCGGGTGTATGAACACATACACACATCTGTCAGTGGGCCAGATAACTTAAATTCTAGCATTTTAGTGGATGCTATATTAAGTATTAATATGTTTCTCGGGTTCAAAAAACTATGGCTTATTATTTTAATATAAAATAATGCATCAATAAAAGAGATACTCTCCAATACATAAAAGGGCCAGTCAAAATAAAAAAGATAAAGCCAGCAGAACAGAGGTGGTATTTAGCAGGTTCTGACCAGTTCTGCAGAACCGGTAGCGGAAATTTTGAGTAGTTCGGAGAACCGGCAAATACCACCTGTGACTGGAGATTTTACAATCTCCTTCCCCTGCCATGCCCACCAAGCCATGCCCACAGAACCGGTAGTAAAAAAAATTGAATCTCACACTGGACAGATGCTAGTTAGAGTCAGTTTATTGCAGTCACAGATAACCCACCCTCCCATGTAATTAATAAGGCTCCACTCCAAGGCCCTTAACAGTAAAAAAATTTGAATCCCACCATTGCAGTATAAATACCATGTACTTCCAATCTTATTGCCAATCAAAATATCTTCTGTTGTGTGAGACAAAATAAGTGGATCTTAATAACTTTTCTATATATTTTTTTAAATTCAGCGGGTGGAACAAGCCTCCGAATTTGCTGTTTCTGAAGCCTTTTCATTAAAAAAGGCATCCTATTCTCATGGACTTCATGGTCCAGTGCTGGATTTGGAAACAACAGAGCAGCTGCTAGATCATGATGAAGCATATGTAGAAGGTATTTCTTAAACATTTTGTTGAAGACTCCAGGTGATCCAGAATAATTATATTTTTGACTGTATTGTAGAAAAGTGAACAATAAATTACCCATTCCAAGAAAAGCTGGGATCTCTTCTCCCATCTCCCTATTACAATTTTGTAATTTTGTGGGAGATGGAGTTGGAACATCCCATTATGTCAAGAGATTTTGAAAATACCTGATTTATGTATGATGTGGAAGGTAATATCAATGGAACTTTATAGAGAAAATTGACAATATATGCCTCAGTTATTCAAAGTGAGTATATGTAATTGAAGATAGCTTTAAATGGAGACAATATTGTATAAATGTTTTTAAATATCTGTGTATCATTCTAACTAATGAGATTTATACTTTCCCAATTCATCCCAGGCTTATGAACTT
Source organism: Laticauda colubrina (assembly GCA_015471245.1). Lineage (NCBI taxonomy): Eukaryota > Metazoa > Chordata > Lepidosauria > Squamata > Elapidae > Laticauda > Laticauda colubrina. Next base: position 32,854,228 of record BLBF01000006.1, read on the forward strand.
TCAAATATAAGATCAACTATAAATAATACCAAGAATTTTTAACAAATCAGAATAAAAATCTTGGATAAACCTCCTCGGGACTAATACTGCAAAAGACAATTTGATTTGCCTCTATGCAGAGTTAGATTGGGGTATAGAACTCCTTTCATATTTTAAACTTTTGCTTTAGTTGATAATTTAGTTGGTAAATCTAGTAATATTTTTATTTCTTTCATCAATGTAGCTCAAGAGTTGCTTGATGACTGGATGAATTCAAAATTGAAATTGGAACTGGCAAGTGATGAAGACAATGATGTTCAAAATTCAGCACCCACCCCTGTTCCTTTACAGGAGCCTGTTGCTGGCTTTCAGAAATATAAAAAATTTGATGGTGAGACTGATTTTAAATCTATTTTAAGCATTCTATGATAGAAAAAACTCCTGATACACATACTAGCAAGTACTGGTAAAATTCACACAAAGCAATTAAATGGAAAGTAAAATATTATTGTATCTAATAATCTAAATAGTCAATGAAGTATCCTTTTCCAGAAAAACAGGACTGTCATAGAAGAGCCCTTTTCTCCCTTTTCTTGTATTCCTTATAGGCAATCTTACAAAGAGAGATTAAAATATTTTTTAGAAAATGATGTAACAAATATTACTTTGATTTGTATCCAGTCTGTCTGCCCATGGGACAATCACTGAAAAAAAATAGCCATTCATTTTTCAGAAGCTTTGTAGATATATTTTCCACTCTTATTTTAACATTCTTAAACTAAAAATCCTGCTACTGGAAAGTGATATTTTGTGTGAATTTCAGTGTTTAGAAAGTTAACTTCAGAGTTCAAAACCCAGTGTAATAGATCTGTGTTTGGAAAGATTTTAAAGATAGAAATGGGTGTATTTCAGCTTACAAGGAGCTTATGATTTCCACTATGGTTTCACCATTTCTAAATATAAAATGCCTTCAGAAAACAAACATTTTAAGCTCATTTTTGATGTGGGATACTCTGGGAAGCACAAATAGGACCTTGGGGATGGCATATATGGAGACTGCAAGCTGCAACTGTTGATTCAGGAAAGAAAGTTTAAAAATACCCTTTCACATTCAATTTCAGTATGATTTATATATTCTAGATTTCTATGGTTATTTGGAGCAAGAAGTGGAAGGCACCATGGTACAAGATTTTTTACAGCATCTATTGCAAAGTGAAATTGTAAACAGTGGTATACTGGAAGACCTTAAAACTAAAGGCGTCAGAGAGGAAAAGGAACCCAAAGACATACGAATTAAAATGGAACTAAGGCATAAACAGGTAAAAATATAATGTTTATGGAAAACCTTCTAAAGTTCAGTTTATATTTCTTCATAAATTTGTTAAGTCTTGATATTGTTTAAATTAATCCCATAGAGAGAAAGAAGTGCAATCTGAAAATAATTGAAAGTATAATGGTCTAGTTCAAACAACTATAATGTGGTTTGTCAGTTAGCTTCCACCTATTATTGCTTAGTATCATGTGCAAATCAAATATAATGGCTTATTCATGAAAACATGGTGTAAAAATTAATAACATTTTTGTGAGATCGACTTTTATTTCCCACAATCTTCCAAAGTGCAAAATTATATTGTTCTTCACTGTTGAAAAGAAAATAACAAAAGGATTTTTTTTCCTATCCCTTTCAACCTTTGACTCTACCTTCTCAAAAGCACCTGCGGAATATAAATCAAACATATTTTACTCTTTGACTTCTTTATCTCTTCTTCACTCAACAAGAGAAGCAGGACAAAAAAGGGTAACCTCACAAGGCACAAAGAAAGCAAGGCTAAATGAGAAAAGGAAAACTTCAGAGTCTACTTGGATTTCTCAAAAGTATCCAAGAATCCAGAGTTCAACAAATGGCTTAGATCTTAGTCCATTCTTTAAGAGAAGATTTCATCCTTATTTCAGGGAAGAGAGCCAGGGAAAATTCCTGCTCTTTTGACAAGGATTATTTTAGAAAAGGAAGAATATAAATATTAGGTCAAAGAAGCACCTCCATCAATGTCCTTACACTGCAGACTATCATAGCACAAGACTCAGTACCTCATGGTTCAACAGAAAATATTTAACTGGGGCAGGCAAATGTTGCAACAGCTCCAGTTTTGCACTCATTTTTCAGCTTCCAGAGAAGGCGCCACTGGATTCAACAGTCAAAGAATTGAGAGTTCAGCTAAACTCATCCTGTTTATCTCAGAAATAGCCAAGAGTATTCACCCCCAAATTAGATGTTGGAGGGCATTGCCAATGTATAGACAACCTATTTGTAGCCCTGACATCTAAGGCAGTAGTATCCCAGGTTGAGGGACATCTTCCTCACAGACCCGGGCACTCAGTGAATCAAAGGATGTTGAGATACTAGTATGATAATGCAGTCCTAGCAGTCCAGGTTGAATCAGTCATAGTCAGCAGTATTATGCATTTATAGTTTTTGTGTTTATAATCAGGATATATACTGTCATGGCCCTGTCAGAATCTGATTCCAAGGGGAGGCTGAGCAGCTGACAAGGAATGGGAATGTGGCTCCATCAGCTGTGGAAGAAACTGGGGAAGGGCAAAATCCGGCTGGGCAGAGCAGGGTAGAGGTAGAGCAAGGCAGAGGGAATTCAGAGAAAGACCCAGGCCCACCCCCTCTTCATCCTAGGACACGCAGGAGAAAGGAGCATGGCTTATGAGGGAGGAAAGGGCCCTGATTCCCTTCATTGGCTGCAGCTGGGAACACAGTGTTTAAAAAGGGAAGTTGCGCACAGCCAACTGTTGAGAGTACATGGTGTATTATCTTATATTGTCGAGGCTTATCTGGGTTCCTGGTGTCTTCCCAACTGTTTGTGTTTTGCTGACCTTTCAAGTCTGCAATTCCTTCTCCTGCCCTGTCAAGTTAATTACTGCATCGTGGTTTGTGTGGATTTTTATTTACAGTTTGTATGTACTTTTGGTTTTGGTCTGACTTTCCTCCACTTTAAGACTGTTCTTGGGATATTTTTTTCTCCATCCGAAGGTAACCTGGACATTGGGAGCAAAATTGGAGGTACTAAAGGGACTCTTCTTACTTATGTGACTGTGTTGCCTTTGTGCCACGCCCCGGGTCATCACATACACTCTATTTCTCGAGGCTGCAGTGGATGCAGAGCAAATGTTGCAAGTCTGAATGAGTTGGCCAAGGCTTCTGCATTCATGGATAAGTTATGCCATTTTTGCCAGGTCCAAGGCTTCAGGCATGACAGCCTACTGGGGCCTATTACTTAAGTGTTAGAAGACAGATCACCAGTTCTAAGCCTATCTCACATTAAAAAAAAACTTATTCTAGAAGGAAAGCTATTTTGTTAAATTACTAGTAGTGGATCTGATCAAGAACAAAGATCAGAAAAAAAATTCTTGCTCTGGAAAACAGCAGAACAAGAAATCAATCTTAAGCTACTTTTGCAGTAGAGACACATCATCTTCCTGTCTCCTCCCCTCCCCTATCCTCTGTTCCCCTTCCCTCCCCACTCCTCTGAACCAGCATTTTAAATATCACTTATTCTTCTTTCACGAACATGTGAAGGTGTTCTTTCCAGATCTAGCCAGAGTGATGGGCCAGGGGAAACAAATATAGATGTAATGTTCCAAAAGCCCATCCAGTAATTCTGTCCTTTCTTGTTCTCTCTCTGTTTACACAGTCCCACAGGAAAGGAAAGAAGCAGGGAGCAAGGCACTGAAAAGGAAACTGAACAGAAAGGGCTTCTACTTCAAAACATTAGAGAAATAGATAAAAAAGTCAAGTGAGGATAAATTTTATGTGCAGGAACTTCAGGCTGTACATCCTGCATAATGAGGAAGGCTTCCCATACCCAATAGAGAAGCAAGGGAAGAAACAGGAGATGCATATGAAGTTCATTTTGCCCTGGAGTCAGATGGAGATAGGAATAAATGTTGAATGGTGCCTTCATATAGATTAGCCTACAGTGAAATCTTTCTCACGGAAGAAATAAGCTGTTCAATGAAGCAGTTGATTCAATCTTCGTGCAAAACAAAGAAATCATCAAACATAACTCAGAGAAGAATCTATAGTGATTTTTCAGGTTAAAGATCATAGCCAACTTTTTTTTTCCAGGCAGGAAACCCAATGTTTCCAGGTCCAGCAATAGAAGAGCACACCCAATAGAAAAGGCGGGAACCAAAAAAATATCTGAGACTGTTTTGTTTTTTTCCCCTGCAAAGGTGATGGGCAACTACAACAATTTATAATAACAATACTTTATTTGCGGTCACAGACCAAAACACAAGTACAACAAAAGAAGAACATGGGAAAATTAATCATGAACAATTGGTCATCAAAAACTTGACTAAGGGGAATTACAGTGTTCTCCTCTGATGGTTACAGCTCTTTAAAAAAAATTGGAAACCAAAGAAGTGATATATGAGGAGCCATCCCCTAGACAATATAAGAACAAATTACTAACATTGGGTCTAGAAGGGTCTGTTTCAAGGAGAGACAGTAACTTAGATCTGTCTGCGTTATACATAGGGCAATATAAAAGGACATGCGCCACAGTTTCAACCTCAGCTCTGTCACGGGCATAGCCGCTTGTTAATCGGGAGCCTCTTAAATCGCTCATCCAGAAGTGCTGAGGGCAGAACATTAAAGCAAGCTAGGGAGAAAGTTCTTCTATACTCGGGAATGGTTAGAGTGTAAAAATAGGAAGCCATCCTCAGTCCGTAATTATTAAATTGGCTTAAGTTCAGAGAGGAGCAAGTTTTGTTAGCTTTGGCTTATAGATATTGCAAGTCAATGTCCACAAGCTGCTGGACTACCCTAAATTGGGCATCCTTAAGGCCATAATCTCCCAGGGCATCCCCCATAAAACCTAGCAGGTGTAATTTCTTCATCAGCTCCCTCTCCCAAAGAGAAATATGAGAGTCAGCAAATGCCAGGGAGAGGTAGCCATCAGGAACTGCCAGAAAGAGCACCCAAAGCCACCATTTAAAGGTGTTAATCCACGCCATACATTTGACTGACTGAGTGCCCAGTTCCATGTACATCGGAGCAAAACCAACACAAAGAAGACCCAGAAGTTTTCTAAAAAAGACACCTTGGGTTCTTTCAATACAATCCTTGAAGCCCCGTATCTATGGAAATTCTGTAAAGAGTTTGAGCCAAAGTTTTGACTTTGTAAATATGCAGAGCAGAAGGAATAAACTGGCCTTCTTGGGTATAAAAAAATCTTAAAATCTGTTGGTGACTACAGGAGGCCGAGTTCAGCACCTGAGTTCGATGTCTAGTCCAAGCACCGGTGTTCTGAAATTGAATACCTAAATACTTAAAATGGAAAACCTGCTTAACAGCATTACCATTGATAGCCCAGTTATACAATTTCCAGGCTCTAGAGAACATCAATACTTTGGATTTGTCGTAATTAATAGACAAGTGGTTCTCAGCACAGTAGGACCCGAATGCAGAAAGTTATCTTTTCAGACCTGGCCTTGACAATGAAAGGAGAGCCGCATCGTCAGCATAAAGGAGAAGTAGAATCTTCATAGTTGACAACTTTGGGGCGTGGGACTCAATACATCCAATGTGAAAGGATAAGAATAAATTAAACAAAAGAGGAGCCAGAACACAACCCTGCCTTACTCCGTTCTTAATTGGGATAGGATTTGAAAGTTCTCCCTGCAGACCACACCTGACCTGACTAGAGGACTGATTGTACAAGGATCTAATTAGGAACAGAAGACATCTATCAATAGAACTTTTGAGCAGTTTTGACCACAACAGTCCCCTACGGACTGAGTCAAAGCTGATTTTAGGTCGATAAAAGCAGTAAAAAGTTTGCCACCTGGCATGGTAATGTATTTATTGACTAGGTGCACTAAGACAAAGCAGTGATCCAGTGTGGCACAGCCCGCTTTAAACCCAATCTTTTCAGCACCAATAATATTGGACTCCTCAACCCAGATGAGGAGTCTGCATTGGAGATATTTAGCATACAGTTTCCCAATGATGGAGAGCAGGCTTATGAGGCAATAGTCGGCTGGATTGTTCCTATTTCCTTGTTTAAAAACTGAAACAATAATTACTAAGCTCCAGGAGGTAAGGATCATGCCAGAGGTATTGATATGCGTGAAGAGTCTTGCTAACTCAGGATTGGATTTTAGCAGATCAGGGGGTATAGTATCGGCCATGGGCTTTGCCTGACTTGACTTCAGAGATAAGTTCGGTAATCTCAGCGTGAATCACGGGTTGCGTGTCAGGAACTGCAGGAGGCAGCTGTGGCCCAAGCATGGTCGAACTTGTTGATGCCTGGAAAATTGCCAAGAGATGGTTTTCCCAATCTCTGTTGGAAATACAGCAGAGAGGGAGTTCTTGATGACCCGGCAAGGAGCTGGCAACAATTTGCCAAAATAATCGAGTGTTCTTCTGCTGGATGGAGAGGAGAAGTAGATCCCACTTCTCTCTCTCTTTAGCTTTCTTTTTCTTAGCAATTAGTCCTTTATACTCCTGCTTCAAGCGATAGTAGTCCTCTGGTGGGCATTTATCCCCTCGATTACAATAGAGCAGTTAAACCTGATTAATCTGGTTCCTGAGCATCAGACACTCTTTGTCAAACCAAGAATTACTTCTTGAATGATATGGACCACTCGGTCTACGGACGGCTCCTAGCTCCTTGTGAACACTATTAATTAGTGATTCAAAGGCCAAGATTGTCCCTGGGCCACTACTTGTTAGGGCCTGATTGTATAGGCTGAGACACTCTGGAGATGATAAAAAGGAGTGGAACTTTCTTTCAGTATTAGAAGACCATTTGATCCTCCTTGTATACGAGGCCACATAGGGATCAAATTTTGGGGACCCCTAGGGAGATGTATATTGGAAAAAAGCCCAATGATTGTAACCAGGGGGTAGTGGTCTCTCTCTGTAAGGCAGTCCACATAAAAAGCACAGACTGCCTTTCTAAGAAGCTGGGATACCAGCATAAAATCAATAACACTACTTTCATGTGAGGAATTAAAAGTAAACTCACTAGCTAGATCACTTAGGGTACTCCCATTAAGAATTATCTTGTTGTGTTGGGCTGCTAAAAGGGCTAACTGAATGCCAGCAAAATTTGTCAGTTCATCCTTAGAATGTCTGGCTGAAATCAGGTGTCCCAAGGCCTGGAGGGTTTCTTGGGAGTAGAGTGCCTCAATCAATGGGGGAACTTGGACTCCCAATGGGGCATTAAAGTTGCCCCCTATAAGGATGTACAACGCTGGGAATTTAGTTTCCATACAAGTAACGTAATTCTCCATCACGCCCCATTGAGCCTTAGTATCAGCTTGCCTCATCATCGGGGGAAGATAAACATTGAACACTAACAGTTTGCTCCGTCCTCTCTTAATTAGGAGTGCCATAACTAAAGAGCCACAGGGGGGCAGCTCCGCTGTCTCCACTTTCAAGGCAGTAGAGACCAAGCAAGCTAGACCACCCTGAGGTCCTCCTGTCATAGATTGTCTGGTGGCGGCCAAGGAAATGACCATAAACCCTGTAAAGGATATTGCATGCCCAGGTCTCCTGAAGCAGGACCACATCAAATGAGTGAAGATAGTTGGTGAATTCTGTGGCTTGGCAGGGAGAACCCTGCCACCGCATCAGGCTGCCGAGCGGTCAGCCCAGGGCACCCATTGGTAGTCCAGGAAACTAAGTAGTTTAAAGTACTGATTATTTTATCAAGCTGGAGCTTCGCTGTAGTTTCTGCAACCAAGAAACATTGCTGAACCAAAAGTTCTGTAAGGGTGAGGTCATTTAAGGATTGGTTGGGGGATATAGTTTTAGATAAGTCTTTGTTCTCAACTTGGGGGGGACGACACCCTCAACCGTCAGATGATTGCAACAACCAGCAGCAGCCAGACAAAAGGGAGCAGGAGCTTTCAAACCGAGAGGCCGAGTAAAACAAAGCCCTCAATCTTGGATTGCTTCAGAGAAGGTTGAGGAACCGGGTCAGTGAGAGATCTGCTCCTTTTCCTTGTCTTCATTGTATTAAGCAGCACAATAAAGGAGGAGCTGTGTGATATAGCATAGAGTCTAGTCATTGAAACAAGTCCTTAATCCAGAGGAAAAGGAATTGGGAGTGGAGAAGAAACGAGTCCTAATGCAAACAGTGGCAGAGCTCCTCAAAAGTATACCAAGGATCCTGCCCTCCTGATAGCAGGGAACATGAGTAAATAAAAATGATAAAATAATAAAAATAATGGATAAAATAGAATAACTTAGATAAGAGAAATCACATCAAAGCTAGGCATTGCTAGACTTCCAACTGAAGGAGTAAAAGATGTGTAGAACAACAACAAAGAAGCAGCAGCAAGGCCCTCCTATAGCTGAGGCCCAGCTCGGGCTTTTTTTTATAAATTCAGCTAAACCATTGCTGAAACTAAATCTGACTAAAAATGGATTAGTAATCACACTGCAAAAATTTTAAAAATGTAAAGGTTTTAAAAATAAATAAAAATTTGAAGACTAAGATATGATAGAAAAATAGCCTTAAAAGCAGGTAATAATTAGAGTAGGCTAATTTAATCTTAGTTAAGCAGAGAGCCTACTTGCTTGCTGCTCTCCAGGGAAGCTTCCTTCCAGGTGGTGCCTCTTGAATTGTACATGTAAGAATCTCTTTCCTTTTCTCTCTGGAAAAAGTTTGAATGTGGTCAAAGAAGATTCTTTGCAGTTTGTTTGCAGGGGCAACTTAATATCTGTGTTGGTTGATTTGAAGAAACGATTGCTTGAACTACAGCCAAGGATGAATCAGCAAAGGAAGAAAAAGACCAAAAGAGCGCCGAGGAAGACAGGCTCCTAATAACCAGCCTGTTTCAGAAGACAAGAACTTGAGCTCTTTTCAGTTCCTATATGTTTATCCTCCTCTCCTTCTCCTCCCTACAACAATTTTAATGTCCTGTAATATTCCTGTGTGGACAGATGGGTGTTAGAGCTGATTTAATGAGAATATACAGTTCACAAGAATCTCCTGTCTCTTAAAAACAAAAATAAATATTTTAAGATGAAAATAGTAATATTCATTAGACTTTAGAATTATATAAAATACATCTGCATAAGAACACTGTGTTTTCTGTCTACATGATGCTGAAGGAAAATGGACATTGGAGTGCATTTTGAACCTCAGGCTGCTAAACAAATTCATGAGGCAATGAACCTCCACAATGGAGAAATTAAGGTCTATACCAGAAGCCAACACAGTGGAATACTTCTAGCCTCAATAGATCTATCAGAAGCCTACTTGCAAATTTTGATCAGAATTTTTTACTGATAGAAGAGTCAACTCCTTTATAAGTTCCTCATCCAGTGATCAGAAGTTATTTGGCAATTATATTCAATGACTGGCGTGTGCTTTAACACTTCTTTTTGTTCTTGTTTTCCAGGTAAAAGAAAATCGCTTGAAACGGCAGAAGGAGCTTGAACTTCTAAAACAAGAAAAAGCCTTGAAAAAGTTAGCAATGTCAGAGGCTCAAAAGCAACTACAAGAGGAGACAATGAGGAAAGCTCTGAAAGCTAAAAAAGAAGAAGCAGCGATCCAAAAACAAATGGTAATACTGCGGAAGGAGTTAGGAGAAAAAAGACATCTCATGGAAGAAGCACGGAAAATGTAAGCTTTGAAGAAGAATCAATTCGTTCTAGATTCTAAAACAGAATCCGAACAACCGTGATAGAGCAAATGTATTGCCACTAAATAGATGAAAGATCATCGAAAAATCATTGTGAGTTCTGGGGCATGAGGGAAGATATAAATGTAAGACAACTTAGAACTTCATGTCCAAAGATGCTGTGGAGCAGGGGTGGGATGCAAATATTTTTACTACCGGTTCTGTGGGCGTGGCTAGGTGGATGTGGCCATGTGACTGGGGTGTGTGGCTTTTTTTTTTTGCAACAACACCGTCCCCCCGCTCTGTTTTGTTTTGTTTTTTTGCCTCCTGGGCCTCAGGGAAGCCGCCTGAGAGGCCATTTTTGCTCCGAGAAAGCAAAAATATGGAATGCGGGGGAGGGTGGAGCACTTCCCCGCGCTCCATTTTTTTGGCTTCCTGGGCCTCAGGGAAGCCTCCTGGGCGAAACAGTAAGACAGCGAGAGGGATCCTGCACAGCTGATTGTTAGAATACCTGATCTTGTTGAGCGGCTGAACCGGAAGCTATTTTTTACTACCAGTTCGGCCAAATGGTAACATTTTTTACTACTGGTTTGCCCGAATTGGACCAAACCAGTAGTATACCACCATTGCTGTGGAGATTAGCTTCCAAATTTAATTAAATTTATTTGAGATTTGCAGACATGGAAGAAACTACTAAATCTTATTTTCCAAATCATCTATATATGCTTTTCAAAACCACCGACCAAGTAGATGAACTATAAAAATTAAATCAGAAGTCAAACTATTTTTCATGTGTATCCCTATTTGATTTCAATTGTTTCTTCAAATTGTCAACTTTTACAACAGCGTATTATTTAATAACCTATTGTGTAATATACTAGTTTATGAAATGAGGACATTGCAGTAACTAATGGATTACAATAATCCTATAAAACTTGCTCAGTTTAAAGCCCATGTCACACTGCACCAACGGATGGAAAGAGGATGTAAAACAGAGAGAAACACTTGCCATCCGTTGGTTAACGCGATTCATCCGTTCTGTACTCACTGCCTCCGTTTTTCATCCTCTCTATCCGTCCAGCATCCGTTGACTGAGGTTCCATCCACTCAAAAAGTTTTGAGCTGCTCAAAACTTTTTGAGTGGAAAATGTATCCAATGCGTCCGTTCTGCATCCGCAACGCATACGGGGAACATCCGTTCTTCATCCATCGTCATCCGTTACGCATCCGCTATATCCGCTAGGCGTCCACTGCGCATCCGCGCAACTCAAATCCGCTCCAGCAGAAAACGGACACAGGGAGGAAGCGAAACGGACGCGGAATGGATGCACAGCGTTAGTAGCACGGACAGAGAAAGGATGAAAGCGGATGCAGCTCGCAAAGAAAGCATTTAAAACGGAAAAAACATTCGCAGAGGGGACCTATCTCGGATATTAAGGATGTCTAGAGGATGCCTAGAGGATGCAAAAGGACACCTACTGGAAAACCTATATTGCCTATAAAAAGGGGGAGTAACTCACCTGGATCTCACTTTCAGTCCAGCAGCCCTGCTGTGCAGACCTCTGCAGCCTTCATCTGGCTCTTGTTCTTCCACAGCATCCATTGATGTCCACCATGAATCATAACACAGTCCTTTTGGTAGCCACCATCGTTCTACAACAGTGCGAAGCCATCTACAGGCTCTTTCAACTGTTCTACGGGAAGAAAAGGAGGTGGCCAAGAAGTGTCTGGGTCCGAAGATGGATCGGGAGAAGAGCAGAGTACGGACTGTACAACAAGCTGATGGTGGAGCTGAGGAACGAAGACCCTCGTGCATTCAAGAATTTCATGAGGATGCCTCCAGCCATGTTTGATGAAGTTGTGGAGAGGCTGAGACCCAGGTTGACCAAGACAAACACCAACTTCCGGCCCAGCCTGGACCCTGGGCTCAAGGTGGCACTGACTGCACCACCTGGCCTACAGGAGCATGCAGTACGGCTGGAGGGTGCCACACAACACCATCAGCATTGTGGTCAGAGAAGTAGTGCAGGCCATCATCAAAGAATACCTGGAGGAGCTCCTCCAGTGCCCCTCCACCGAAGAAGGCTTGAAGAAAGTTGCAGAGCAGTGGTATCAGAGGTGGAACTTCCATTACACCGTTGGAGCCATAGATGGCAAGCACGTGGCCTGCAAAGCTCCAGCCAAGTCGGGGTCCACTTATTTCAACTACAAGGGCTTCTTCAGCATCATCCTCTTCACCATAGTCGATGCTGACAACAAGTTCATGTACATCGATGCTTCAGGCAACGGGTCATCTTCAGATGCCCAGGTATACAATGCCAGTGACCTTAAGGAGGGGCTGGAATGCAACCTCATCATGGGCTTCCCAGATCCAGACCCCCTGCCCAACGACACACAAGATGTGCCCTACTTCATCGTGGGAGATGACGTCTTCTCCTTCAGAACCTACCTCATGAAGCCCTACACTTCCAGATGCCTCACCCGTGAAGAGAGGATCTTCAACTACAGGCTGTCCAGGGCAAGGCGGGTGGTGGAGAACGCCTTTGGCATCCTGGCCAACAGGTTCCAGGTACTTCTCACCACCATGCAGCATCGCCCAGAGACCGTGAGGAACATTGTGGAAGCTTGCTGCATCCTGCACAATCTCGTGCACCCGCTACCCTGTGTTGCAGAACAGGCTCGTGGACCTCCAACAAGGCAATGGGGACATGGAGCCTGGTGAATGGAGGCAAGGGCGAAACCTGATAGACACTAAGGATGTGCAAGGCCCCAACAGAGCTTCACGTGAAGGGAAGAAGCAGCACAACCTCCTGAGACACTGGTGCAACTCCCCAGCTGGAGCAATGGAGTGGCAAGGCAGGATGATAGATTATTAATGGATGCTTCCTTCAGGCTGTCTCATCACACTGATGAAATTGGGCCATGTATGTTGGGTGGGCCTACAATGAACAGGGCATTTAATAAAGAGTTGTGTTTATGTTGGCATGTGTGGATGAATGATAAAATTGGTATTGATAATAAAGGGCCATAGGTGTAGCACCTGGGAGGGTGGACCATACAGTCCCACTATGCTTGCACTGGAGGTTTATCTATCCCACAGCTATTACCCATCCCAAAAGTATCCCTGCCCATCCCACTGCAATCCTTACCCATCCCACAATTATGCAAAGGCTTAAACCATTTCTAAAAGTTTCCACCAAGACTTTATTGACAAAAATAAATGAAGCAAATGTGTGAAGCAAAGATAATCTTTATTAATAACAAGCTGTAAAAGAAAAATGACCCAAGTCAAGTGTCCAAAGCAAAAATAAAGTCAACAGGTAGCCACCCAGTCTCTGGCACTCCCATCAGTCTGAGGCATTCCCATCATCTCAGAGGTGAAGGGTCCAGGTGCTGTGCAGGTGGCTGCTGCTGGAGTGCTGGACTGAGGCGCCATTGGGGTGCCTGGCCCCGAAAGGACAACGGGACGGTGTGTGGAGGAAGCTCTCAGACAGCTGGCTCAGCCCTGTGATGTTGAGAGCCCCTTCTTCCATGACATGGGATGTCAGCCCCAATACCGATGACAGATGTTCTGAGGCCGGGCTTGGCTGTGGGGTGGAGGAAGGAGCAGTGTAGTGGGGCTGTCTGGTCTGCAGCTGGGTGAGAACTGGCATCGGTGGCGTGGGTGGCATCTGTGGCGTGGCTGGCATTGGCGTGGGTGGCATCAGTGGCACCGGTGGCGTCCGATGAACCTGTTCCTGGACTGGGAAGGGCTGCTGCCTGTGCTGCTGGAACTCCTGGTAGACGTAGCCTTGGTAGGTGAGGGCCTGTGGAAAGCCTTGGAAGGGCAGTGACATCACCTAGGGTGGAGGAGCAGGCCTGGACTGGGTGGGAGCAGGTTCAGCTGGGTCTGGTGGGTTGTGAAGAAGATCAGTGATCCTGTTCTTCACCACCTGGTTCTGGGGTTCCAACATGTTCATGAGGGTCTGGTTGACGTAGGTGAGGAAGGGCTTGCGGTTTGAGGATGGTATGTTGGTGTGTACCAGCTGAGAGTGGAGATCTACGCTGCTTTTGATGGTGTCCCTGATCTCCAGCAGGACAGTGTGGCTCTGCCCCTCCGGTCTGCCTCTCTGCCTTTCGGTGGAGGTGGAGCTGGGCGTGGATGCAGGTTGGGCTGTGGTGGAAGTGCTCTCTCCTTGCTCCCACTGCGTCGGGGGGTCCTCCACACGCTCTGCCACGGGGAGTGCAGCTGTTGGGGGGGTCTCCGTCGTGGGACGCTGCACAGATACCTGCCTGGACACAGGAGCTGACTCTTGGCCAGAAGAGGACTGGCTCTCAGCAGGCTGCCTGAGAGAGAGGGTTGTGAGAGGGGCTGCTCCTCAGTGGCGGATCTCACTCTCCAAGAAGCTGCACTTGGCCATCACGTAGGTCTTTCGGTCCGTCTGCTTGACCGCGGCCTGGCCAGATTTCTTGAGGTGCAGCTTCCCGTACTTGGTGTGCATGTGCTTCCACCAGCCGAGGAGCACCTCCGAAGTGTAGCCCAGGCTCTCCGCCTTCTCTCTCCAAGCAGCCTGCTTCCTCTTGGTGTCTCGATACAGCCTGTGTCCCTTCCATCAAAGATATTTATTTTCCCTTAGCCACTCCAGCACCTCCTCATGTTCCTCTTCAATTGTGTATTGCCTCCTCTCCCGTTCACGCGTCTGCCTCTTCCTCCCTTTGGCAGGGCCATATGGGCCCTTATGAGAGGGGCTTCGAGGTTGTAGGGGCTGCTACTCCACACCACCAGCAGCAGCAGCAGCAGCAACAACAGTAACAGCAAAAGCAGACCAGCAGGACCAGCAGCAGCAGGACCAGGAGCACAAGCAGGACCAGCAGGACCAGGAGCACCAGCAGGACCAGGAGCACCAGCAGGACCAGCAGGACCAGGAGCAGCGCCAGCAGAGCAAGCCCCAGCAGAAGCCCCAGCACCAGGAGCAGTGCCAGCAGAGTAAGTACCAGCAGAAGCACCACCACCAGAAGCAGTGCCAGCAGAGTAAGCACCAGCAGAAGCAGCAGCACCAGGAGCAGTGCCAGCAGAGTAAGCACCAGCAGAAGCACCAGCACCAGGAGCAGTGGCAGCAGAGTAAGCACCAGCAGAAGCACCACCACGAAAAGCAGCATCAGCAGAAGCACCACCACCAGAAGCAGCATCAGCAGAAGCACCACCTCCAGAAGCAGCATCAGCAGAAGCCCCAGCACCAGAAGAGTGAACCCGGGCAGCAGAAGCCCCAGCTGAAGCAGAGTCAGGGCCAGGGGGTGGGAGGGTGGCCCTGTCCCTCTTGCCAGGGCTGGCAGCAGATGGCAGAGGCTTCCTTTTCTTCCCCATGGTTATTGGGTTGCTGGCTGGCTGGCTGGCTAGCTGGCAAGCTGTGTCTGGAAGCAGGTCTTTCCTCTGAATGGTGACCTGCTTGCGAGCTGCTTCCCTTTATGTCCATGGGTCTGACAGAATGCATCCTCCCCGCATGCATAGTGAACACTAGGCATCCGCTAGGCTTCCGCTCTGCATTCACTTCATCCGCTTGGCATCCGCTCTTTCCGTTCCGCGTCCGCTTTGCTGTGCTCCCCCGGAAGCCTTGCAGATGTGCCATCCGCTCCCATCCGCTAGGCTTCCGTGGAGCATCCGCTTTCCATCCACCCTACGTCCTCCCCCTGTCCGTTCCTTTCCGTGTTGTCCGCTCTGGTTATGCAAATTCGGGGCACTTTTGAGAGTGGATAACAACGGATGGAACATTTTGCTCGTCCGCTGTGTCCGTTTTACAAACGTTTTGCATCCGTCGGCCAGTGTGACAGGGCCTTAAATAAAAAGTATATTAAAATAGGATTGCTAAATATCAATCCTATCAATTAACATAGTCCTCTTTCTCTGCTAGTTTTCTCTAACCTTTCACAAACTGTCTTTTAGGGAAAGAAAAAGACACAATTTAAAAAAAATTCAGACTCTGATAGAAGTTGGCCTGCATCCTGCTGAGCTTACCTATCTGAATTGTGACAATGAAGAACAAAAGAAAGAGGAACAGGCCAAAAAGCAACAACTGCTGGACAAGGTCAACACTGTTGATCAGAAGGTGAGGACATTCTTGATCTTATCTTCAACACTTTGAGATGGATTGTTGTTTTAGCTAGAATTCTTAACAGTTTTCACTAAACAAAGATGCTCAAGATAACATTTATATTAAAATGAATTGAGGATAAATATATAGATTTGACGTTGAAACAAAATGGAAGGTTAGGAGAGCAGATGGATGCCAAAACTGGAACCTGCTATGAAAACTGCTTCATGTCTAAGCTTAAACCTGAGGATACAGCACATTGTTATATCAGCCCAGGTTTTTTTATAAACTTTTTTTTCTTCTTTAAAGCAAGAAAATCAAGAGTGACATTTTTGCATTTGCTAAGTATGATCTGGTGTTGTAAAGTGTCACACATGTTTATGCTGCTTAAGCATTGGCTTCAAAACAAGAATTAAATAGTAAATGGTAAACAATAGTCTGCAGCTGCTATATAGCATCTACTTATATTTATTAGTCACATAAAAGTTACTAATCAATAGTCATGCATAAGATTGTAGGATATTTTCTATTTGAAGGCTGTCCTGCTTTAACTTATTTTGATTCAGTTAAATATAAATTCTCAATAGCTGGTATTTTATACGCATATCTTAACTGGCCATTGTCTAAGTAGGTGTGTGTATGTAATATTTGTTTAAACAATTTTCTTTTCATAAAACATGGAGCTATATGAGTGATCTGTAAAAATAAGTAAGCAAGTTTTAGATCAAAGGTCAAAAGAAGTGCTAGAAGTCATCTCTTCTAGCGCTTGGTGAATAAAAATCTGACAAAAGTTCATGCAAGGACGTTGAGCTCTCATGAGAATGATGACATTTCAGACATTAAAAATAATTTGAAAGTATTTGTGGATGATGCTAGGGATATCACACATGCTTAAGCAGCTGAGAGCAATGCATCCTGGATTACTTGCTGAAATGAGATAAAGGTTCTCATTAAAAATGTTAATAATGCGGTCATTCAATTATGATGGCAATACATATGAAATAGTATTAAAATATTAAAAGTTAACTGAATAAGTAGGCAATTGATATATTCTTTAAAAAAAAGATATTTTTTTATTTTTTTATGAGAACTTGCCACATAGATGAGTTAGGCATGGGAGATGAGAGCTCTCTACTTCTTTATGTCTATATTTTTAAAATGCCAATTTCTACTTTTTCAGTATTAGCAATATTATGAAAAGCACAGAAAAAGAAAGTAGTAATAAAAGTAATGAAACACAAAAGAAAAAAATCTAGATTGCACTAATACAATTGCACTATACTTTGCAATACTTTCAAATCTTGTTTTTCGTACCACTTCATACATATATATTTTATATATTTATTTTTTGTAATATCAACGTCATCCTCCCCTGGCTTTTTCAAGTCTCAACCTTCATATATTTGTTTTACATGTCAGTCCTCATGCTCTCTACATAACCTAATATATTTCTTTCATACTTTTCTATTCATTCTGACTTATCTAACATTCACTTCCATGTACAGTAAAAAATGGTTACAATTTATGAAGGGAGGTACAGTAGTCAGTGAACCTTGAAGGCAATACTCCAACATTTTATGTTATCAGAAATATAAATATACAATGGAACATAGTTACTTGATTTTCAATGTAGTGCCTACGGAAGTATTTCTCTGCCTGGTACAAGTTTATTCTGGATCTCAGAATTAAAATGGGAAAAGCAAGAGCCCTTGCAGACTGGAAGTGCCAGCTGAAGATTCTGCGAGCCTGGAGAGATTATTCATGGACTCACAAACTGAAGAAGGAGACTCAAAAAATGGAAAATCAGCTTCGGGATCAAAATAGGTAGCAATTTTAATACGATTCCTTTCTGTGAAGTTGAAAGCTATTGTGCTTGGTTTAATTATTTTGATTTTTGATTGTTTATTGGAGTGCTGTTAAATAAGGACATATAAGATGCACCTCAAAAGCAATTATGATGATATATTTCCAAACATTTCACCCAGGTTATTACTTTTCACTCTTTTATGAAGAAGCCATTAACATTAGTATTCTTTAACATGTAATTAGTGCCATTGGTGTGCAGGATGTTTTCAGAATATTGTGCCACTTATATAAACTCAAATTCAGCTGGTAGATTTAAAATTATGATTATTAAAATTTTTCAAAGCTTCCCTTCCCTTCCTTTTCCCAGTCTTTATTTATTTCTTGACTCGTGCAAACATGAGAATGATCCTATAATTTTGATGAATAACCATTCCTGGATGAATCTTACTGTTTCATTGAATTCTAAGAAATTACATTAGGAATCCATTAACCTAATGCAGGGAAAGCAAATATACATTTGATCTGTTCCGATCAGCAGGCTGCATCCTGGTCACAATCATCATTGAGTAAAAACTTGTTAGAAAAAAAATATTTCAATAGGATTGTGAAAGGCCTAATGGTTTCCCTTAGAAATATGCTGATATGGCTCTTACTAACAGCAATTATTTTATGCTTGACCCATATTATTGGAAATATAGTGGAAACTTACAACAAGCAAAACAATATATTTATCAAAATAAGTCATTACAAGAAAAAAAATATACGACATAAAGAAATAACTATACCTTTTTTTGTCTGAGGACTGCATTTCATTGTAATTTTCTGCTGGGGAGTGCAACAACCATGGTTGCTGATATCAGGATATTTGGAGAACTAAAAATTTTACTCTGTTTGGGTGGAGATAGAGACCAAATGACATCTGTTTTATCTTAAGGCATCTTAAGACTTAAGGCATCCGTTTTATCTCTTAAGCTCCAAGAGAACCTTATTATATAAACAAGTCAATTTTGTCTACTGCAGGGGATCTGGGGTCTGCAATAGAGTACGAGAGGGCCCACCTAGTAATGCATGTTCATTTCTTTTATAAATAAATAAAAGTCAAACAATTCTATCAGGGACTCTAATGTTAAAAAAATCTTAATTTAGGAAAAACCAGCTGGCGATAGAGTTTAACCGGAAATGGACTTTGCGTCATTTCTTTGCTGAATGGCAATGCTGGAGCCGATTAGAGATGGAAAAGAGAGAGCTAGAAGCAAAAAAAGAAAAAATGAGAAGAAAAATGGCAAAGCTCTTGGAAGAAGTATCAGTGGGGCAACTAACATCAGATTTCTCAAGACCTACCGATAAAATCCTTGAGACAGAAGTCATCCACGATAAACCTGCAAGTGATACAGAGGTAAACTGTATGGAGGTTAGCCAGCTGACTGAAGTACCGTTTGTTCAGAATAATCGCACAATTGCAAAATCTGAAAGAGGACATTCCTACTCTCCAGGGACAAGTAAAAAATGCAATCTCCATTCACCAAGTCAACCGAAATGGCCATGGCAAATCACCAGAAAACATGCTGCTTTGAATCTTCCGGACCATGCTAGGTTTGGGAGTGAAACAAAGCATTCCCTGCAGCATCTTGATCTATCAAAACAAAAGAAATCTTCCACTATTTTGGGTCCCCTGGAACAACAACGTCTGATTGAAGAACAGCAAGAACAGCTTCAAGAGCAGCAAGAGCTGATCCGAAAACTTCAGGGCCTTCAGAGGCTATACACTGCTTGGGAGGTTGAGCAAACTACAACTGCTACCACGGCACTTAATATTAACACTCCAAAAATTAAGGACAAAATGCAACTGAGAGAAAATCAAACCAATTACAAGAATACTAAACCTGTAAGGTATGATGACGATGATGATAAAAATCACTGTGATTTGTTACCTAGTAGCTAAAAGAATGTGGTTGGAGCAGCACACTTCAAGGTAGCACTGTGATGTTTTTAATTGCAATTAATAGCTCAGTATCAAATATGATACAGGTTCAATATCCACTGCTATTTGACCAATTTTAATCATTTATTTCATTTATTGCTTTTATAATAAAACAATAGGAATAATTGACCGTTCAGTCCAAAATAATTACAGGCAAACAATAAAACTGAGCAGAGGAAAACTATATTTTTATTTAGTTGCATGTGGTTTGCTGCCTTGCAGAAAATCAAAGAAGGGTGTTTGTAATATTAATACCTACCACTCAAATACATGGCTAAGAAATAAGATGTCTGTTGTCATGCAAAGGACACTTTTTCTTATGATTAATAAAAAGGGGCAAGGGGGAATAACTAGATTAACAAAATCATACACTGTGAAGTTTACAAGGTTTTTTTGTAACAGAATCAGAGATCAATTATCTTAAAATGATTTCATTTTTTATTTCTGTAACATAGTTTATTTAAATTATGATTTATTTAGCAAAAAACCTGAAAAAGAATTACAACATTTTGCATACTAGAAAGTTTTAAAAAATAAATAAATAAGAAAGCTATGAAGTATCGTGGGAAAACAGTCAGTGAATTCATATACAGACGTGTAGGACTGAGTAGAATCGTGGAACAAAAAATATCAAAAGTTAGGACAAAGTCCTAGTATGACATCTTCAATAGATTGGTCAAAATTTTTCTGCAAGTGTATAGACAGAATTGCTGTAGTCATTCCAGTTATTTTGAGTTGGATTTCTAGCCTCATAGAATATAGCAGAAAATAGAGATCAAATAAGTGATCTGGTCCAAATTTCTGCTGAAAATAACGAACTACTTAATCATCCATCCACAGATGCCGATTCAGCCTCCAGAGTGGGCAAGTCCCATTACTATGGGTAGAGCTGCTTCACTTTTTACAATTTTTACTGTCAGAAAATTTTTCTTAATATATACGGTAGACTGAATCTGCTTTCTTTTCATTTCAACTGTATGGTCCTTGTCTTTCCCTTAATTTTAACAGAAAGCTGCTCTCACAATGTCACAGATTCTCTAATGACCCTCATAAGACTTAGTTTCCAGATCCTATCCAGGATAGGATCAGGAAACCAAGACTTATAAGGGTCAGTTTACTTATTTCAATCATGCCAAAGTCATTCTGAATCTCTAACAATAGTCTACATTATTCACAGAACATATTTTTCTATTTGAAGTATTTGCTTTCTAGAATGTTAATCCCAAGACCAAGACCTTTCTGTTCTGTTTTCATTTTTTCCCCTCTCTCTTACACTTTGGCTTATTTAGGTCAGAAGTTCAGCAGCCAGTCATTCAAAAGAGAAGGATTTTGAAAGCATTAGTCACACCACATCCCTTGCTTAAAGGTATACACCTAAATTTTGCAGTTTTTCCTGGATGGCTATAAAAAGCTGTAGTAAAATATATGATTGTTATAATACAAATACGCATACTATATTATACCACAGGAACAGTCATGAAACGGGCTGGTTTTTTATTGGTCTTCTTGGCAAACTTTGTCAATTTCTATGTGTGAATTATTTCAAACCCTAAATTGTGTGGCTTTCTTTGAATTAAACATTTTTTTCCTGAACACCTTGTTGAATAACATTTTAATTGGACAGGGTAATGATGTCACTAGCATTATGACAATATAATATAATCCATACACTTTATCTGACCAGTGACAAATAATGCCAGTGTATTTCAACCAGTCTCAGAAAGATTAGAACTACGGCAAGAAATAATTGTAAATATATATATATATATTTCTTCCTGTAACATACACACAAACGTGTTTAAATGTTTTCTTTAATTAAGTTGATGGTTGTTCAGAATCACATGGCAATACATGTAATGTGCATTGTAATCAATAATGTGTTTTTCTTAATGTGCTATGCTGTAAGTCTAAGAATTTTTGTTCATATCAAATTACTGGTAGTTACGAGTTGTTAATAGTCTATACCACTTACGATTAGAGAGAAAGTATTCTAGTTATGAAGAATGGCATAGACTTGTACAACTTTTTTAATTGGTAAGTAAGCCGCCTTAAAATAGATGTGGTCTTTGACTTACAATCATTTGTTTAGGGACATTTCAAAGTTACAATAGCACTGAAAATAGTGACTTATGACCATTTTTCACACTTATGCCATTGCAGCATCCCCATGGTCACACAATCAAAATTCAGGTGCTTGGCAACTGATTTGTATTTATGACAGTTGGGTCATGTGATCACCTTTTGCAGCCTTTTGACAGGCCAACTCAATGAGGAAGCCAGATTCAATTATCAGCTGAGTGATTAATTTAAGAATTGCAGTGATCCGAAATGGATAGGTTGACGTTAGAATTGAAAGAACAAGATAAATCAGAATATTATAAAGTATGGAATACATTCTATTATTATAAAGTATGGAATACATTCTATTATTAGGGACATGAAAGGGAGTTCACTAAACTGAAATAAAAATTTAAGATGAAAAATGAGAAAAAGAACCAAAAAGATACAAAGCTTAAATGTATATATGTATGTATATATTTGTTTTTTTAAAGTTTTTGCAGGTACTTACATGTATGCAGTTCAGCTTCCTTCGGGTATTATCCCATGTCATTGTAGTTGTGCTTTTAAAGTTGTAGCAACGTTTCAGCAGAATCTTATCTGCCATCATCAGGCTTGACAAGAAAGCCCCCAACAATTCACAACAACACCTGAAACAATTAGTATATATAACATTTCCAACAGAGAACTCACCAAAACAGAAACAGATGTCCTAACCAAAGGATTCAATTATGCCATAACACCCCAAAAAATCCCCACAGAATCCATCATATGTGCAGTAGAATCCAGCCTAACTAAATTAAATACAGATGAAGCTGACAGAATAAGACACCAGGTCACCAACATCCTATGCACAAGCAAACCACCCAAAAGCAACTTGCACAAAGATGAATTCAAAGCGCTACAAACCCTGAAAAACGATAACAGCATAATCATACTCCCAGCAGACAAAGGGAATGCCACAGTAGTAATGGATAGAAAAGACTACGAAACAAAATTGACAGACCTACTCCAAGACTCCGCATACAAACCTATAAACACAGACCCAACCATATATCTGGAAAAATTAACCAAGAAGAAAATTATAACCAGCCACATAAGCAAAGAAATCCAACAGACGATCATCCCAAGAGAAAAGTCTTCCAGATGCCCCAAACTATACGGCCTCCCAAAAATACACAAAGAAGGCATACATCTCAGACCCATAGTCAGCTCCAAAGGAGCACCACTACAAAACCTCGCTAAACACTAAGCAAAACAACTACAGCCCTATGCTGAAACTGCAGCTTCATATGTACAAAACTCATACCACTTCTTAGAAATGATCAAAGATCTACACGTGGAATAAGAAGATCTGCTTGTAAGTTTCAATGTGGTTTCACTATTCACTCAAGTCCTGATAAAAGAAACTCTTGAAATCATCAAAAATAAATACCAACCAGCTAAATATCTTATGGAACTAACAGAACACTGCTTAACCAACACATATTTCATATACAAAGGACAAAGATACAAGCAAATTGAAGGAGCCCCTATGGGATCACCACTGTCACCCGTCATTGCAAACCTGTTCATGGAAGAATTCAAATCCAGAGCCCTGGCTAATGCTACCCACAAACCCAAACTATGGCCAAGATACATCGATGACACATTTGTGATTTGGCCCCATGGAAAAGAAAACCTAAACAATCTCCTAACACACCTAAGCAACACACACCCCAAAATCAAGTTCACCATAGAAACGGAAATAAACAAACAACTACCATTCCTAGATGTACTAATCCACAAAACAACAGATGGCACACTAGGACACACTGTATACCAGAAGAAAACACACACCAACCGCAACCTCAACGCCCAATCCCACCACCACTCAGCACAGATAAACTCCGTGGCCAAAACACTAATCACCAGAACCAAACGCCTGGCAGACAAGACACATATAAAGACTGAACTATGCACCCTGACTAAAGTACTGACAGCCAACGGCTTCCAAAAAAACAAAATCACCAGCTTGATCGACAAAAACACACTAAGACATAATAGAGACCTAGAAGATCAACAGACCTATGGAACAGCTGTCCTGCCCTACATAAGAGGTACTACAGACAAAGTCAGATGCTACACAGGCATCACATCAAGACTGCCTTCAAAACAGACAGAAAAATAGCAGCCATCCTTAGAAACCCCAAAGATAAAATTGACCTGGAAAACCAAGGCATATACGAAGTTCCCTGTGCATCATGCCCGGCCACATACATTGGACAGACCAATAGAAGAATAAGTACCCACCTGGATGAACACAAAAATGCAGTAAAAAAGCTGGAACACACCTCCTCACTAGTCCAACACATGAAAGCCACAGGTCATAACATCAACTTCAATGGCACCAAAACCCTAGCCACTATAGAAAACCCTAGCCACAGAATTATCAGAGAAGTCATAGAGATTGAAAAAAGACCTGAAAGCATGATTAGAAGAGATGATTCCACCAGACTGTCAATCATTTGGAAGCCTGCACTCTCAAATAGAAAGATCACCACACCACAAGCCAGGCAAACACCTGGGCACAGACTCCCCCTGATACCTCCAGGTCAAACACACCCCAACCAGGCACCCAGATGAAGCCTAGCTTCCTAATAGATAACAGCCGTCCTTTTACGCGAAGCCAAGCTGCACTGAAAGCCTCCAACACAGGAACACAGTGTTGCCAGCCAATCAAAGCCAAAAAAACAGACAGAAGAAACCAGAAACACCAATCAAACAAACTCCAAGTCCAATAAACACAGACCAAGACTCCCAACCAATCAGGATGTAGAAAAAACCACCCTGGGACAACAGTTAGGCAAGCCTCAAATTTAAAACTAACGGCTGTGATAGCCTGACCCACATACGAACTCAATACAGAAGCCTGATGATGGCAGATGAGATTCTGCTGAAACGTTGCTACAACTTTAACAGAACTACAATGACGTGGGATAATACCCGAAGGAAGCTAAACAGCACATATATATGTGCTATATAAAACACTATATAAACACTATATAAAACACTAATCACCAGAACCAAACGCCTGGCAGACAAGACACATATAAAGACTGAACTATGCACCCTGACTGAAGTATTGACAGCCAATGGCTTCCACAAAAACAAAATCACCAACTTGATCCACAAAAACACACCAAGACATAACAGAGACCTAGAAGATCAACAGATCTATGGAACAGCTGTCCTGCCCTACATAAGAGGTACCACAGATAAAATCAGTAAGATACTACACAGGCATCACATCAAGACTGCCTTCAAAACAGACAAAAAAATAGCAGCCATCCTGAGGAACCCCAAAGACAATATTGACCTGGAAAACCAAGGCATATACGAAATTCCCTGTATATCATGCCCGGCCACATACATTGGACAGACCAATAGAAGAATAAGTACCTGCCTAGATGAACACAAAAATGCAGTAAAAAAGCTGGAACACACCTCCTCACTAGTCCAACACATGAAAACCACAGGTCACAACATCAACTTCAATGGCACTAAAACCCTAGCCACTATAGAAAACCCCAGCCACAGAATCATCAGAGAAGCCATAGAGATTGAAAAAAGACCTGACAGCATGAATAGAAGAGATGATTCCACCAGACTGTCAATCATTTGGAAGCCTGCACTCTCAAATAGAAAGATCTCCATGCCACAAGCCAGGCAAACACCTGGGCAAAAACAGACTCCTTCTAATAACTCCAACCCAAACACCCCCCCACCAGGCACCCAGGTGAAACCCAGCTTGCTAATGAATAGCAGCTTGCTAATGAAGAGCAGCCGTCCCTTCACACGGAGCCAAGCTGCACTGAAAGCCTCCAACACAAGAACAGAGTGTTGCCAGCCAATCAAAGCCACAAAACAGACAGAAGAAACCAGAAACACCAATCAATCAAACTCCAAGTCCAATGAATACAGATCCAGGCTCCCAACCAATCAGAATGGACCAGCCTCAAATTTGAAACCAGGAACTAACTCTATACAGAAGCCTGAGGATGGCAGATGAGATTCTGCTGAAACGTTGCTACAACTTTAACAGAACTACAATGACGTGGGATAATACCCGAAGGAAGCTAAACAGCACACATGTAAGTACCCGCGAAAGCCTAAGAAAACATATATATATATATATATATATATATATTGATTTCTTCTAAGGTGAAATGTTTTGACTGAAATGTACATCAAAGAAGATCACCACATTCAATGTTGTTTAATGTTTATAATTAAATTATTTTAAAAAATTTAAAAAAAAAGAATTGCAGTGATTCAGCGAACAACTGTGGCAACAGAGGTCGTAAAATGGAGCAAAACTCACTTAATAACTTAGTAACAGAAATTTAGGGCTCTAGTATAATTGTAAGTCGAGGACTACCTGTACTGTTGGTAGTCAGAAAACAACAAATACAATTGTGGATGCTGGCCTTTTAGATGATAATAAATTCATTATTTTGTTGAGGTTGAGGTTCATAACTATAGAATCCAGGATTTCTTTAAAATATTTCAGACCATCTGCCAATCTCAGACTCATACTTTTTTTCCCTTGAAATGCAAGATTCAGTTTGAATTACTCGCTAGGAGAGGGAGGGAGAAAGAGAGAATATGAGCTAGTTGAACAATCTGGTCATATTTAGTTCAATATGAATCAGTCAGAAACAAAATTTAAAGGAAAACACTGCATTTTTCAAGTCTCAAATTTAATGTAATTTAATTTATCTTCATCATCGTACACCTTTTCCTGAATGTTTTAGCTATGGAAGAGAGAGCAGTTCAGCGAGCAGAACGGAGGAAGCAATTTGAAGAAGCAAAAAAAACCCGAGAAGACAAAATGCTGGCAAGTAAAACTAAGTTGACTTAAATATCCAGTAGGTAGATAATAAAAGGACCAATATAATGTTTAAAATACAAACATGAAATTTTATTTATTAGCCTTTTATTTTTTAATCAAATTTCTATGGCCCTCCCTCTATCCAACGAAATTAGGCAGTGAATAAAAAACAAATTAGAAACCATTTAAAACCAAAAGAAAACCACATCCAGGTTGAGGCACCTATAAAAATTTCAGTCTCCCTCTATAAACTGTATACACATGCCAGACCTTTTAGAAATTAACACTCTGGTCCCTGATATTGGTCTGCCTTAATAACATGAAAATAACATTTTATAAATTTTATAGATGAGGAGACACTGCATGCAAGCAAGGGAGTATGTTAGAAGAAAAAGGCACCTCATCTTTTTCTTCTTGCAAGCATAGAAACCAAACATTTTGTGAGAAGATGAATACAACAGAAAATGTATCAGATGCATCTAAAATCCCTCTATTTTTCTTCAACAGAACAACAATTTTGCAGTCCACTAGTTTAGACTTTAAAAATTTAAACTTTTTACCTAACTTGACTAACTCCAATTAACAAGTTAACATCAGGGGTGGGTTTCTACTGGTTCTGTCCACCTCTGTAGAGGTGAAGAGCAGCAGACATAGAACAGGTTCTATATCTGCTGATGTTTTTGCTTACCTGCCTGCCCGGGCTCTTTTCTGACCTTTATTTCCTGATTTTTCAACTTCAGCTGCCGTGCAAGGCACAGCTGCAGTTTAAAAAGCAGGAAAACGGTGCTTTTTCAAAGGCTGCTTCTCTGCACGCACTGTGCTGATGACACAGGCATGCGCAGCAGTGTGCAGGAAAGCACATCATAAATCACCGAACCTCGTAAATCACCGAACCGGGAGTTAACCCTGTTGGATCCCATCCCTGGTTATAATGGTGGTTACTTGCTTTTGATATTTATATTTTACAAGTGAAACCTGCTTTGAAATGTATAGGTTTCCTGACTAATAACTGCTATTCACCATGACTGAAGAGAGTTGTAAATAAAATATTTTTACCCCCTTTGTGTGTAAAACCCATATCATTATTTAGATAAGTATCTGCCTTGGAACTTCTGTATTTCTTTGGGACAGGGATTTAAATATGATTTAGCTTGTCTTGTTCAATCTATACCATACTAAGGCTGAGATGCAAGCCAAAGAAGAAGAACGTCAAAGACAAGAAGCCGCAGAAAAAGAGGCTAAATTAGAGAAGAGGCGAGAAGAGAAGAAATTGCAGCAAATAGTGAGTGGAAGATTCTGCTACCAGCTATCTCACAGATCTATTACTGATAAAACACTGAATGCTTTTCAATATGATTTTGTAATGGCACCAGTCTAATTCCAGCAGTGTCAAAGCTGCTCAGGAAAAAAATAATACTTTCACTATTTCATAAACATTATTTTATTATTTTTGGGGGATCATCCATGTGGCATTTATCTGTACACGTTTTTTATCATATGGTACTTAAAGACAATAAAGAAAAGGCAGCAGTGCATAAAAATTATTTTAAACACCCCTATTTCAAAGCCATATTAATTGCTTTAACAAAAAGTAATAGCCCCAGTTCTGTGTTCTAGAATTAAGCTAGCCTGGCATTGTTGCTTAAATGATTCAAAGCTTCTGAATGAGATGATGTTCAAACATTTGGTGGCAGATTGGGAGGAATATTTAGACTGCGTTCCCTCAAATGAACCTCCTGATGCATGAATGACTGACTTCCTTGCCACTGTCATTTGATACTCTTGCTCTTTCAATTATCTTGTCTAGGAGGAAAGGGCAAAGCAAGTAAAAACTGCTGCTATTGCTAGTTAATTTTTTTTTTTGAAGACTTAATACTGACAAGAGTTTAAAAGTAAATAGATAAGAGAAAGCAACAACAGAGGCAGAAATAAGGCCTGGAAGATCTGAAGCTCAAAATGGTAATGCTTGAGCTTTTGCAATTTCCCAAACATGATATTCATGAAACGGCAGTGATCATTCTGTGTGTACAGTCCCTAATTTTAAAAAAGATGGTCTATTCAAAATGGTGCAGACTGGTGCAGACTGAGAAGTTTTTGATAATGATGTTTGGAGCCATGTAGATGACCACAACAATATCTCAATTTCCTGCAGTTCAGAAAGAAATCAACAACTAAGCACATGAGTTATACTTGTTTGCCCAAGAAATAGTAATATTTTTAATGAACTAGTCAAATTCTCTAAACTGTGGTTTTCTGATTTATTAATTACAGAAAGAACTGGAAAAACAGAGAAGGTTGGAGAGAGAACAGCAACTTTTATCCAAAGCTGAAGACCATTACATTAAGGCACTGCTCAAGCAGGTGTTAAAGGCCTGGAAAAAACTTACAGAGCAATCCAAAGAAAATATGGTGGTAAGAACTAGAGTAAAAATGGCCATCTTGGAAAAGGAAGTTAGTTTCATGTGCTGAAGATGAATCCTCAGCTATCCTCCAGTGGTTTTTTGATCAAATCACATTTCTGTGTTGTGTGGATACTGCATAGACCAAAACAGTGAGAAGGAACCATTCTCTAAATCTACCGTATATACTCGCATATAAGCTGACTTTAGAACGCTTTTTTTCCCCCCAAATTTGGGGGTCGGCTTATACGCGAATAAATCTGATTTGCTGGAGCAGCGACTTAGCGTGGCGGCTTCGCGCGATGAGAGTCTTGGCTCTCATCGCGCAAAGCTGCTGCCCGGTGAAGGCGATGAGAGTCTTGGCTCTCATCGCGTGAAGCTGCTGCCCGGTAAAGGGGCAGCGGCTTCGCGCAATGAGAGCCAAGACTCTCATCGCCTTCGCCGGGCAGCGGCTTGTACAGCCAATCAGCTGGGAGACTCGATGGGAGGCAGGGAAGCGGCAGGCAGCGGCTTCATGCGATGAGAGCCAAGACTCTCATCGCGCGAAGCCGCCACGCTAAGTCGCTGCTCCAGCAAGTTGCTGGAGCAAGTCGCCACGCTAAGTCGCTGCTGCAGCCCTCGCCTGGCCCTTTGAAGCCCTCGCCTGGTCCTTAGCAGCCCTCACCTCAAGTAAAACGCGCGCGAAGTTGGGTGCCATTTTTCTCCCTGGATGGACGATAAGCCGCAACTTTTGCCCCACCGCCTTTTCCCTCTGGGCTTCACTTCTGCTGTTCAGGGAAGTCGCGCCCAAAGCCCTGTTCTCCCAGAATCTTTCTGACGGTGAGCCTTGATGGTGAGATCAGGGGTTGAACACCATGGTATTTGGGGGTCGGCTTATATGCGAGTTTTTGCAAAATTCCTCATTTTGGGGCAGTTTTTTAAGGATCGGCTTATATGCGAGATCGGCTTATATGCGAGTATATACGGTAGTTTATACAGCTGTGACGGAAAAGACTTTAAAAAATCCTGTACGTCCAACAAAATATCTGAAGACAAGTTTAAAAGAAAGGGAAAAATATAATAGCAATCCATCATGAATCTTATGGTTAGCATCCCCAAATGTTCTGGCCCAAAAGACAAATGTCAAACTGTGATAGCATTTGCAGAAATGGCTTATATAGTGGGCGATTATGTCCAGAATTGATGCTGTGGAGCTCATTTACTAACACTGAAGTCAGCATTTAAATTAATTATTTTTGAGCAGTTTTTTTAAAAAATATCTGAACTACTCACAAATCAAGTATACATGTGAACCCTCTCAGTTCTAGGCCTATTTCTCTAAGTGAAGGGACAATTGTGCTGTCAGACTATAACGTTGAAATAGAGAAAAAATGATGGGCTCTGGGAATCTATGTAGTTTGGTCATTGGACAGAATAAAAGGGGCCTAGTCAGTGATGTTTCAATGACACAATCTTAGTTACAGGAGCCCCCTCCCTTGCATCCATTTATACCAGTATCCTTTTCTTGATCTGTGAATTTAGATGGCGCAAAGGCATCACCGTACTAGTTTGCAGCAAAAATGTCTTCTTGCCTGGCTTCATAATATGCAAGAAATAAATTCAAGGAAAATAGCTCAAGCTGAAGGTCTCCATTGCTCTCAATTGCTTAGAAGGTCTTTCAGGAGTTGGATAAAGGTGAGTAAGAGGGAGGATTGAAAAAAAAAAAGGAATCGTCGGCATTTTCTAAAAGATTCTAATCTAATCTAGACTGTAGGCCAGGAGTTTGGAGTAATGAAGAGGGAGGGACCATAAAACATAATTTTTGTGTGTGCATTGCACCACATGTGGAATCGTACGTTCACATTTGTGCATTGTGAGGGTTTTTTCCTTTGACACATATTCTTGTGTAAAATGTAAACATACTGTAATTGTGTGACACCTTTTCCTTTCATTGGATTTCTTTCAGTATAAGGATTACATACTTACTCTGGAAGAGAGTGCAACCAAAGTCCATGAAACTACCTTAAGGAAGAAGTTATTTGGTTCTTGGTTTGATTTGACAAACAAGGAAAAAAGAATATTGTGGGCAAAGCAAAAGACTGCAGATCAATACTTTAATAGGTAAAATCGAATATGCCAAAGGCGTTTTCATTTAGATTGTATTTATTACAAGAATTATACAGTATGTTCCTTGTTCTTTAGGTTCTTTTGGAATCATCTGAACATTGCGTGCGTGCGTGCATGCATGCATGCATGCATTTTTTAAATATTTCTTTGTCCTGGGAAACAAGATACAAGTCATGCTTCTAGGATATGTAATTTAGATGCAACTTATATGTTCAACTTAACTTTGTGTATAAACCAGCCAGATAACTATACCACTAAATAGAATGAACCATACCAGATAAAAAATCTGGGTCTTCCTTTCTAGTAATGTGCTTGGGCTGTTGGCTTTTATTGCTTATGGTCCAGCCCATCTTTTGCTCTACAGAAAACTAGTACTCCTAACAATACAATATTATTCAAAGGTATCTTTTCCTGAATTCAATGTTTTTTTACAAAATAGAGAGGATTTCAAATTCTTTTCTTTTAAATCTTAGAATTAAAAAGAAAGAGGACTCTAGGATTTTCAGACCAAATCACAGAGAACACTAAATGTATGTCCCAGTCTATATGAGTGTATCACTTTTCAAAAACCACAAATAAAAGTTATAAATGGAAAGGAAGTATCTATGCATAAAGATCTTTTGGAAGCCAGTGTGATTGATTAGTGATAAAGTAAGTTGAGAGAATCACATCCTCTCATAGCCACAAGCTCATTCCCTGTTTAATTTACCTCACAGGGATAGAAAGGTATGGGATTGTATTTTTGGAAGAAGAAGTGTAATGCAACCTAATAGTTAAAAACTATTAGCAATATATTCCACTTGTTAAGAATGATGTACAATGTAAGAAAAGTTTTCTGATATTTAAGTTTTTAAGTACCTGTTTTTTCTAGGATAAATTTAGTTACTGCCTTCTTTTCCCCTATCTGTGAGATATATAATACAGAATGCTAATTACATAGGCCCTTGACAAAAATTCACTTCACTTTCATGAAAATGAAACAACTGTTATGTTTGAGATACCATTTCAGACATGAAATCTTAGCAACTAGTTTTCTACATGGATAGGGAAAAATTCGGTATCTTTTATAACAATTATATTTACTGTGGTTTCTGAGCATGGAAGACTCCCTCACATTTGTCTAGAGACTAATGACATTTAGCATCTCTTTTCTCGAGAGAAATTCTCTATCCAACAAGTTGACATGTTCCTGAAAAATAAGGAGGAAATAGTACATTGTTTCATAATCATCTCTGCCTCAACATAATAGCATATTTTAAATCTGTTTATGAAGTATGGGGAAAGTATGAGAATATTTTTTTAAAGTTTTAATAAACATTCATGCCTGCTTACAATTCTACTGCCATTTTCCCTTTTTTAAACATTGTGTGATATAGGAGAATGATACTACTTGCATTCAGAGCCTGGCAACAGTACCCAGATCAGATGAAAGAGGAAAGAAAAAAAGAAGAAAGACTAGAAAAGCTAAGAAAGAGAGTATCTGAAATTTTGCCAGATTTCCAAGCATGACAAAAGGATTTCAGACCAGAGGACAAATGGAATTTGGAAGGAGGAAAAAGTCAATATGGCAAATTCCCTCTTGAGACTGTAGCATCATTTCAGTAAACTCATTCCTATGTGCCTTTTTCCTTTTATCAACAATGTGGCAGCATCTTTGGTTTGCAAGAGAAACCCGACTGAATGTCTGCTTTGCAATCAGAATTGACTTTCAGAACAGAATCTATCTGTCTATTGCTGTTCAGCTGTGAAGAGCTCATAATGTGAACATAGTGATGGTCCTATTTGCCTACACCCACAACAAGGCATTTTGTTATTTATCTCAAACAGCTGTAATATAAATGCAAAAGCAACCAATTAACACCAGCTACCCTTTTTATTTTCCCTAATTGCTGTGAGGCAATCAGTTTCCACAATGTTGGAATACACTTCTATGCTCTCTAGACCAGCTCTCTAGACCAGGGATCTCCAACCTTGAAAACTTTTAAGACTTAGCTTTGCGAGCTGAGGAATTCTGGGAGTTGAAGTCCTCAAGTCTTAAAGTTGCCAAGGTTGGAGACCCCTGCTCTAGACACTAAGGTAATCTATACAAATGACCTTCACTGTTACTGTAAATAGAAATACAATAATAACTATTGTTTTGGAATTCATGACACACAAAATCAACTGCCTAAAGGGGTCGTTATATCTATTTTGAAAAGTGCAGTAGTCAATCCCAGATCTGAGGCACATGGTAAAGATTTATGTGCTATATGTTCACATTTTAAGTCAGTCACTTTTAAAAGATTTGTGTTTCTCCTTGTTGAGCCTGGGTTCCCCAACCAGGGTTAGGTAGACAAGCTAAACAGAATGTGCAGCGTTAGTCAGATAGGCACACAGATAAATGAGTGAGCTAAGCTTGTATGTTTATTAACATACAGTAAAAATAACAGATACGCTTGTGCTATCAAGAATATAGTTTATTCCAGTATAAGTTTATAGCATAGTCAAATAACAGTCCAATAGTCATGTATCATGTAGTCAGTCCATTCAGGGATATTCAGTTAGCAAAGTCCATGTAGAATATCCTATGTCAGTTCACTTACAAATCAGTCCTTTGTTGTCTCTCCCGTTCGAGCAATGCAGTCTTGATTCCAAGCAGTAATCAGGGATCATCAAAGCCAGAGAGAGAGAGAGCAAGCTGTAGACTTGCTACTTTTAAATGGTTTTCATAACCACTCCCACAATTGCTATTTCACAGTTAAAGCTGTATACACTCTAACATACACTAACTATGATTCATAGTTATTATTTCACCTAAACCAGTTAGGGTGAACAATGTTATCCCTAACACTCCTCATTCAGCCATCTTATGCCCTGGAATGTGCCAGTTGTCAGTCTCCCTTGTTGGCTATAAAATTCTGATGCTGCTTCACATATTCTGAGTTTCTAAACTGTTAACACTTCAACTTCCAGATAAAATTTTCATTCTACAGCTGATAATTTTTGGCTGAAAACTGAATTAGAAATATGACATCAAATCACCCTAGTAACAATTGTAGCTACAAAAATTATGATAACAGAAAAACAGCAAGGAAATTATTTCTAAAACTGGATTAGTTTGTATTAGGGAAAATATTAAAGTGAGAATAGAAAAATTCTGATCAGCAACTTTGCTTTCAAATGTGGAACTTTTTTAGTTTCAGAAGCTAGTTTTGGTTTCCTTTGTTCCACATTTTTAGTGCCATGGGAAAGTCACTAATCTCTTTGCAAAATGTAGCCAGTTTGCTCTTGGTTATTATATATCAGTATGATACTCCTTTGTGGCAAACTAATCATTATTGATTTCAAATGTCTTTATGTGGTCACTAAGAGTTCACATTAGCTTGATGGTTCACAAACAATCCATGTATAAGACCCCTAAATCTAAAGAGCCATTTGCTGGTCATCCACAAATTTGCTTTGTCTCAAAAAAACATTCATTCTTTAAGAACAAATAGGGACAACTTTAAATGTTATTCTTCCATTTGTATTTAAATGTGTTCATCTATCATTAGAAATCACACACACAGTATAAACTTACACAAGTTTTTTTCTACAGTTTATAGTGAAATTTATTCTAGGGAAATTTATGTAAATTCCTTATTGTATCAGTACCCTCATTTTTTTCAAATAATTTTTGACTGCATAATAATTACACTTTTTATTTCTAGCTTCAAAAATTCTGAGTATAAAACATTATACATATATAGTTTAAATTCCCTCCATTCCCTGCAACCTATTAGCAATTAGGTTTATCAGCATACATATAAAATTTAATCCATCTTCCCCTCACCCTCATATTAAAAAAACAAAAAGAACACATGAAAGAGATGCCATTGTGGTTTATTGAATCACTGTTTTTAAGATGAAATTGTGCTATAGCTTTATTCACTTGAGTAATATATTTTAAACATTTAATGTATTAATATCAAACATTAAGATTATAAAAATAAATACTGCACTATGCAATCAAATTTATATAAAATAAATAATTCAGATAGAAGCAGATTTATATAGATTAAATATATAGTTCAGATAAAAGCAATTTTATAATAAACATCACATATTCCAACCCCCCCCAAAAAACACTTAAGTATTGTAAACCAACAAGAAAGTAAATGTTTTCTTAACGTTCTCTAACGTACAGTGAGATGGAAAAACAGATTTTGAAAAAGATATTTATATATGAGAAAACTTGGATACTTCCCGGCAAGGGCAAAATACATTCATAATTTGATTAAAATCAGATAACATTTAAGACATTAGATTGAGGCAGTTATTACTTGCTTAAGAAAACATTATCACAACTTATTTTAAAGTTGAGCTAATTTAATATAAAAAAAGCAGCATTAAAATAGTATATGTATGAAAAGCTGTTGATCCACTGAGCTATGATATACAGTAATATTGTCAGAAATATGACAATGGAACAATAATTGCATGAATGCAAACTAGCAGCTTCTGCTTCTTAATGAGCTCACAGCAAGACTTTCTTATTACTAACATTTGATCTTGATCAAAAGCAACACAGGAAGCCCGTTCCTTCAAAGTTCACCATAACCTCTGGACTGGAATTCACTGAGAAGCACAGAAGAGATTTTAAATAGAAAATGCTGTTATATACAATCTTAAGTGTTTCAGAATTGTAGAATTCCAAAGGCTAGTTGGTATTTTATCAAATTTAGGCACTGCTTATCTCAGTATTTAAGTGAATGTGGTGGGTTCACAATTATATTCCACATCATTGCAATGTGCAATAAGTGCTTAGAAGTCTCTTTCAGTTGGCTTAATTGTAGCTACATTGAATTGTCTTTACATGACAACTCTTCAAAAATGTGTGCTTTATATTTCTGCATCCTTTCAACTTTCCCAAGAAAAGCTAAAAAAATGTGGATTTTTAACACATTCTGTTGTTCCTTGCAACATTCCTTCATACAACAAGGTATTTATTGTCAACGTCTAGCCTTTCCAGATTGCATTCTGACAGCAATATTTTCCAGCTTCTTTGGGGTTCTTTGGCGTTGGAGGTAACATTGCCCATTTTAGTGGAAGGAACTTTCTTCAGGTATAGCTATCTACACTATCTAAAACATTTTTAGTTATAGTTAAATATGTACATTTTATCATTTCAAGACAATATTAAAAAAGCTGGAATTATATGGTGGTATATGATTTTAGAATTAGAGGATTTTGTTTCTTGTTACTAACTAGCTACTTAGAAGATTACCAGGTTTTTGTTGGACTTTAGCATGTACATAATCCTCCTATAACAGTGTTAATATCTTTAGAATGATATTTCTTTGGAGATGTGTGTGAGTGTATGCATAATAGTATATGTGATTCATATACACTGGATTTTAGCAAATGCCAACTGCAAAAAACAAAACAAAACACCTAGCATATGTTCATCTTTATAGTAGACAAAAAGAATTGGAGCTACATTTTCTACAGTCTCTAGTTCTCCCAACAATTGTTTTTCTTAGTATAATTGGACCTTTTTTCACAATTTGATTGCATTGTACTTACACAAATCATACTTTTCTAATTTAAAATGTTTAAAATTCAGTTTGATGGATTTTTTTATCAGGCCCTCAAGCAATAAACTACACTTAGGCTGATGATCCATAATCAGCTATGATTGTGCAATTTGCAATATTAATTTTCAATCAAAAGTAGTTGTTGATTTTATATGATTTTTGAATTTGGGTATTTTACAGCTTTTACTAGCTACTTCATTTATTTATTTAATATATGAGAGTTTCATGTTAAGACATCAGTCCAGAAAGGCTGAGAGCTCTATTCCTGACTTAGGCACAAAACCTGTTGGGTGCCCTGGGCTAGATACTATCTCAGCCCTGGGAAGGAGGCAATGGCCCCTGAAAACAACCTTGCCAAGAAAATTGCAGGGACTTGTCTAGACTCTAGGCAGTCTTCCAGAATCAGACACAAATAAATGAAGGAAAAAAACCATATATGCCATCTGACTCTCCGCAACTCTGGACAGTTCATATAAATGTATATAAATTCATGCAGAAATAGCTTTTGTAATTCTGATCTTACATTGTTCATTATGAGCCATTTTGAGGTAAGGGATAAATATATTAATTAAAAGCAATCATTTTCTCAAAGTGAGGAGGTAATGAAAAATACTAAATCAGCCATGCAAATCAGCTTTAAAAGAAACCTATAGGCACTTATATATCTCTGCTCTTCTCATACAAATATATTAAAGAGTACAATATTGGAGAGCTCTTCCTTTTTTTGGTAAAAGCATAAAAATGAGGGAAGTTCCCTTTTTAATTCCTTATATCCATTTACAAAAGTCAGGGTTTATGACAATAAAGTTTTTTTAAAAATTCAAGTGTTTTGGCTACAATATATCATGATTAAACACTAAGAACCTTCTCCACTATCCAATTTATAACTATCTTTGCGTCAGATAAATGCATAAAATTAAGTATGCAGCCTGTTAAATTTGAGGTGTGAGTCCAAAGAAGACAGGAAGTCCAAATAGAAAAACTAGAACCAGAAAATAGCATATCAGGATCACTCATATAACCAACCTGCTTCTCCATAAAAAAGTAAAAGCAGGATCAAGGAGAGATTCAACCTAGATATGAGAAATTTTCTTGACAGAACAATCATCCAGTGGAACAGCTTGCCTTCGGAAGTTGTGGGAGCTTCATTACTGGAAGCTTTCAAAAAGAGACTGGACTGTCATCTGTCAGAAATAGGTCTCCTGTTTGAGTGGGGTGGAGGTGGGGTGGGATGGGTTTGGACTACATGACCCATAAGGTCCTTTCCAATTCTGTTATTCTGTATCTAATTCGTAACTGACATAGCAGAATGGAAAGATGTGATGTGAAATTCTTCTGCTCAGAGCTGAATACCTTTGCCTTCACAATAAATGCTCCTCTTTCGAGTCATATTTCTTGAAACTTTCCTGGGAGGTGTAGTGGGCTGCCCTACATAAAAACAATGTATTAAAGGCAACTCATTCTGTTGTAACTGTATGACTATGCCTCTCTCAAATCTATGACTTCCCAGCATAATACTCTGACTGTCTGATTCATATATCCACATGCTACCGAATGAGCCAAGAACAGAAAGTATGAGCTGCCTTCAAGGAAATGCTAAAACCTCATGGTCACATCAACCTCAACAGGGAAAAGACTCTGCTTCTTTAACTTGAAATGATTGTTTTTATATTTGTTTCCTCACCTGATATTAATAGGTATCAAGTGGCGAATATAAGCAATCCCAATCATACCAAGGTATTCCTACAAAATATTTGATATGTGCCTGTTTTTGGGAAAGTGGTATTGCAGTTTGCTATATGGCTTAAAAGGATCTACATATTTCAGTCTTCATTTGCAACAGATGAGAGCCACTTGCCCAAAATGCCTTTAGATACATGATAAAGTTAATAGTTAAAAACCCCTTCATACAACATCTTCAGCAGTCTGCTGCAGATCAGATGAGCGCAAGGTGAAAAACTGAATCCAATTGTACAGAAAACCTCGATTATATTGGCCTGTGTCAACCATCATACCCCATAACAACTTCCTTCCAATATTCTCCCGTAATGCAATGCGAGCTTCCCTCTCAGTCATGTTATAGCTGATATTCAAGAGCTGAAGAAGAAGGATGTAGCTCATACCAGAAGTTACAATGGCACTATACCATACACAGGTAAATGTCAAGGCTGAACTAAATAAGGAACAGAAAGCAAGAATATACTGTTTAATATAGGCATGATTAATACAAAAGTTCATGAACAAAAATAATTTTCCATTGCTAGTCTGGAGAATTCTCCTATTTTGGGT
Organism: Laticauda colubrina; assembly: GCA_015471245.1. Taxonomy (NCBI): domain Eukaryota; kingdom Metazoa; phylum Chordata; class Lepidosauria; order Squamata; family Elapidae; genus Laticauda; species Laticauda colubrina. Next base: position 32,892,993 of record BLBF01000006.1, read on the forward strand.
AAATTGCGGTAGCAAGTAAACCATGTGTATAATTTTACACACACTGAATCCTAATTTGTTAAATATGGGAATAGAACGAATATGCGTATTCTAACAACATACAAGATGGAATTATTTCAGGATATGTGTTTGTTTCCCCTGTTTTAGTATAAAGCCGATCTAGGAGGATACTTCAGTCCTTTGGTTTGTGCCTGTTACCTTGCAAGATGCCCTATTAATGTTATTTCCAGTTACTTTTTGTGAATATCATTTTATTCTTTTAGCACACATGTTTATGACTATTTAAGGAGGAAAGACCGAATTAAATGACTGCAAATAAATTGTGTAACTTTTCTCTCCAGAAATAACTTAATTGAACTCAAGATTTTAACCCAATACAGATTATAAAAAAAGTAAGCCAATATAAATTAAGGTAGAGAATTATACTCTTTTAAATTAAAAAAGACAAGAAAGAACAAAGTATGAGAACTCTCATTAGCAGTCAAAAGAGCCCAGGACATTTGAGACAATGAAACTTTTCCTCCACAAAAGAGTGTGAAACATTAAGCTCCCAATGCATCATACTGGAAACCAGCTACATATTTCTTATCAAAGTGCAAAATTTCTCACGTAAATGAGCAAATAAAACAATCACATAGATGAAAAAAAACATAGAATTCCCACAATTTTCTAAGGATTATCTTTATTTGAACCTATCAAGTTAGTGAGCATTTTTCTCACCTGTATTCTCCATAGACACCAGGACAATAGAACAGAGCAGTGAGGGTGTTTTTTCCCCTACAAATGGTATCCAAAGTCAAAGAAATCCCATATATTGAAGTGAGCAGAAAAAGGAAGAGGGCAAGGACAAAAGCTTGATGGTTCTGTTCTCCAACACAGTTGTTAATCCTCCAAGAAACAAAGGGGGAAATATGATATTATAGTAACATAATTTAGAAAAGGGTAGAATCCAAAGTGCCCATTAAATACTTGTCTTTGTTTTTTTTTTTTAAATATATGAAATAACTGTCTATTCAAAGCTTACAAAGTAAACACAACTACTTTGTGATGTGGACAAAAGAAAGGTACAGCTGTCAAATCAGAAAAGGAAGCAGATTTTTTTGGTGAGGGGTGTTCAGGAGGCACTTGTATAAATATAACTCAGAAACAGCATGCTGTACTGCTTAGGAGGAGCAGCTAAAAAAAATCTCATTGCTGAAACAGGAACAACATCAACCAATCAGAAATGGTGACACTAGAATTGTTTGTGATCTATATTCCAAAAGGTTGTATGTCCTAAATGCGCATAAATTCTTTTCACATGCTTCAAAGACTATGTGTCTGCTGTTTAACAAATGCCTTGCACTAATCTTTATAAAACAAACTTGGGTAAGAATTTCCAAGCTAGCAGATGCTGCACACCATTCACTGTCTGCTTACCTTAAGTGGCCCAATTTGCTCTTCTGTTTAACTCTGCCAAGTTCCATGTCAGTTTTTTAATAAGGAAATCATTACAAATGTTTGATAATCCATGGAAGCAATTTAAATTACAGAAAACAGGCCCAAGATGATATATGCAGATAACTCTGATTTTCCACCCTACAGAATACATGAAGCTCTGAAAGAAATCATCCTGGCTTTTTTCATGTGAGTTGGAAAATTAGTGACAATGCTCTGTGGTGGCAGAGCTCATCCTGCACTAAACAGGGGCTATGATAGATGATATCCAAAGTCCCTTCAACTCTTACATCCTGATGGTATGATTTACCTGTAGAAAACCCTGCATTTCATTTCTGCCACCTCTGGGTAGAAATGGGAACACTGATACTTGTAACTTTGAACAGAAATTCCCCAACTAATGGTGAGCACAAGAAAGCCCAAAGATAAAGGCTTAGGAATTCAATCTGTTCAACAGCGATAGCAAGTCAATAGGACCACTCACGTACAGATAAAACCAAAGTAGAAAAATATTTCAGAAAAAACTACGGCTTGGTGGCAACAGAAGTGTTAGGAAAAAAATACCAAGGCCACTTAAAGAACATACCAGACACAGTGATGATCCAGTCTCTTCACACACCTGCCACATATTCGGCAGTGTCCAGCTCGAGCTGGTCTAACCAACTGACATTTGAGGCACCAGTCCTTCGTCTCCTGACCCGTCTCTGCTTCCAATGTTCTGGAGTAGCTCTCAGTGTTACTGTGTACAGCAACACCCGAGGCAGATACTCTGCAAAGCCTGTTGGAGTTTCCCAGGCCATTCTTATTGAACATGTTATTACTGCAACTGCCTTGGCGCAGTGCTTTGTCGCTGTTCATTTGGCTGAAAAGGTAGCCAGGATCTTTCTTGGCTTGATGGAAGGCTACAAGCATCAGGATTAATCCACAAGTAAGAAGAGCCACCTGACTATATTCCACATGGCCCCGAGGAACCACTTCCTGGAGAAATACATAGTACATGTAACCTAGGGAGAATAGGCCCAGGCTTAAGAAGAAGAGAGTCTCACTTTTCTTCCTATGTGTGAGGTAGTAATACCATAGTACTAGTATAGGAAGTGATATCAGGGTGACGAGGGCCAAAAGGAAGTGCAAAGCTGCTATGTGAAGGAAAAAAGGAAGCAAGATGATTGGTGGAAGGAGGCTGATATTGATCTTTACAGCCCCTCGAATCCATGGAAAACGGAAACGATCCGTGAAGGTTTCTGTGACTCTCTCCAATATTCCGGGAGGTAAAGATTTGCAAGTCACCCACCTGTTAGGAAAAAGCACAGATTCTGCTCATTATTACACAAAACAGAACAAGAAATACATTTCTGCTGGCTTCTGTCACATTACCTTGCACTACATCAGAACTTGCAGGGAGGAAATCTTCAGATTTTATTTTTACAGGAGATAAGCATGTTTTTCTGAGGACATGTTCCTCTGAGAAAAAGCAGTAACACCTTTGGACAATCATCAGCTCCCGACAAGTTTGTGTTCTTTACATCCCACACAAGGGAAGCAGTCATAGTACAGCAGAGAACAGATGTCACATTTCAACACTTCCACCCTACCATCTGCTAAATGAACTGGACCATAACTCCCACCACTTTCAAATCTAGCAGCGATGGATACTGTAAAACACATTTGAGGGGGGCAGTGATTCAGGGAACACCGATCCATGCTATCAGCAAAAATAGTTCGTGGGGAATTCGTCTTGTGCTTTTAGCATTTTAACCTACCCAAGGCAATAGCATCTCTAGCCAACAAGGCTATTTGCGCAGAAAGAAGGGACCTGTAGAACCAATGAATTAGAAGGGCATCAGAATGGGAAGGCGGAATTTTTTTTATCCACCTGGACTACCAGGTAGTAGTACCGGTAGAGGTAATAGCGTATCAAGGATGCGGCTGTGGAGGTGGTCAACAGTATTAAGTATCTGGGGGTGCAGATAACTAACAATCTGAACTGGCCTCGCCACACATCATCCTTAGTGAAGTGTGCAAACCAGCACCTGCATTTCCTGTGTCAGATGAGGAAAGCACATCCTTCACCTTCTATCCTGGCTATTTTTTACAGAGGCACGATTGAGAGTATTTTAACAAACTGCATCACTGTTGGGTATGGTGGCAAGCAGTGCCTCAGATAGAAAGTCCATTCAGAGAGTGGCAATGACAGCCAAGAAGATTATAGGTAGCTCACTTCCAGTGGTGGTATTCGACCGGTTCTGCCCGGTTCTGGAGAGCCGGCAGCAGCAATGAACAGTGGAGACTGAACCGGTTCTCTGCGCTGCTCTGTGTTTGGCCCACCCACCTGGTCTCCCATACTCATTTTTATCAGCAGAACTCGAAGCACAGTTGTTTTGCGCAGCGCAAAATAGCACCGCACGGCAGCTGCTGCAGTGACCACCATCATGCAGGCTTTCAGGAGCCAAGTTAGAATGCCCCTGCACCTGTGCAAAGCGCATGTTTGGCACACACGTGCATGCAAAGTGTGTGCATGCGTGCAAAGCGCGGCCACCAAGCCACACCCACTGAACCGGTGGCAACTTTATTTGAATATCACCACTGCTCACTTCCCATTATTCAGGATACTAATTATAAGCACTATGTGCTTAGAGCTCAAAACATTGTTAGAGACCCCCCCACACCCACTTCATGGTGTGTTTCTGTTGTTCTCCTCTGGGAGGAGGTTTCGAAGTATTTCTAGCAGGACTACCAGATTCTATAACAGCTTTGTTCCCTATACCAGTGGACCCCAGCCTTTTGTACCAGGGACCGGTTTCACAATTATTCATTCTTCCACGGACCGGTACCTGAGTAACATGAGACTCCACCGCCATCGGGATGGCTCATCGTTCGAAGCCGCCCCCCCCCTTCGATGAAACTAAGGCGTGAGGATTCCTTCAGCACTCAAATGCCGCTTTCCAACCAAAAACCCGGAAGCAACTGAAAACCCGGAAGCGCCGTCGAAACAAGATGGCAGCGCCCAAGCTTTGTAGCCCGGTACAAAATAATCCAGGGACCGATACCGGTCCGGGGACCGGTGGTTGGGGACCCCTGCCCTATACCATCTGTCTGGTAAACTCACAAAATTCATTTTTCTCGCCTTGTACATGTATACCTCCAAGCTAAACTGTGTTATTTCTCCATGTCATATATGTAGGTATGTGCATAATTTTGTATTTACTTATTATTGTATCATGTTTATGTCATATATATTAGAGGGGGTGACCTTTAGAGAGGTGTATGCAGCGAAGTTTCATTTTATTGCGGGGGGGGGGGGGGGGGGGTCTTCAAACTTGACAGCTTTAAGACTTGTGGACTCCAACTCCCAGAATTCCTCCTCCAGTCATGTTAGCTCAGGAATTCTGGGAGTTGAAGTCAAGTTTGAAGACTCTTGTTTTAATGCATGCTGAATAGTGTACATTCAAAGTGGCAATAAAGTCAGTTGGAGTCTAAGTCCACCAGCCACATGGGTGGGACCAACAATCTATCCTAACACGTACCATATATATATATATATATATATATATATCAGGGGTCTCCAACCGTGGTAACTTTAAGCCTGGAGGACTTCGACTCCCAAAGCTTGAGGAAATCCTCCGAAAGGGCCGCCACTCCTTACCTTTCACAGCACTCGTCGAGGTCCTCGCATTCGCAGAGACACGCCGCGAGGTGGCCCCTTTGGCCCTTCCGATCGAGATACTCGCAGCAACAGAGCGTCTCTTCCATCTCCTGGGCTCTCGCTCTTTTCCCTGCCCGTTTGACCATGTTTCAGCCCCGTACGGTGAAGCAGCAACAATGGGACCTTGCTCCGACCCCGGGCCGCATGGATCAGACAGACGACCCGTTCAACGCTTGAAAGAACTTTGGGTGAAAGTCAGTCGCCGAACGCTGGATTTTGAAGGGGGGGAAGAAAAAAAGAAGAAGAAAAAAAAAAAAAAGATTCGTGCAGACCAAAGTCGTCGGTAAACGCTCACGGGCGGAAAGACCTTTCTCCTACCCGGAACTCCACTTCGCAGGAACTCCTCCACTTCACGACCTGCGACCGAGCAATGCAGGATTCCTGTAAGGAGTGGATCCTTTAGATAAAGCACAGGATTCCTCCCCGAATAGGACACGCTTATTCGTAATTATTATTATTATGACTGAACCCGCCTCCGATCCCTGCCTGTTCCGTCAGAGCAAAGCACCGCCGTTGTAACCTTCTTGTAAGCAGTTCTTGCCAAGTCCGTCACTCCCCCCCCCCCCCCCCGTTGCCGCGATTCTCCTGGCCGCTCTGACTTCCAACTCCGTAAAGGCAAGGAAAAGAGGGAGGGAAAGGGCTCCCAACGGCCCCTTTTTCCTTGGCCACGACGATTGGTGCGATTCTCGACGCGCTCCGCCTTCTTCTATTTGAATCACTCCTCCTGCTTTCGAGGCGCGACCTCTCCCTTCTTGCAGTTTCCCCTCAAAATGTCCTCGCTGCAACTTGAGGCTTCCGGCTTCTTGAGAAGGCCGGTCTTGTTTTCCCCCTTGTGACATCAAGGGAAATCGGCCCACTGCCGGGAGGATGGCGAAGGCGTGGTTTATCACCTGAATCCCAGTTTAGTGCCGAGGCTTGCCTTGCAGAACGGCTGCGAGGGGAGTTAGACCCAAAGGTGCTTTTTCCTGAGGCAACTGGGCTTTTTTTTTTTTTTTTTTCCTTTGAAGACGTTTTGCTTCTCATCCAAGAAGCTTCTTCAGCTCTGACAGGATAGCGAGCAATAGAAGGATTATCCTGTCAGAGGTGAAGAAGCTTCTTGGATGAGAAGCAAAACGTCTTCAAAGAAAAAAGAAAAAAGTCCAGTTGCCTCCTCTGAAAAGACACCTTTGGGACAACCCATGACCTGGATGACCAAGAATTTCTACAGACTTTTAGCTCTACAATTTGGGATGAACACCCTTTGAATGGTGTGGGAGTAGGAATGGATTTCCAGGGAAAAAATTGCAAACTAGAGGAACCGGAAGCACTACTCAGGTGACCCTAAGGAACAGATAAATCTCCAAGTGCTTTAACATCCTCTAAAAGGATGCAAATGACCAGCTGTCTGTCTGCAAGGAGTATAAATCTTTCCATTCCCCACCATCCAGTTCAAGCTGAAAAAGCTTCTTGGAAGAGAAATGAAATGTCTTCAAAGAAAAAAACCAGAAAGTCCAATGGCCTCGTGAAAAATTTCCTCCTTTGGGACAACCACGAACTCCATAACTGAAAATTTCTACAGACTGTGAGCATAGTCTTTAGAGAACTGGACCACAATATACGTGGTGAACATTTCATTTACTATAAATAAGGAGATCAGAGATCATTTAAACATCATATATTAGATTACAGTACCATCGCCAACTACTTTTTGGTCTCACATTAAATCCAACCCATATACGGTAGTTAAATTATGTTGTCAGGAACTAAAATATGTGGAATCGATGCACGATTCATATCTTATTTACTTTCATGTCCCAAAAGGTTTTGTTCCCAAGTTTAGCTCTCCAATCGATCAGGTCCGCTTATTTTTCTTGCATTTCTCCCCCCCCCCCCATCAAATGAGTTAGGTGCATCGATGATTAAATTACTTCAGCAAATTTATGATACCATGCTGTAATTACAAGAAGGATATTGGACCGATTGATTACATCTGTGACAGGCAAAAACTTTTCAGACCTATTTTGTAGTGGAAGGCAAAAAAAAACCCACAACCAATTATAAGGAAGAACACAGTGCCATAAAAAAGAAACCTATTTGTATCCAATATGTAGTCAAAACATACATTTATTCTCAGTTCTTAATATTCACACATAAAGGCAAAGCTAACAGTACGTCTGCACATTGCCCATTTCCTGCCACTAAGATGCACTAAAACAGAAAAATCGATTTCCTTCTAAAACATTTCAAATTATAAATGGATGGTTTTAGCCATGCCTTTGACAGGTGGATGAGTAAGTTCTCATTTCCTATTTTATCAATCCTTTCAAAAGAATTAAAAGGTCTTAATTTACCATTTTAAAAAATGTAATTACACATTAGTTGAACAACCATTATGTTTATACAGGTACTCCTTGGCTTGTGATCACAGTTGGGACCACAATTTCTGTGGCTAAGCAAAGCAGTTGTCAAGTGAGTCAGGGCCAATTTTATGATCTTTTTTGCCATGGTTGTTCAAGTGAATCATTGCAGTTAAGTGAATCATGTAGTAGGCAAATCTGGCTTCCCCATTGACTTGTACTTGTTGGAAGACATCGAGGAAGGTTGCAAATGGCCATCACATAACACCAGGATGCTACAACTGTTATAAATACGTAAGATAAAGTTAAGGTTTCTGCTGTCATTTTGAAGATAGGAATGATGTCAGCTAGAGGTATTCAGCAGGTTCTGACCAGTTCTGGAGAACCAGGAACAGAAATTTTGAGTAGTTCGGAAAACTGGCAAATACCATATCTGATTGGAAATTTTAAAGTATCCTTCCCCTGCCACACCCACCAAGCCATGCCCACAGAACCGGTAGAATAAAAATTTGAATCCCACCACTTGATGTCAGCTCTTTTTCAGGCAGCTGATAGTTCCCTGGTGCTCCAGGATCTTTGCAAGATAAGAGTTCAGTGGTTCTAAGATCATGTCTGCCAGCTTCTTCAGAATCCATTGTTGATTTTAATCCACCTGGACCTGGTGTTTTGAACTAATTTAGAACGGGCATGTATTTTCTTATTATTTCTTGCCTATTTTGATTTGCATTCCTTACCTGTCTTTTATGGTACTGTTTTCAAGAGATTGGGTTTTTTCCCCTTTTTGTGTTGGCAGGTGCAAAGAATCAATTAAGCAGTTCTGCTTTCTCCCTACTGCCCATCACCATCCTTGCTATCTTTTCCCATTAATGAATCAATCATTTCTTTAACTTTTTTTTTGTAAATTCATCTGGAAAAAAACTAGTGTATGTTTCAAAGCACTTATATTCATATTCCATTTGATTTGTGTTCAATATTTTGAGATGACACACAACGCATTTATAACCAATAATTTCTTTTTTTAAAGGAATCTAGCATTATACTGCAAAAGGAATGCCTTGCTTGGCCTGAAAATATCACTTCGTTTTCCTTAGCAAGGATTTTTATAAATGCAGGTTGGGTATAAGTGGGGCATCACAACGGAGAAGGTTCTATTGCCATTCCTTTGTGTTTGGGTAATGTGTTTCAGTAACATAATATGGTAAGGATGCTTCACAAAGATGAGTCAGCAATTCTTTTTGTTATTTTATCAAATTATAAACTAAGAAACTGTATGGTAGTTTACACTTATTAATGCATTGCCATCCACATTAGTACTACACTGGAGTTTTTCAAAATTCCTTGGGTGTTTCTGGTTCATCAATTAAAACTAGTTTTATATTTAAGAACTAAAAAGGCAATTTTGACAAAAGACTAATGAAAATAAAGGCTCCTAAGCCAAAGTCACAAATGGGATTATCTTAACAAAATGATACACAGCATAATCAAAACTACACAGTACTGTATGTTCATAATTTTATTTGTATCACACTTTCAACGTTTTTGTTCTTTTTTATAAGAAGTACAGTTAGATTTTTTTATGGGATAGTTAGTTTTCTTAATCAGAATAGTACACTTAGATATCACAGTCTGCATCTTTAATTGTTACAAGGGATATGATCCCCCAGGCCTTGAACACTAGAAAACTATAAAATGATAAGTCTATTCTTACAAAGAGCTCTCTAAGGTTGTATTATATAAATCAAATTATACATTTGTTACTTTTTAAAGATATGTAGGGTTGATCATTTTTAAAGACATGAATGAAAATTCCCTGAGAAACTCTGAGAATTGAAATGATAGCGACTAAGAGGAAGAAATGTTATAATCCATAAAACAAACTGCCCCCAAACAGAAAAAGCTACATGTAAAATTTAGATTTTTTCATATCTGGAACAAATGTTGTAACAATTTAGTTTTGATAACTTTTTACATAGATAAAAGGAAGAAGTGAAAAACTTTGCATATGATAAATTAAACATTTTATATTGCATTTTTCATAACATTTAAGATTGTTTCCATCTAAATCTAGTGTTTATTACTTTATTACACAGTACAGTACAGTGGTTTGCTGCAGTGTTTATCTGCAATGTATGTATAATTATCAGCTCTCATTGTGTTCTCAATCATTCATTTCCACCAGTATTCATAACTCAAGAGTTTTTTTTCTCTCTCTCTCTCACACACACACACATGCACACACACACACACACACACAAAGACATCAAGTGGGTCAGGAAGATTCACAAATTCACAATACAATTCTTTTTAAAAGAACCTTATTCCAGAATAACATTTATTATATGCGAAAGTATTGTGATGAAAAGACTGCAATAAAAAAGCAGCTTTACTATCACAGCAATATATTTTCATTCTTTTCAGTAGCTGGTTTGACATCAACTTTCAGGCTCCCCATCTTTGGTTGTGATTAGGTGATCAAAACAATGCTGGAGCACAGACAATGAGGTCTTCAGCTGAGGTGATAAAGATTGCACAAGGATTACCCAACAAATTATACTTTAATTCAGGAATGTAATTATTTCCTACCCAAAGCAGTTCTAGGTTTCACAAGAAAGTATTTTTACATTCCCTTTTCAGTTGGAGCCCTTAATAAGGACTTGCAAAAATAGAAAGAGTGGGAGAACACCAGTTTATTTGGTAGGTAACCTCAACGATTACAGACCAGTGGCACTCACTCCTATCATCATGAAGTGCTTTGAGAAATTGATCTGTCAGCACATCATTTCTGGCCTTCCACATACATTTGATAAAACACCAGTTTGCATTCAGAAGAAATAGATCTACAGAGGACGCTATAGCCATCATCCTTCACAGTGCTCTGACACTCATCTAGAACAGCGGGAGTGGGTGGGGGGGTGGGGGCTATGTGAGGATGCTTTTTGTAGATGTTAGTTCTGCATTTAACACAATTCTTCCACATAGACTAGTGTCTAAACTTCTGGACCTTGGACTTTCTTATTCAATTTGTCTTTGGATTATGGATTTCCTGTCTGGCCGCTCACAGAGGGTCAGATTAAGTAGTCATGCTCTTCAACCCTTATTCTTAACACTGGTACACCACAGAGTTGCGTGTTGAGTCCTTACTGTATACTCTTTATGTGCATGACTGCATTCCTGCTTATGCTACTAATACTATCACTAAATTTGCAGATGATACAACAGTGGTGGGACTCATCTCTGGGGGGGGGGGGGAAATGAGTCTGCCTACTGAGATGAGGTGGACTGGTGGACTGGTTGCTTTTGTGGTGAGGAGACAATAACTTGGTCCTCAACACCAATAGGACTAAGGAGCTTATAGTGGACTATAGAAGGAACAGATCAAACATCCAGCCTTTACTTATCAATGGAGACCGAGTGGAGCACGTGGGCCAGTTTTAAGTTTGTGGGTGTTACCATAAATGAGGACCTGACCTGGGATGCTCACATTGCAGCAATAGTCAAAAGGGCCCAGCAGAAACTTCTCAGCAAACAACAACTGAATGAAAAACTGCTGCTGACCTTCTACTACTGCACCATAGAGAGCATTTTAAAATAGTGCACCTCCGTATGGTTTGCCAATTGCACAGTGGCAGGTAGGAAAGCACTCCAGAGGGTTAACATCATTGCCCAGAAGATCATTGGTTGCCCTCTCCCCTCTTTGGAAGAGCTTTATAGCTCCCGCTGCCTTAAGAAAGTTCAGAACATTCTCAAAGATCCATCTCATCCTGGGAACCTTTTTTTTGAACTATAACCATCTGGCAGACGGTATAGAATAATAAAAACAAGGACAAATAGGCTGAAAAACAGCTACTATCCCAGGGCAGTAGCTCTTTTGAATTCTACTGTATAGTGCAATGTTGGTGCAGTGTCCGGAGTTTTCAGTTCAATGTGTGGGGTATGAAAGATGTGTGTTTGCGTTTATTTTCGTGGTCATGATGTGCACTGAAGATGGTGTTTTATTTTGTTGTACGAGATGCAGTGACAATAAGGTAAACTAAAACTAGGTACTGCTATTTTAATTATCAACAGTATCTCAGACTGAGATAACATCATCCCTGTCAATCATCCTGTATATAATACCAATGAAAGTCAGCCAGCATTTATTTAAGCTCTAGGTTTCTTCTGCACTATTACTGACACCAAGGAAATTGTCTATTAAGAGTTCAGAACCTTTTAAGAAATCTCCCTAATTATAACCAACACAAAATGAAAAAGGGAAAGGATAAAAGCTCTCCAGTCTCTCTGATTTTGGCTTCACTAGTCTCAACATCTATCTCCATTCATGTTAGTGTCCTGCCATTGATAGATTCTCCAATGTATATTCTTGTATGCTTAAGGACTCCTCTAGATCTGCTTCCCTAGTTTATCTTCTTATTTGTCTGGATAATCAGAAGGAAGACCTTTGATTGTTGCAAGATCACTATCTTGATAGTTGGTCACTTCATATCCAAACTCTTTTTAAAAGCTGTCTCTTTCTGGTATTAATTGGTTCTATGCCATCCCTCTCTTCTAGGGTGGATCACTGGTCATTAGAACACTGAGCTTTTCACAATCCTCAGCATCTGCTGAGATCATTTGGCCTCAGATTTTAGACAACTACTACCGATATTGAACCATATGAACTTTCCTATTTGAAGATTGTACAATGCATTTTAGCATTATTCTCAGATGACAGCAGATTCAGTATAGCAGTTAGTTTGTAATGTTACAGCTAGCCATTCTTGCTGAATATAAGAGACTTCAGAGCTAAACCAGTTTTTATATCATTAACTTACTATAATCATCAAGGATTGTTAGAAAGTAAATGAAAAGCAATGTTATTTCCTAATGCTCTAGATCGGTGTTTCTCAACCTTGGCATCTTTAAAATCTGTGGACTGTAATTTCCAGAATGCTAACTTAGGAATTCTGGAAATTGTAGTCCATACATCTTAAAATTCCTAGGATGGGAAAAACTGCTTTAGTTATTCATAATGATGTCTATACTAACATATACAATGGCTCAAAACAATAAGTATTAGAATACTTACCTGTTCAAGCAATGCTATAGAATCCTTTAACACCCCTTTCACATGTTGGGCTTGATTCATGTTATGATGAGTTTTCTCCTTCGATGCCACATTAAGGGCTAGACTAAGGAAAGAACAGAACATTAAAATGTAATATATTTGCTTCATCAAGCATGTTATTTTATCATGCTTTTATCTCTATATTAATTTTACTAGAAAAATCCACATTGAGACTGTTCCTTGATTACCACATGGTGGATAGAATTTCAGTTATGTTATCAAAAAATATTAAGGAAAACTGAAAAATTTCTAAGAGAGAATATTACCGTTTTGTACAATTTTTGCAAACCTAAGACATTGTTCTATTATGAGTACCATTTGGGTGCACCATGATTTCCCATATTGTTGTGAAAATAATAGATTATAGGATCATTCAAAATGATAAACAACCAAGTGACTGCCCAAGTAAATTGCCAGTACTGGCATAAAAGTAAATAGCATGCATTCAAATCTTCCATGCATTATCTAGTGAATTAATGCTTGTGACAACAATTGTACTAGGGATTTCTAATTTACTTTCTCCTATGCTACAGCATGACAGTGAGTTATGATATTTTTTTCAGGCCCTCTGTCATGACTTCTTGGCCTTTCCCATTCCTAAGAATGTTCTCATTTGAAAAAAAAATAATGTTCAAGCATTCCAAGTATGCAAGTTTTCTTTTTTAATAAAAGCAAAGCTTAAATGAAAGGAAATTTCCCTTAGTACTGCTTCCCCAGAGTTGGGTCTTTGAGTGTGGCTGAATCAGAATTTATTTATGTATTAATATTTCTTCACTATCTCAATTTTCTGCTTCCTAGCTAATCTAAATCTCCCGGCACAGCAGGACAGATGATGGTCAGAAAAAGGAAAAGTAGAAATTTAGCACGCAAGTTTGCTGGGTAAGGAGTGAGTGGGCAGGGAGAATTCCCGCGGGCCATGTGGATTGAGCAGCCTTGTGTTTCTGCACAGTCTGGATTAATTGCTTTGTGGGGGTGCTCTGGGGGTGAGATTTCTCTGCGGCCCACCAAAATTTTCTCAGGCCTACCAGTGGGCCGCAACCTACCGGGTAACGACCGTTGAGCTAGGAAGCAGAAAATGGTTGGATTTCTTGCTTTCCAGCTAGTCTTTAGTTCTTCGGCTCTGCTTTTAAGTACAGCTGAACCTCCCTTAGGGCTGAAGGTATGCTTGCAAGCAAATTCAGTGCAGACTCACGCAAGCAAATGTGAGAGACTGAGCTACGCGATGGCAGATAGATAGGTCACTGAATGATTCTCTGAGTAACTCAATCTGCCTGCTTTGCCCGATTTTGGGTAAAAGTTGATCTTTTTTAATTAAAAAAAATAATATTTTCATACATAGTATGTTATGAGTTAATTTTGTGAATTTGTTTGCTAGCAAATTTTATGAGTTTGCTTGCAAGCAAATTTTATGTGACAGACTGAGCTACCCAATGGCAGATAGATAAGATTTCTGAATGAATCTGTGATTCTGTGAGCAACTCAATCTGCCTGCCTGCTTTGCCTGATTTTGGGTAAAAGTTGCTCTTTTTTTCATAAAAAATTCAATATTTATATAAATATTTATAATATTTACATACAAGCCATGCCCAGCCAGTCACATGACTACCAAGCCACTCCCACAAATTTGGCCACACCCACAGAACCAGTTAGTGGTTCCTGGGATCTAAAATTATGAGTTTGGTGGTCCTTGAGGTCCAAAAGGTTGGCAACGCCTGGTTTAGATAATGGGTTTAGAATTTTCTATAGTTGAAGTCCCAATACCTTTTTCAAATTCTTTCCTCAAAATGGAAGGTTAGAAATTGTGGGTACTGTTCTATGCCAGTATCTTTGGGCTTCAGTGCAGGACCACCACATATAAAAAAATGTTCCCTGTTTCTTTTTACATTTCCAGCAAATAGTTAGAGGAAATAACGGCGGAGCAAATCGAATTAATACCAGAATTCTTCCTATTGGGGATATTTAATAGACAAATTCCTAAAAATGTTAAATATATAATACTGCATATTCTTACTGCAGCCAGAATAACCTTTGCACAGTGTTGGAAACAAGCAAGATATTCCAACAGAGGAGTTGGTTATACAGAAGATAACAGCCTATGCAGAGATGGACAAGTTATCCTTAGTACTTAAGGAAAAAGAAACATCCGAAGCTGAGAATGCTGGTATGATTGGATAGAACAAAAATAGAAAATATATTAGTAAATAATGTAAAATGTAAATCATAATTATATATTCGCAATAAGATGTATTTGTAAATGTATCACCAATATTGATAACAAACAAGGAACCATAGACTGTCGATAGTAGAATTGTTAGTTTTTTAATCATTTTCTTTTTTTTTATTTCTTTTCTTTCTTCTTCTGTGTGTTGTATTTGTTTGTTATTTTAGTTTTGTAATCAATAAATTTTGTTTTTTTTAAAAAAAGAAATTGTGGGTACTGTTTAATACCGCTGTATCAAGAGATAGTTTCTTTACGAGAGGACACATCTTTTTCCTTCATGGTAGATGGTACCCCCACAAAAAAAAAGGTTTAGATCACCTTTCAAATCCAGGCACATATATGCTGTCAGGCATTAATTTCCAAATAAATGCAAGTCCTTTTATCCATGAAGAACCTCACATAGACATCATAGTGGCCATTCTTCCTCCTCTCTACCAATGAAGGGTAAAGGTAACATTAGGGTCACTAGAATCAAATCTACAGATGCAGTAACAATGGATATTGGTAAGAATACTTTGCCAGTACTATTGCCAAAAAATATTAATTTATTTTTCTTTATTTAGTTTAGTTTGTCAAGCATGTATGGGAAAACAAGTATAAGTATGAGCATAACATATAAACATATAAGTATAAAAAGGTATAAGTATATACATAATAGATGAGTACAAATAAATTGGAACAGTAGGGCAGGGACGGTAGGCACACTCAGGGGTTGGATTCAGTTTTTTTAACAACCAGTTCTGTGGGCGTGGCTTAGTTGGTAGGTGTGGCTTGGTGGTCACGTGACTGGGTGGGCATGGCCAACTCGACATCACTTATGCCAAGGGACGCTTCTCCTGACTTGGCCACTCATGACAGTGGGGATGCTGCAATGGTCATAAGTGTGAAAAATGGTCATAAGTCACTTTTTTCAGTGCCATTGCAACTATGAATGGTCACTAAACGAACTGTTGTAAGTCAAGGATTACCTGTACAAAAATACAAACAGCTTCTTTGCTTGCAAAAAGCTGCCCTAAATACCAATCATTAGATTACAAATACCAGCAAACCAGAGTTACAAATCAGGCAGGGTGCCAGAGCACCTTGAGGAATGAAAATAGTTAAAATACAGTGATAAGTATCAAGCAGCCAACTCTTGCTCATAAAGTGAAACCCTTTAGCAGAGAGGTCATTTAAGCTCTCCAGAAAAAAGCACACCCAGGAAAAGCAATCCTTAGATCCATTTGCATCACTTAAAAATACCAGCTGGTCTTACTCACCTCACAAGATATCCTAAGGAAATCATCCAGATTTAAGGAAAGGTCATATGCCCCCCAGAAAGGCAGTAAAAAAAATCAGTGCCAAGTTTGCATCCTGCCTCTTGGAAGTATACCCCAAAAGGACAGTGCCAGATAGTATTAAAGCAGTGAAGGGACACTCCCTTCCCAGATAGAAAAAGAAACCATGAGACAAGAAAAAATTAAAACGTAATACAAATAATTAAATCACAACAGTAGTTGTTGCTTGTTGAAACTGAATAGGGAAAATTATCCCATCAATAAACACAGAATTAAACTTCACCAAGCACAGAACTAACCCTCAACAAAAACCAGTTTTAGACTAAAACTCAGAAAGAGTATGCAAACTCACATTTGAATGTCAATCTTTCTAGCTAGCCAAGAAGCCTTGCTGAATGTCACTCATCTTGGTTCCCTATCATTAAAAGCTTTGCTTTGTTATTCAATTATTTCTTCAAAGTGCTGATTGTCCAGGGAATTATTTCCTCCCAACAGCAGTGTAAAAATCTTAAAACAACCCTTCCCCTTTACGAAAGCCTCATAAGCTCCGGAGACAGGAAATCTAGGCTGTTTGCCAAGAATGTAACAAGAGTGGAAAAAAACAAAAGGAGATTGCTTCTAACTACTGGTTCTCCGAATGGCTTAAAACGTTAATAAGGGGTTCTATAGAACCGGTAGAATTCCAGCCCTGGGCACGCTGATGTGCTTATGCACGCCCGCTTACAGACCCCTTAGGAATGAAGTGAGGTCCAGTTTAAAGTTAAAGTTTTTTGGGTTTAAGGATGTAACAACAGAGTCAGGTTGTGAGTTCCAGGCATTGACCACTCTGTTGCTCAAGTCGTATTTTCTGCAATTGAGTTTGGAGCAGTTTACTTTGAGTTTGTATCTATTGTTTGCCCATGTGTTATTGTGGTTGATGCTGAAGTAGTCATTGACGTTGTAGCAGACAATTTTGTGTACTAAGCTTAAGTCAGACAGTAGGTAGCATAGTTCTAAGTTGTCTAGGTCCAAAATTCCCAGCCTGGTGGCATAAGGTATTCTACTGAGAGCTGAGGAGTGGAGTACACTTCTCATAAAATACCTCTGGACTTGTTCAATTATATTAATGTCCTTTATACAGTGTGGATTTCAGGCAGACGAGCTGTATTCGAGAATTGGTCTGACGAAGGTTTTGTATGCCCTGGTTTGCAGTGCAATGTTACTGGAGAAAAAGCTTTGCAAAATTAGGTTAACAACTCTTAATGCCTTTTTGGCAATACTGTTACATTGAGTCTGGGGCTTAGACCTTTTGAAATGAGTACTCCTAGGTCCTTCACAGAGTGAGGGTCGTCTACGAGGTCATATCCGTCCAGTTTGTATTTAGTGTTCTGATTTTTGTTGCCAATGTGTAACACAGAGCATTTGTTGGTTGAGATTTGAAGTTGCCAATTGTTCGACTATTCTGACACATGGTCAAGGTTGCTTTGTAGGGAAGCAGTAATAATGTTGAGTATATAACTATGTTGATTGCAATCACAATTCATTTCCTCATAGCATTATTTTCTGGAACTCCTACATAGAATTAAGGAATCCCTTTTGTGTCTGTAATCCAGGAAAGATGACTTGGGACAATTATTTACCTCTGCTCTGAGTTCCAAAGTACAACCTGGTGGGCAGCTGGAAAAAAAAATCTAAACATCCCCAGTCAATCTAAACTGATTAGGTGCCTTCAGTGAAATATTTTAATTGGCCCACCACCAATCAAGCAAAGTGGCAACATAGACATGCACCAGAAACCATTAACCATTTTCTTCCACAGATGGATCAATGTCCTCAATTTTTATGATAAATCATCAACCAATACCAAAAATTAACAAAACTCAGCAATATCAGTAAGTATCAGTAAGTAAATACGGTAGTATGGTATTATAGACCTAATGCTTTTCTTAGGTGACTGCACAGCAAATCTCTGATAAAATACCATCCAGAGGCCATTTCTGTTGAATCTCGGTAAAAGAAGTTATCCATTATACTGTATATTCTGCTTGAAGAGCTTAATGAGCCTATTATGTCTAAAACCACCTGGAACTAGTTTGATAACATTCCAATACAGATCTTTTGAATAATTTTAAACTATTTTTGCTATATTGTACATTTTTTACTAGCTTTAATTTTTCAGGTGACCTGCAATATGTAAATGTAACATTTCCACTAACTAGATATTAGCCCACTTGGAGCATGGAGGAAGAGACAGATGAAAGAACATAACAAAAAATACTCACGTTTTTGACCCTTCTTCTTGAAGTTGAACATGGTACAATGACTGAGCTGCACGCTCAATCTTTGACAATTTCAGGAACAGTGCCACATTCAGAAAAACCAGTAGAATTAAACTGAAAAAAAATCCAGACAAATGGATAGTTCACTATCATTACTAATTCCTGCAAAAGCATTCTTAATGGCAAGAA
The DNA here is from genome assembly GCA_015471245.1 of Laticauda colubrina. Lineage (NCBI taxonomy): Eukaryota > Metazoa > Chordata > Lepidosauria > Squamata > Elapidae > Laticauda > Laticauda colubrina. The sequence continues at coordinate 32,911,518 of BLBF01000006.1, forward strand.
TAAATAATATAAATATTTATAGCTTCATGCAAATTTAGCAACATAATTAAAGCTTTTGGAAGTGTAAGGTATATATAGCACTGTAAAAATGATACAAACTGTCTTTTCACAACACATTTTAGTCATCTCACATTCAGGCTTAGTGGCATTTGGGCCTAACTATAAATAAAATTGTAGCTCTAGAAAGTGGATAAAGAAAACATAATAGACAGCAAACCACACTCCTAACTCATACTGATGATGTTACCTAGTTTGGTAATGAAACATCTGCAAGAAAACAAGCAAGCTCAGAGAGCACCAAGAAGCCCACATTTCAACCCTGAGCCACAAATATTCTCCTTTATACTTTCTGTTTGCAGATCATACAGAATAAAATAAAATTCAGTCAATTAAATATGTCTTTTTTCATCTTCCTGGACCAATCCACCCAATATACATTGTCAGGATAATATAGGACAACCACAACTATAATTGATTTTGATCATTTTGGAGAAAAGATTAAATACAAATCTGTACATGGTATGTGCCATGTCATATTGGCAATGAAGATTAAAAGATTGTGTGTGTGAAATTGAAGATGGCTAATTTCAAAACATTCTACATTTTCCTTTGTACAGCTTTTAGATGTTCTTTATTTCAGGGTTATGTTTTTATTCTGGGGCTCAAGGCAGTATACATTTCATTCCCTCCTCCCATTTTTCTCTAACAATCACTATGTTTATCTCAACAGGGCTAAGAATGACTGGCTCAAAGTCACACAGTGAGCTAGTTTGACTAAGACTATACTTGAACTGGTTTCCCCATGCACTATACAAGGTTTCCCTGTATAAATTGTTGTGATATATAGACATTTTTTCCTGGGGTATTTTTTTCTGGAAAGCAGGGTGTTTGCATGCAGACCCTTTATAAGCAGTCCTGGGGGTTAGCTGAAGAAATTGGGAGTCTCTCTTTTGCAGAGACATTCTATAACCTGAAGAAAACACTTTATCCCAAATCAAACAAGGGCATGGACCAGTGCACCTGTGAGATTTGGAAGTAAGTCTGTATCTTAATTACAAATTTTCAGGTTCTTGCTTGGGGCAAGAAACAGGATCCTGCAGATAAGAATGGTGATCAGGTATTTATCAGAGTAATAACTACAAAACTTTCTAGGCATTCCAAATACTATTTGGAAAGTATGAGGAAGGAAGACATGGCCTATATTTTCAATTCTACCACTATCACCTATCATCATCATGTCCAGTGAATGTTTAAAGCACAGAGTTTATTTTACTCCTGGTAGCTTTATGTACAACACAGGACTCTAGTTTTCCAAAGGTTTATATTTCTTCTTAAGTGCACTATATCCACAAAAAGCTTATCCTTTCTGCTCTCCTAGCTTGAGAAAGGATCCATATACAGTATCAATCTTCATATGTAATAGGCTAAATATCAGTGGCCAAAGTTAAATTTTTCTTCGTATGTGTTTGTTAAATAAACCATACAACCATGATAGATGGTATCAAAGGCCGCTAAGAAGCCAAGGAAAGTGAGAATGGTTCTACTACTCCCATCCCATTCCTGCCATAGATTGTCTATAAGTGCAACCAAGGCCATCTGTGTCTCATAGCTTTCCTGACTGAAAGCTATCTAGGAAATCTTTTTCATCCAGGATTCCCTGGAGCTACCAAGCAACCATCAATTTCACCACCTTCCCCAAAAAGGAAAGATGACAAACTGGGTGAAAGTTGTCCAGGCAAGTGGGGTTGAGAGATTTTTTTTTTAAGAAGAGGACAAACCAGGCCCTCCTTAAAAGATCCTAGGAATGTCTCCTCTTGCAGTGAGGAATTTATTACTGCATGAACCCACCTATCAGTCACCCTCCTGGAGGTTTCTACCAGACAGAAGGGATAAGGGGCTAATTGACAGATGGTTGAAAGCACAGAGGATTCTGTCCACTTTCTTAGATCCAACAGGATCGAATTGTTAGCAAGTTACTGGGCAAGATGACTCTCTAGGTATCTCATACAGACTTGCACTATAAATCCAGGCAATTTTATCCGACATGTGTCCAACAGATTCTTCTGAACAGCCCTGAAGATGATTATCTGACACACACACCCTCGGCCAAGGAGAGATTGGGTGATCTGCAACAGGATCGATAGGTGATGCTCTGCAGATGCAATAGGAGCAGAGAAATTACCACTTTTATCGCCACACTATAGGTTTGAATAGCAACTGTAAGATGTGTCCAGTCAGAGCCAGCCTTCATTTTGCTGCTGTAAGAAGTCTTAAACCAAAAGAAGTATCAAGCAAGTACTTACAAAATACTCATTGCTACTATGATGATGATGGTTTTATTTGTAGCATTCTTCTTCATTCCTGTTAAGCAAGGAAAATACTTTTACAACATTCTAATTTTGAAATTCAGTTAACCTGATTTTATTAAATTCCTTTGCTGAAGATTTGTCTCCCCCAAAGCAGGAAAACAGTTCAAGGTTATGCCTGACCTGGATGCTTTTTGAATAGAAGATAAACTAAAAACTTGTTTGACTTAAACTTGTATCTGGTGACTAAATGGGCAGGCCCATGATATTTTCTTGGTAACAATACAGAACTGGTTAGTCTCTGCCTTTTTCTATGTTGGGTTTTGTTTTTAAATTTATTACTCCAGCCCACAGTTTCCTATTTTGGGTAGGTCTCCCACCCATAGACCAGAACCCTGCTTAGACTTTTTCAGAGCAACCAAGGTCACTAAATGCTGTCACTTAAATTGTCTAAAATTAAGAATTGGAAGGGGCAAAGGGAGATGGTACATTAAATTATGCCATAAGGATTTCAACACATTCAATTTTTTAAAGCAGCTAGTACATGGCCCTATGCAAACTTCATTCAATGTGCTATAACTCACACAGCAAGAAAAGCTTCAGTATTCTAGAAAGTAAGTGACATATCTTGCAATTTGACAAAAAGGCTCCTAATTATTTCTGAATTTAAAATAATGGTTCTGGATGGAAAAATACAAACATAGCTGCATAAATTATATATCAAGTATTTTATGTCTATTATCAGAATATAAGGACAGCATTGTCCTTGAACTTTATTTACAGTTAGCTGCACCACACATACTTATGTTGAAATACTCTGGATTTGCTGCATATGGACAAGCAAGAAAAGCCTATATGACACTATTGCAGAAATACTATGACCTCTGGTACTAAAATGAACAACACCTTCAGTTTCATAAATTGCTGGAAAAAGAAATATTTCTACTTGAACCCACCTACATTCTCAAGAGGTATAATTCTTTTGTCATCTGTGGAATCTTGTATAGAGTGTTTAGGAAGTATCTCTTCTGCATTCCGCTGTAAAACCCATCTTCTCCTTCTTAGGACTCCAGGTTTTGCACGATCCTCAGTAGGTTTGTTTATTGCATATTCTTCCACCAGTAATTCTGATTCTACAAATGACAGATTCAGTCTTCCCAGTTTCTGTTTTTACTTTATAATTTCTTTCTTTTTTTAAAATTTAATGCCAGCTAAAAATTGTGGGAAATTGGTCTAATAACATCTGGCAGGTAAGTGCAAAGTAAATGTTTTATGACATTTACAGATTGCTGGCCCAAACTCCACTACTAAAAAGAAGCTCATTAATTTTATTCATGTCTGTTTCTCTTTATGTCTCTCTCTCTTAACACATAATCACTTATATTTACAAAATGATAGTTTACGTCAGCAGTATATGACAAGAATCAGATCTGCCTACTTAAATGCAGAAACTGCATTTTCCATTTAGGAAAAAACAAGAAATTTGCATTTGATATAAATGTTACATTCTAGAAAAAAAGAAAGTGAAGCCAAGATAATCCAGTTACTTGATTTTGACATTAAATCTTGAGCTTCATACAGAGTAAACCTGAAAATTTCCTTATGATACATAGAAACAAAACTGGAATAGTAATATGTTTTTATTTTATTTTTTGCTTTTCTACCCTGGAATTATCATAAACTGGTTCAAAATTTCCAGAAAAGAAATGGTGAGCTGAATATGGCTCCATTAAGACCGTGATGGAATAAAGATGATTCCTCTCTGGACAAGGAGAGCATTTGAGATCAGCCAAGTACTCCAAACAGTAATTCTTCAAAAGAAGACTGCAAGATCAGTCTACAGAAGAATAAAGGTCAGAGGAGATGAGGGAATTGCCATCTCATCTGAAACATGGTCAGAGTCTTTATGGGTTTGTATACTTCCGAAATTGCTTGTTAACTGCATCTGAATTATTAGCAATCTTTGGAATGACAAGTTTTACAAAACAGAGCAAATTTTTTTCAACTCTTGAAAAATGTTTTTAATACAAGTTCTTTCAATTCTTGAAAGATGTTTTTAATGCAAGCTAAAGGACTTTCAAGAATTCTATTTTTGGAACAAACTGCAAAAGAATATTGTAGAATGTTAATTTTGGAAAGTTACAAATGGATAAATAGTCCAGATGGGTTTGAAGTAAGTAACATTTTGAAATTAATTAGAAAACTTTTGCCCGGGAAAATGCTGTTGTTTTAAATTCTTAAAAGAAAAAATGATTGCTTGGAACTTTGAAGGATGGACACTAGAGACACACTCAGAATGAATAAAAAATTACCATTAAATTTGAGTTATTAATACTGAATGGAGCAAAAATACTTTCACATTGTTGTATTGAAGAACATTTGTGACCAATATACCCAGAAGTTAATTTTAAGAATGTTTGTCAATAAACAAACATAGGCTGTGTTTTAGAAGATGTTATGGAAGAGGAACATATTTTACTGAAAATCACTGAACTGATGACAGGATAAAAGAATAATATGAAAAAAAAAGATGTTATATTGGATATACAAATGAAATTGACTGGTGATTTAATAATTAAAAGAAATGTACAAATAACAAAACCAAAGGAGTGACTTGAATAGCTTTTCTATATCAGATTTAGAAAAAAAAAGACTTGAATCTGAAGAATTTTGTGAGAAGGGACAAAGAAAATGATGAAAAATAAATTTCTAGGATGTTATTTGAAAGGATTAAAGGTAAAGTTTGTTAAAAGTAAATTTCTACAGTTTATTTGATCAAAGTTAAAATAAAGAAGTTGTTATTTCTGATAACCTCTTATGAATTTTTGCTGATCATGATTAAAAGATGAGGCTTTAAGGCTTTTATATTAAGTATTTTATATTAAGAAAGATGAAATATGGGAAAAAGGGAAAATATATTGAATTTTAAGAGAAGGTGATGCTACTAAAATTGTTTATACTTGTGATGAAGGGAGTATTTCTTTAAATATTGTTTATTAAATTATTTTTATCTCTTTTCTATTGATAACTTTCTTTTTTTCTGCATGTAACATTTTAACTTATAAGCCATAACGATTATTCTTTCTGAAAATAAAAGCAGAATATAAAGTAGGTAAGGAAATAAAATAAGAGACGTGCTAGAGTAGACACATATCTGAGGACTGAAAGGTAGATTACATGGGTCATAAAAAGTTATAAATTACTTTAAATTAATTTGAAAAACGAAATATACTGTTCTTAGTATTGTTTCTTTAAAAATACAGCAGCTCACTTCTAAAGAGCCAAGCTAATTATTTCTAAAGAGCCAAGCTAATTAAATATAAAAGCCGTGGATACCATTGTCAACAATGATGGCAAAATACTTACCAAGTTGTTTAAAATTTTCCTGGATACCTCCCCAGGTATTCTTTTCAATTATATTCTTGACAAGCCCCCAAGGTTGTTTTTTGTATTTCACATCTGAGGAAATCCTGCAAGAAACAAGAATAAAGCTAGCAACTGATTGGAATACAACTATAGATCAGGTCAGCATTTTCATCCATTTTGAGAGCAATTTTTCAGGCCTTCAGCTTCAGGTAAGAAGCTGTATACACAAAACAAAGCATGATCACTAAGGTAACATCTTAACACAAATACTGAGAGAGAATGAAGAAATAGAGAAAATACTTAGTTGCTTCACAACTCTCTGTTGTACTGTAACTTTGGATGACAGATGTACAATACATCCACAGATGAAGGGCACATAGATCATATGGCCAAAATTAGTTTTTGAAAAAATTTCTACGAAAACTTTCATAGGGGAAAACAGTGAAACTTAAAAAAATAGCAAACTTTTTTTTCTATCAAGAGATCATTTTCCAATCATCCAAGTGTACAAATTAAACTCTGGCATTCCTATGCTTCCTTGTTCTCCTTAACATATAAAGAAATTCTTTAGAACCAGAACCAATTTTACAGAACTGAGGAAAGTTGTCTGTTACGATTTCCAATTTTTCTACTTTCATTAAATGAACTGTCTCACCGGAGTCTGCATTTTTGACTGGACATATGAGAGATACTATAACTGTACACAGTGTAGAAGTAATCATGGTAAGGCACGTCATGTGTCACCACCTCCGTGTCTACTTGGTAAGACCGACTTTTGTGGCTTCGTTTATGCAGTACCTGTTACAGAAGCAGAGAAGGACTCTATTTTTAAAATGGCTGATATTCAAAAATAACTTTTGCACCACAATAAGTGTAAAACCCCGAAAAGGAAGTATAGCTTTAAAATGATCGCACTATATAGTTGTATATATCCTAACATGGCTTTTCTCAACCTATTGCCTTTAGTGGAAATTGGACTTCGTTTTCTGTAATTCCAAGCCAAAATACTGATCAGAAATCATGGGAATTGTTGCTCAAGGACAGCTGGAGAACATTAGTTTTGGGGAAAGCAAGTCTAGAATAAGATTAATGATGCCCAACTTCTATTTTTTTCCTGATGTTCTGTCAATGGATAACCAAAGATAAATAGCACAATAAATAGCACAAGTGCAACTTAAGGTGCTAGCTATCACCTATAAAACTCTATATAGCGTATAATTTTTTGTATTCTGTAGTTTCTGCCAGTTCAGTGCAATCTGACACAATTGAGTTTTATACCTGTTTTTCTGTTGCAGTTGTGAATTTTCCAATAAGTGGATTGTTAAGTATAATTGTGTAAGTCAGGGTCCTAAGTTGATTGCCTCTATTATCTTGGTTCCAAGAAGTTGATACAATATCTAAAGCCAAAAATATAAGTCATTATTGCTATTCATTTATACAATATCATTGAGCACCCTTAAACCATACATTTCCATCCATGTAAGGCAAAGTGAATTAAACTATGAAATTACCTTATAACATGTGGCATACAATAATGAGTTTTAAATAATTAATAACCAAGTTTATTATTCTGAAAATATCTTGAATCATTATGATAAAGAATGAGATTGGGTCCATAAAATAGTGTGGGTCAGATTTTCTTCTGGGTTTTTCTTCTATGTATCTTAAAACATATTTGTGTTTAAACCCATCAAATTACAGCAGTGGTTAATTCTATATGTGTTGTGTTGTGTTGAGACAGGAAGATATACAACAAAAATTCTCAGAACAGAAAAGTAAATATGTAATCCAGGCAAATGAAATAAAACAATAAACAAAACAAAACAAAATGATGGTGGTATTTTTAAAAGCAGCCTAGGATTAATTGCAATGCCCTAAAAGAAACCTACTAATAAGGCAACTGTTTTCTGCAACAGTCTATTTTTTGTTTACATTTGAAAAAGTTTTTTGAAAAGCACAAAACTTCCATTTAATTAGAAAAAACATATGAAACATTATAGTAAAGAAATTTTAATTAATTAAATTAAGATCAATCAGTGCAATAACAGTTCCAAATATATATAATGGTGTTCTCTGATCTCAGCTGAACCAAAACTTAATACAAAATAATGGTGAGTGTTAATAATTATTTGTGTGCATAAATTTTTTGAATGAAAACTGTTTAAACTTGGAATCACCTAATGTTTGGATGCATTTCTGCTTTCTCTGCTCAGATGATCAGCACTCAATTTTATAAGTTTATTCTTCTATCTACAGGAGTGTCAAACTCAAAGCCCCAGCCTGTGGAGTGCTTAAATCTGGCCCACAGGGCCAGCCTGAAACTATTAAAAGGACTGGCCTGTGGTTCCTCTGATGGCTAAAACGGGCCACGTGCAACCCCCCCAAACCTTGTTTTCACTCTCCATGGCCTCCTGCAGCACTCTGCCGCTGCGGTCCATTTCTGTCTGGCAGGGTACTGAATGAGGCATCTGTCCCACCGTCCCACGTCCCCATGCCTGCTGCTGGCCCACAGAGAACTACAATGCTGATCTGGCCCTCAAAGAAATCCAGTTTGACACCCCTGATCTGCAGTATGATAACCTATTGTATCCAGCTGCATTTTGTCAATTCAGTATAACTTGCAAAGAAACATCAGATTGTGATTTCAAATCACTATGTGTTGATTGCTAATAAACCATAACTTGTGAGCATGTTTATATTTTGACAGTGACTATGTTCAGATAATCATTTCCTTGCTTTAAAAAAAGTCAACATATGCATATTTCTGAACAGAAAAAAAAAGCCAAAATACTGCAATTAAAAAACCACATGGTTTTTTCTCGCAAGCAAAGGGAAGAGCAAAAGAAGTAGTATATAGTTACAGGAAACTAGGCAAGGCCTAATCATCTGAATGCAACCATGAAAAAATGGGTTTGCATTATATTTGAAACCAGCCTTTGTATCAGTTGCTTTTAACACAATATTCATCTTGTTAAAAGGGAGATTAACTTGTTTTTACTCAGTGTAGACAGTGCAAATTAAAATAGTTTACCTGTTATATTTCTAGTCCTGAGATATGTCTGCATGAAATGGGAATTAGTGAAAAGCATTTCAAACATCTTATCTGCACCAATACGGAAAATACGATTAATAAAGAGTTTTCCATGGATTTCACATTCAAGGATGGCTTCCTCGGCTATTGGAGAAGAGTTTAAAACACAGATTAAAGAACTCTGTAACAGTTACATCAGAAAAAATATATCCAAAAAGATGAAATTGTCTGCGCAACTTAAAGGATGTCAAAAGTACAACTGTGTGAGACAATCTGATTCAAGCTACCAAATGTAAGTAACAGGCATAATAGTTCCTCTTTCCAACAACTTTCCTGACAAAAATCCTCTAAATGGAAATTTCTAAGTATATTTTAGAAAACTCCTTAAGCATTTATGGCAGTTTAGAATTAGAAGACAATGAATTAATGAATTGTTTCTTTATTTGCCTATCAAGTGTGAAGGATTCCAGAAATCTAGTAATGAAGGGCTTTAAAAAGCATTCCTTGATGTTGAAGGTGGTAACAGGACAAAGAGGAACAAAACTTGGAAAAGAATAATCAAAGATACTATGAACCAGCAGTTGCCAACCCACTGGTGGGCCGTGAGAAAATTTTGGTGGGCCACAGCATGCTTAGGCAGGGAGGTGGGGCAATCCTGCAGTCTCCCTAGCAAACCCATGTCAAGGCTGCTGCCTCTTGCCTCAGCGTATTGAGGAGGCCGAGCAGCAGCAGGAAGAGCACAGACCTCCTGAGCTGCAGGAAGCAGCTGCCTTCAGGTTGTTGCAAGGGGGAGGCTTGAACCCCTCTTCCTCCTTGCCAGGAGCACTCACACACTCAGGGGGAAGGAGGAGGCTTGTCAGGACCAAAAAGGTGATGAGTGCTTTGCGTGTGAGTGCTTCTGGTGAGGGGAAAGATAAGCTCAGGGGCGGGGGCGCAGAAGATCTCGCCCTCCCTTCGCAGGCCAGGAATCACCCAGGAAGGGCTCCAATGCCATAATTTCCCATGTCCCTGCCCTAAGGAGCTTCTCTTCCTCCTCCCCAGAAACGCTCATACACTCAGCAGGAAGGAGGCGGTTTGTCGGAGGCCACAAGGGCAGTGAGCGCTTTGCGTGTGAGCACTTCTGGCGAGGAGGAAGAGAAGCTCCTGCGGAGGGCCAAGCCTCCCCCTTGCAACATCTTCCCCTGAGGGTATCGCTAGCAGCCGCTCAACCTCCTTGATGCATGGAGGCAAGAGTCAGAAGGTAACACCAATTCAGAGGTTCCTTTCCCCCCACCCCCACCCTCTCGCAGTCCAGGCCTATGCCATGATCTCCCACGTGTATGAGTCCATCTGCCGCCAGTATCACCCCTATTTCCCCACCTTCCCAACAGACATCTGGTCTTCAGCATGTGGCTCATCAGCACAGAGTGGAGGTTGCCTGCTGTGCTAAACCATGCACGCCTGCACCCGCCACTCTTTGTGGCAGGGGGAAGCAACCCCTCTCAGCTTGGACTCTTGGACCCTCTCAGTTTGTGACTGGTATGTCTTAACCTGGGACCAGGATGACTTCACCTCACTCGCGGGACTGCCAAGTAGCAGCTGCCAGCTCCTTTCTCCATACACCAAGTCTTACCACGGAAAAGAGACCAACTGGGGTTATCAGTGTAGCCACTTGGTGAGTTCATAATCTCCCTATCCAGAGAAGGAGGTGCTGGAGAAGGAGGAGGAGGAGGCAGTGGTGAAGAAGCAAGCCAGGTATTAAAGACCCAGGGTGGGGGTGGGAGCAGGGGTGGGATTCAATTTTTTCAACAACCAGTTATGTGGGCATGGCTTAGTTGGTGGGTGTGGTTTGGTAGTAATGTGACTCACTGGGTGTGGCCAACTCAACATCACTTACATCGAGGCACGCATCTCCTTGCCTGGTCTCTCATGATTATGGGGATGTTGCAATAGTCGTAAGTGTGAAAAATGGTTATAAGTCACTTTTTTCAGTGCCATTGTAACTTTGAATGGTCACTCCACACAAGCAAAGGAGGGAAAAAAAACTCCAGAGAAGTTCCTGAGACAGGAAGTCTAGTCCTGCCAAAAATGTAATAAGAGTTAAGAGAGAGGCAGTTTCTGTAAGCAATACCAGAATGTTTCCTTCCTGCCTTCTTTACAGGTTTAGGCCAGTAATTTCTTCTAACAACCGGTTCTCCAAACTGCTTAGAATGTTAACAACCGGTTCTAGAGAATAGGTGCGAACCTGTAGAATCCTACGCTTGGATGGGAAGCTTCCAGGTAGAGGGAGGCTTCCAGCCTGGCCTTCCTTCCCTCCCCCAACTCCAGGCAGCCATACCTGGCAAAGGAGGGAGATGTTTCCTCTGACTTGGAGGAGATATGAAATGACAGGAGATCAGATTGGGCGGGGGACTCTGATTTTCTTTTTATATTTTTTTGTTATAATTAAATAAGCATTATATATA
>BLBF01000006.1:32927664-32966650 GCA_015471245.1 Laticauda colubrina
ACACACACACACACACACACACACACACACACACACACACACACAATAACAATTTTATATTAAATATATTGTCTTTTTTAATTAGTGGTCCTCAGGATTTAAAAGTATGAGTTTAGTGGTCCCTGAGGTCCAAAAGGTTGGCAACCCCTGCTATGAACTATATATAGAAAGGAGGAGATTTTGTCAGCTAACCCATTTAATCTTAATTCATGAATGGACTGGAAAAGAGAAAATAATTGAGTTTTTACTGTAAGTATGGAAGAAAGATTCTTCATCCATAAAATAAAACAAAACATTTTGTGGGCTGTTCCTGAAACTTCACTGTCTGGAGTAGCCAGGGATTGGAGTAGTCAAGGATACTGGGGGTACGATTGATGCTCTCTGCAGCAGTTTTGTTTCTAATTTATATTGTGCAGATCACATAATGACATCATGTTGATGTAAAAGATAAAATAACAATCATTGGCAGAGTATGATTTCTGAGTGGTGAACCACTAGGCTAGCAGCCAGTAGACTGAGTTCTAGTGATGCCATGGGCATGAAAGCCTAAGGCAGATGATTTTGATTAATAACTGTCTCCAAGGCCAAATTCTGTGCACAGGATTGTTGTGGGGAAAATAGAAGGAGGAAGAAGTATTGTGCGCGTTCTCCTTCAGTTATTTATTTATGTATTGATTTGATTAGTTATATCCCACTATCATTTTTACAAAAAAACTCAAGGCGGTGAATATATTCAGCACACCTTCCTCCTATTTAAAAAAACATGAGATATAAATATATCTTTTTAATGATCTCTAGTCAGTATTTCCAAATTCCTGTTTGTACAGAAGCTCTCCAAATAGATCCTACTGTCTTTCTTTCAAACTTGACAGTAAACTATTGAAGGAGTAACAGGATGAACAGTTTACATGTACTGATTGTGTCCTCCAACCTGATACTATCTCTCAAGGTCTTCAGGATCTATGGCATAAGGCAGCCACAACATTCAGCCATTTTCTATCAGTTTTACTAACAATAAGATAAACAAGAGCAGATTCCATAGATAAGATAGTTTCTGTTTGCTTTTGTTGGTGTAATTTGTACTGTATGGAACGTTATTTACCGTCTTCGTCACTTTCTGAGGCACTGCTCTTTTCCTTAGGAAAATTCTCATTTACATGCAGGGATTGTATTGAAACTTTGTGTGGTACATCAGAGAGCTTCCTTTCTAAAGAAATCAAAGAATTCCTCTTCTCTTGTTTATTATAATGACATTCCTCTGGTTCAGCAACCTAATAAAATAGAATATCATTCTCAAAGCCATCTTATTTAATAACATGACGATTCAATCTTAGCTTTTCAAAAAGAAAATACAAAAACCTTCTAAATGCTTCTAAAACCACTCACAAACTCCTGAAAACCCACATTCTGTACACATTTCAAATACAGATGGTCCTCGGCAATTGATATACTTTAGATAATAATATAACTGGGTCCTGACTTTTGATATACTAATATATATATATAGATTTGTGGTTTTGTGTATGTGTATCTTAGCAGTATCAAATGCCAAGAAAAAAGCATTTGATATTCATGTTGGAGTGAAAGTATAGTGATATTATATGTAATAACAGGATTTTGTTTTATATAATGACAATATTTTGAAACCTGTTCAAAATCTAAATTTCTAATTATATATAAATTATCAGCATTCTATCCTAAATATTTAAATGTATCCACAATAATAAGAATTTTAGTCTATAAGAATATGAATAGCTTGATTTCCATTTCTCATTTGATTTTGTAGGTTACTTTTTAAAAAATCACTGAACAATACCAAATATGTTACGTAAGATTAGAATTCATTTCAAACAGAAAATAATGGTCATAAGTAACTTCAGAACATATAACAATAAATAATATAATAACATTTTTTAAGGAAATACAATATGTATTATTAAACCAGAAGGTCTTATTTATGAACTAATAAGGAATTCACTGAACTTTTTTCAGTCTAGAAAGCTATTCATTTTATTTATTCAATTTTAATGCTGCCCAACTCACTAATATAGTAACTGGACAGCTTACAAAAAGTTTAAAAGTGCTAAAACAATTAAAATTGGAATTAAAAATGTTAAAAGTTAAGAACCAAGATGATGGGCAGTCTGGTGAGGAGAATCTCTTCTATCTCATCAGCAATCCCCAATGTATAGGCCTTGTCAGTGCCCAGACGAAGGAGCAGAGCAAAGTTTTTAGGCTCTTCCAGAAGGCCAAGAATGTGGGTGTGGAACTCACCTGTGATGAGAGTATATTCCAGAGGATGGAGGCAGCTATTTTACCATAGTTTGGATATAGCCTATAACATAGTTCATTTAACAAAACTGATTTCTCAAAGAATATGATAAATCTATTAGCAGATAGGCAATCTACATTTTTGTAAATATATATATTATCTTGCATTAAAATATTTATTTGATTATATTTTTATATTTAGTTATGATAAATTATAAATATTTAAACTGTGTTGTTGTTAAACTATGGTGTATATAATGGTTTAAACAGTATGCATTTATATGCAAGAATATAAAACAAGTAATAAAGTAAATAAGGCATTTATAATGAAAATAAATGTTTTAAAAGCTTACGACTAAAAGTGAGTTTCCAGTAAGAAATTCTGTCTCAACTTCATTCAGTGCAGTGGATTCTTGAACTACACCAACAGCCTTAGTTGGTTCCTTATCTCCAGATTCATCACTAAGGTTAGATCTATACAAAAATAGCAACACTGTTGATTCATACTTATTCTAGAACCATTTCTTAATACAGCCAGGGGAGAGATTCAAAAATCCCAGCAACTGGTTCTCTGCACAGCTGTTGGATGGGTGTGGCCATGATGGGTGTGGCCTGCTGGAATTTCCGGGAGGCCATTTTTCACCCTCCCGGAGCTTCTGTGCGGACCCTACACTTACCTGCATCCAAAACAGACCACGTAGAGACTCCTGGGAGGGACGGGGTACAGAGGGCCAGCCAATCGGTGTAAATTTAATATCCAGTTCACATGAACTTGTACGAACTGGCTGAATCCCACCCCTGAATACAGTGATATATTGGATTTAAAGCACAGATTGGAAAATAAATCTGCCTTAAAACATTCAATCTTTCTACCATCAAATGATGTCTTTACCTCTTAGGAACATCATTTTACAAAACCTGTCAAAAAGTAAGTACCATTATACTTTGTTACATTTTGTTGCATGAATGAGGGAAAAAATCCCTTTGCTTATCTACAGTTGCAATATTTTCCCAAATATCTTCTGTATAATTACTCACATCTAAGATGACTAGGCAAAAGGACAAACGTAGGAAGTTTCAAGGATAGTTTTCTCCATATTAAAGCTCATCAGATATGATCTGTAGCTAGCTATCATGGAACTTACTGCTTTGGGATTGCAGTAGTTGAAATCCAAACTACATAGATAGTACTTGGTAGAACAAAGCCTTAGTAGAGGCTTGATTTGAAAGCAAAGTGTTTCCTAGCCAATGTCTAAGCACATAACATTTGTTGCTAGCTATTGTGAAGACTTGGGGTGGATGGGGGGAGGGGAGAATAGACCATCTGGCCATGGGATAGAAAGCATGTTTAGTTCTGCTGTAGACATAAAACATAATAGTTTATAGCTAAATAAGTCTATTTATGAAAACTTAATTTTAGAGAATAATGGTGATTTTGACAGAAGGGCCATTGAGTTTTGTTGGAGGAACAGAATTCAAGATAGTGACTCAGTTCAGGATCTGATAAGGTCCAAGGTCTTAATTTGCCATCAGCATTGAAGGTTTATCACCTACCTATTCAAGTGGACTAAAAAATTATCCAACCTGAATTGATCTGCTTTTAATCTTGACAATACCATTGCATGCAAGCAACTATAGCAATGCCATATTTGTTGGCTTTATATAACAATCTTCTATAAAGATTCTGTAAAATGAATCTTCTGTATATAACTGAACAATTTGCATATTCAAAAACATTTAAATACTACTGCTTCATTATGTAGTGACACCAAAGATAAAAGTTTTCAGCAACCTGGCGAGCAAAAATTAGTACCTAAAATATCCCTGACAGAATAAATTATACCAAGTTTACATTAATAGATGGTCCTATCAACAAAACACACTCTCCCAAAAGGCAAAAATCACAGTATCGGTGTGGCAATCTATAGTATTTCTTTACCTTAATTGTCCATTCTCTTCAGATGATGAATAAATGCTTTCCATCTCTTCTATATTCAAGCCAAGCTCAGAGCCATAGCTCTGGTGGACAAGCTGCCAGAATTCCTGTTTGGTTAATTTCTGGGAAACAGAAGAAATATCAGAAGAAAATGGCAAGTTATTCACAAATTAATTAATTGATTATTATCTAAGTCAATAAATCATTATAATAATCTAAAAGGACTGTTACATAAGAGCAATCAATAACCTCAATATTAGTATATACAGACAGCTTGTTTTGGGGCTGCCAGAACTATTCAGTTTAGCGATCCCAACAGTCTTACTCCCCCTCCCCCAATCCGATTCCTGAAATAACACCCCAAGACATTTTAACTATTGAGAACAGCTGCAACTTCTTAACTCATATTAGTTGTACAACAAGGTCACAATCATTAAGTCAGCTGTCTTTGGTTCAGAAGCTTCTTCTCTCCTCAAATGTTAAAGAGGCCCTGATCAAAGACCTGTCGCAAAATAGAAAGTAAAGCAGAATAATGTAGACTTAAAAGCTATGTCTTCTCTAGATCTGCAGTTTCAGAATATTCTACTGTTGTCCTAACCACTACTAAATTGTTTTCGTCTTTGCTATCTTATCAGGAGAACACCTGTGTCCTGTGCTGTGGAACAGAGCACATATTTGACTTTCCATAATATTGCATTTGTATCAAATTATCTTTCAGTAGTCTTGTCTTTGAGATTAAACATATAGCTCCTTCAATCCCTTTTCCAACACAGCACTTCATTATTTATCTAATCAACCTCACTGTGGTATGTGGGAATGACCTTGGGAGACAGGGAGAAGAAATGCAGTCAAAGAAATGGTCAGATAAAAGTCAACTTCGCCTACAACAGGAGTGGGATGGGACAAGCACCTCAGAAAGGACTCCACTCCTAATTTCTTGGGCTGTAAAGGGGATGTGAGGAGGAAAAATGTTGTTTCAAATTTTGCAAGGTTCCTGTTACATTACATTACAATACAATAGAATTCAGTCATATAGTCATGTTTCCTATCTGGTCTATCTCTCAAGATGATTGCCTTTCTCTGAACCCATTCTAATTTCTCTGAATCCTTTTAAAAACATAAGAAGCAGAACTAGAAATTGAGCTCAAAGTTGGGGCTAACCAAAGGAATAAATATTATGACACTTTTGGGTCATATTTACTTCAAAATATACTATTGTTCCAACCTTTTTCACAAATACCAATCTAAGCCAGATGTTGTATGTGTTTTTCATTTTAGCTTCCTACATGAAGAATTTTGCACTTGCTTCAGTTAAAGGCTATTTCTTTCACTTGTTAAAATTTTGAATGTTATTTTTGTCTTCTAGGATAGTTAGCCAACCCAGTTTGGTTCATTTAAAAACTGGTAAGGATTCCCTCCATTTCTTCATCCAAGGCATTAATAAAAATATATATTTAGAGGACCCAGAACTAATCTTTGGGGGCCCATGCTTGATAATCTCTCTTGAATTTAATGAGGAACTATTGATGAGCACTATTGAGCTACATTTTTGAGCCATTTTGATATATTCACTTAATTATTATACCAACCACCTACACTAGCTTTGTCAAATGCCTTGAAGCTCAGATGTATTGTCAACAACATTCCCACAATCTATTAAGAATGTTATATGATTGAAAATGAGTCAAGGTTAATTTGGCAAGCCTTCTTCCTACAATTTATTCCACGTCATTAAATAATTTGGGGATTTCATAATTACATACAAGAAATCAGGGAAAAGAAAGTTGGATTTATGCTTCTTTCCATCTTCACAGAACAAATAAAAAGCATACAAAATGATTTTTTTTTAACTTGGGCTCCTTATTAGTTTAATAGTAGTACTAAACCATAAACCACTTTCATGTCCACAGAATAAAATGTACCCTAATTGATAATACTGAATATGCCATGAATGCTAAATAGTTTATAAGAGTTAAGATCTATTTGAAGAAGTATATATTTAGAAGATATTTCACGTGGATGTTCTTTATTATTCCCAAGGTTTATCTTAAGTTTTATGATTGCAACACAATCTATCTATCATAAAATAATGAAAGCAGAGCAAACAAGCCATACAAATCATATGTAAGCAAAAATGCCTTTTACATAGTATTATACTAAATCACCTCAGTAGAATTAGCAAGGAATTTTTACAATAATTGGTAATACAGTGGACCTCATTATCTGCAGGTTTTGAGTATCCATGGTTAAAAAACAAAGATCCAAATAAATTGTCCATAGTAAATGGTTTAGGTATTATTTGCATTTTTAGATTTGCAGTTTCATTTCATCCATCATTTGGTGCATTTATAGAATTCTCCTTTGATTTCCTGGTGATCCTAGCATATGGCTACATTCTGATGTTATGCTGTTATCCTCTTTCTGCAAGTTATTTCCCTACAGTAAAAATAAGTAAGGGGAGAACTCTGCTGAGTAAAGTGGCATATGACCACAGAAAATATTGCCCTTTATTAACAAATAAAGCAGACGGTTTTTCTTCAGTTGCGGAATTTAAAACTTCATTTAGCTTAGGCTTAAACTCCTTTTATCTGCAGTTGCACTATCCATAATTGCATGGAGTTGCATGGTATTTTGAAGCAAAAATATGTACAAATAGCAGGATCCATTTGTAGTTATGTAATAATGTGAATTGTTTCCACATTATTACAAAGAGATTCAATCACCATTTGTCTAAAATGATATGGTGTTTCCTGTCGGGTTGGACTAAATGACTTGCAAGATTCCTTTCAACTATGTTATTCTGTTATTTTCCTGAGATGTAAAACTGTCCCTCAGCCTTGGATTATACAAGAGTCATCAGAAATTGTGAAAAAGGTACCCTTGTATGCAACAGTTGACAGTCTAATACATAGAAATATTAAGCAGGATAAATAGGAAGTATGCATTGGCCTTCCCATTACAGATGAAAAGTAGAAGAGCAATATAAGAAATAAAGACAGGATAAAGTATTTAAGTCTGTTCTGAATGACAAGCAGAAATACATAGTTGAGACTGTACTCCAATTTTGCTGAGCATGCAACAAATAAGGACTCACTTGGAACAGATTTATTCTTGTGATGTGCTACAATCTTCACCATCTTTGGTACTCCCTGGATATGATGACTTATTTTCTTATGGATGAAGGCAGCTATCTTTGCTTTGCTCCCACAATGCAAATAGTGTGGCTTTTGTTGCCACATTGCAATACACACTTACTGAAAATAGCTTAGCTTTGACTAAGCACTATGCATGAAACAAACCATTGCTATATCTCATGTTTTAAGTAAAGTTAGAATTACATCTGAATCAGGACAATATGGCTTATTCAATAAACCATAGTAAAACCTAACAGCAGCTTAGTATATGAAATGAACCCAGTAGCGACACTGTTATTATTCTGCAAAGATACCATGTAATTAATGCATGACATTCAAGGAGAATGTGATATACTCAGTCACCATAACATTTTTTAGTTTCTTAATAGTCATCAACAGGCATTTCAAACTGAGATCTCCCATTTATATCCGAAGATGTTAAGAACTGAATCTAGAGCTTTCTTCATTCTAAGCATCTATTAGATTATGGCAATATTTTAATGATTTCCTAGTTATAAAGAAGCAGTATCAGTGCTTGCTCAAGACAACCCATGCCATTGTGCCAATCCTACCCATTGAAACACTATGGCTGTGTTCGTACAATTTGCTTATCCTAATTATTTACCTAATCATTTTCTGGATTTACACAATCCCTAAAACCAAAAACATTTTAAATGTCCATAAAAAACAAAGTTAAAAGCAACCATAATTAATATACAAACATAGCTATACTTGTAAAGTATTAGATAAACTTGATTAAGCCATGCAAATATTTTTGTTTAAACACAAATAACAATGATATTCTTCTTACTTAAGAATAAAAAAATGTAACTCTAATAGAAGAAAATCTATTGAGTCGAAAGTCACTATGGATTTAGAGCAACATTTTTCTCCTGTAAGCCAGAGATACTTTTTTCCTTCCACATTCATTTAACTGCACTCCTCTGCATGGAAAAATATCACATTCGTAGATTTGCAATACCAAAGCACAGTGAACTTCATTGTGATACTCAGGAAACTGGACAAATCATCAGGGCAAAGTTAAGAAAGACAACTTCAGGGTTGAAGCAATTTTCCTTCACTGAAAATCAGCACTTCCTGAAGTATCAGAATGCCTCCTGTCAAGTCACTAGCAAAGTTAGAAACCGGCAAGGTAGGCAAAATCTTATCTAAACTTACCTTGCCTGCACAGAAGTTTCTATCAAACAATGGCAAAAACTATAGAGGTACCACTTTAAAACAATCAAAACAAAACTCCATTTTAAGAGAAAAGTGTTGCATTTGTACAAAGTCTACTCCTGGCACTCGGAAAGCTGTTAAAAAGTGGGCAGGTCTGATTTTAATTCTGTAAGTTGTTCCTTGTACCAGCCCAGTTTCAGCTCCTCCCATCAAGGAAACAAATCTACAGTCTGTGAAGTACACATACTGAAATTTCCAAAGATCTGTCAATTGAGGCTTTTTTCTGTCTCTTGCACAGATTACCAGAATATGTATAAGATTGAAGTGATGTTAGAGGGAAATTTCTCTTCTGCTCTTCTCCTAAGAACTGCATTAAGTTATTACAGCATCTCCTAGGAGCGATTTAAAAGCTTCATGTATGATAATGTTGCTAATAATCTCACTCAAAATTGATCAAGAGAAGAACCCAATCTACATTCCAAGTTGTCTCCTTATCAGATTTCTCTTTAACTCTTTTGCCATGATGCACATAGATACCAGTACCACACCTCTGGAAAAACAAGCACCTTGAGTTTTCCCCTGAAAGTGATCGTCAGTAATAACATGCCATTTGATGTGTCTATCCTCCACCTTTACATCTGTTTTCCCTGGATTGATGTATATTGTTGATTGTTTATTAAACATTATTTTAAATGTGTGTTTATATTCTACACTTGATAACATTGCTTCAGAAGTATTTTCTTTCAGAAAACTGCTAACTCTGAAATATGAAACTGTATGCAGCATATTTAACAGAATAACAGAGTTGGAAGGAATTTTGAATGTCTTCTAGTCCAAGCCCCTGCCCAAGCAGGAGACCCTATACACATTATGGCGAACCTATGGCACACGTGCCGGAAGTGATACGCAGTATGCAAAGCCACTTCTGCCAGCATGTGAGAGGTCGCCTGGAAGAGCCCCACTGTGCCTGTGCATGCCCCCCCGATAGCTGATTGTTGGATATCTAGTGTACATATGTGGGGGTGGGGGTGTGCAGGAGATGCACGTGCATTCGCAGAGATGTGGGGGTGTGGGGGGGTCTCGCGCACATGCGCTGAGACGTGTGGCACGTATGGGGGGTCACGTGCACATGCACAGGGGGTGGGGAGGCAGCATGCATTGCCTTCTTGGTGCTGGTATGCGAGTGTGCAAGTGCACTTTTCGGCACAGAAGCCCAACAAGGTTAGCCACCACTGCCCTATACCACTGCAGACAAATGGCTGTCTAATCTCTTCTTAAAAAGTCCAATGATGGAACACCCACAACTTCTGAAGGTAAGTCATTCTATTGACTAATTGTTCTCACTTTTGGAAATTTCTCCTTAGTTCTAGATTGGATCTCTCCTTGATAAATTTCCATCTGTTACTTCTTGTCTTGTGGTCAGGTGTTTTGGAGAATAGGCTGATCCCCTCTTCCCTGTGAAAGCTCCTCAAAGACTGCTATTATATTACCCTAATTTTTCTTTTCGCTAGACTAGACATACCTAGGTCCTATAGCTGGACTTTGTATGTTTTAGCCTCCAGTCTCCTAATCATTTTGTTGACCTTCTTTGCTTTCTTTCTACAGTCTCAACATCTGTTTTATATTGTGGAGAAAAAAACCTAGATGCAGTATTCCAAGTTTGGTCTTACCAAGGCAGTATAAAGTGGTACTAATACTTCATGTGACCTTAATATGATTCCTTTGTTGATGCGCCCAAAGACCACATTGGCTTAGTTTTTTTGTTTTGTTAGTTTTACCATTAGATAGTTAGTTTCACTTTTAGAAACCTTTGTGGGAGGAATGTATGTGTTTGCAAACAAGTTTGTGATAAACCTACCCACCTAAAAAGATTATTAATTACCTGGGAACACTTGAATCTGAAATTTATTGAACTTTTTCTTTTCCTATTTTTTGAAATATGAAAATCTTATAAAAATATTATAGGTTGGGTGTATACAACACCACACAAGAGTTCGTAATTATTTATGCAATTCAATCTAAGTCCTTACTTTCTTATTATGTAACCTATTATTTTTCAAATATAACCAACCACTATAATAATGACATTTTAAAAAAAGAAAAAGCTGCATTGTTATCTTTCAGAATTCAAATGCATAATGCATTTTAAATTCTAGTCATTTCAAAAGAAAATACCTCGAGAGTTAATGACATCATTTCTTCAAAGCAAATGACATTGATGCTATTCCTTGTGCTTGTTTGTATAGCCTTAATCCTAACCTTAACATGAATCAATATGAAGTTGCAATCTTAGATAATAGGCTCCTGTAGCAAAATGTTTTAATGCTTCCATTCTTCATCAACGAATACACCATTTTAATTTATTTATTTTAATAAGGAAATGGTAGTCCCTTTCATTTTCTCTTTCACTCTCTCACCCCTGAATATATATGATACATTCAAGAGAATGGCTGCCTATTTACTCCAGACTTCAGCAACAACAAACATGCAGCCAATTGCTTGAATGGTAGATGTCCAAAAATGATAAAACTTTTTAAGTAGAATCCAATGTACATTTACTTAAATGTAATTTCTATCAAGTTCAAAGGTAAGTCCATTGTGTAGATAGTATGTGTACATAGGATTGCAGTCTACAAGCACCATCCAGATTTACTCAGAAATTAAGGACTCATTAAATAAAATTTGCTTTCAAATAAAAACTGGATTACATAATTTAAAAAGTATCATTCTAACCATAGGACTACATCAGTTCTGAATAAGGGTAACAAAGTTTTTGACAGGATTTGACTCAATTACTCTTTTTCTTGGTCAGGAATAATGTCATAATTTCTCTACCCACTCTCGCTCAGAGCAGACTGTTGTTTTACCTAAGATTCTTGGAAGTGTTAATCCCAAACTACAACCTTTCTTGCCACAGTTCTTAAGTGAATCATTGCAGTTAAGTTAGTACATTAATCTGATTAGAACTAAATTCTCAACTGAACTAGATCCTCAACTCACATACATATTGCTTGGTAACAGCCTAGGATATGCCCAAATAACCCATTTGGGGATAATTCCCATTTCCCCAGTTTTAAGAACAACTTGGGAAGGAGATAATGTTTTTAAAATCTTTTCTGAATTGGGAAAACCCTCCATACATAAAGGTTTATTTAGGGAAATGGTACATTAACATTATTTTACTACTATGTAGTTTTTCAAAGTCAGCAATCTTTCAAACTTGTAATCTTCTATACACAGAACACTATCTGAAAAATGCAGTCCATCCTCCAAATGTTTGGATCTCAAAATGTGTTAAGTGTAGTCCTCGACTCATAACCACAATTGAGCCCAAATTTCTGTTGATAAGTGAGACAGTTGTTAAGTGAATTTTACCTCATATTACAACCTTTCTTGCCACAATTGTTAAGTGAATCACTGCAATTGTTAAGTTAGTAAATAAATCTGACTTCCCCATTGACTTTACTTCTCAGGAGGTCACCAAAGGTAATCACATGATCTCAGGATACTGCAACTGTCATAAATATGAACCAGAATTTTGATCACATAAATATATGGATGCAGCAATGGTCTTAAGTGTGAAAAAAGTCAAAAGTAACTTTCTTCTGTGCTGTTGTAAATTTGAACAGTCACTAAATGAACTGTTGTAAGTTAAGAACTACCTTACTTAATTGCAATTGTTAATATGACAGAAGAGGAATATTATTAAAACATAACAAAAGTAACTATAGTAACTATATTTAACTTTAATTATAGATAGATATAAATACATGTTGTGTTTTGATCTGGCTCCATCCATTACTTCTTTTGAAGTTGTATCTCACCTAACCCAGAATAAGCTCTTCACTCATAATTGTAGATTGAAATAATACATCTGATGGAAACAAGGCCATGCAATATTTCTGAATTTGAAGTTTAGGATCAGGTGAAAAATTAGCCTAAGGATGCAAGCAGGGAAGGCATAGACAAACTGCTTGTTTTTTGATGAGTGATTTTGGAATTTCTCCTGCTAAAAGCACTGTTTTAAAAACAATGTTTTTGAAAATGCCTCTGCAGACTGAGATGAGCTCACAGATACTGTAACATCATATGTTAGCTTCTGCAAAGACTTATGTGTACCCACAAGGAACCTGCAAATATATAGTAATAATAAACCTTGTTCACAACTAAACTTAAGCAGCTACGCCGTTCCAAAGAGGAAGCCTACAGAAAAGGTGACAGAATGCTATACAACCAGGCCAGAAACATATTAACAAGAGAGATCAGAGCAGCAAAAAGAAGCTACTCTGAAAAGTTACAGAATTAATTCTCAACAAATGAACCAGCAAACATGTGGAAAACTCTTAAAAACATAACTGGCTTCAGTAAACCTCCTTCCCAGGCAGAAGGAAATCAACAACCAGCAGATGACCTGAATGTGTTTTACTGCAGGTCTGAAAAGAAACCACGGCCACCTATCTCCACAATCCACATCTCAAACACATCAACAACAACCAAGCCTCCTACAACTGGCCCAAATCCATTGGGCTCACAACCTCTGGTATCACAGAAAAAGAAGTGCAAGATCTATTACACAGACAGAAGCCAGGAAAAGCATCAGGACCAGACAAGATAACTCCTTCTTCCTTAAAAGTCTGTGCTGACCAATTGGCCCCCATCTTCACCCGAATCTTCAATAAATCACTAGAGATGTTCTATGTTCCTTCCTGCTTCAAACGTTCTACCATCATCCCAGTGCCAAAGAAGCCCTCCATCAAGGAACTGAATGACTACAGACCAGTTGCTCTAATATCTGTAGTTATGAAAATCTTTGAAAGGTTTGTGCTGTCCCACCTGAAATCCATCAAGGATCCACTGTTAGATCTCATGCAGTTTGCATACCAAGCAAATCAATCGATAGATGATGCTGTTAACATGGCTCTGCATAACATCCTACAACACCTTGAATCTCCAAATACCTATGCAAGGGTCCTCTTTGTAGACTTCAGTTCAGCATTCAATACCATCATTCCAGACACTCTGATTTTGTCTGTAGTACCTCTTATGTAGGGCAGGACAGACCTATGGAACAGCTCTCCTGCCCTACATAAGAGGTACTACAGACAAAATCAATAAGATACTACACAGGCATCACATCACGACTGCCTTCAAAACAGACAGAAAAATAGCGTCCATCCTGAGAAACCCCAAAGATAAAATTGACCTGGAAAACCAAGGCATATATGTGCATCATGCCCTGCCACATACACTGGACAGACAAATAGAAGAATAAGTACCCGCCTGGATGAACACAAAAATGCAGTAAAAAAGCTGGAACACACCTCCTCACCAGTCCAACACATGAAAGCCACAGGTCATAACATCAACTTCAATGGCACCAAAACCCTAGCCACAATAGAAAACCCCAGCCACAGAATCATCAGAGAAGCCATAGAGATTGAAAAAAGACCCGAAAGCATGAATAGGAGAGATGATTCCACCAGACTGTCAATCATTTGGAAGCCTGCACTCTCAAATAGAAAGATTTCCACACCACAAGCCAGGCAAACATCTGGGCACAAACAGACTCCCCCTGATACCTCCAACTCAAACACACCCCAACCAGGCACCCAGATGAAGCCTAGCTTCCTAACAGATAACAGACATCCTTTAACGCGAAGCCAAGCTGCACTGAAATCCTCCAACATAGGAACACAGTGTTGCCAGCCAATCAAAGCCACAAAACAGACAGAAGAAACCAGAAACACAAATCAAACTAACTCCAAGAACAATAAACACAGACCAAGACTCCCAACCAATCAGGACGAAGAAAAAACCATCCTGGGACAACAGTAGGCTAGCCTCAAATTTAAAACTAACGACTGTGATAGCCTGACCCACATACAAACTCAATACAGAAGCCTGATCATGGCAGATGGGATTCTGCTGAAACGTTGCTACAACTTTAAAAGTACAAATCCAATGACGTGGGATAATACCCGAAAGAAGCTGAACTGCATTCATATAAGTACCCGCAAAAACTTAAAAAAACATATATACATACACACACACACACACACACACACACATATATATATATATATATATATAAGTACCCGCGAAAACTTATATATATATATATTTCATTTGCCCTTGTTTTGTCAGATGTTAATTTGTGAATAAATAAGAAATATGTGGAAATTTAAAGTGCTCGTCATCATCATGCCATTTCTATCTTATGCCATGATTAGAGAGATTTTAATTTTGGGCATTATGTCTAACTCAAAATCTTTTTTAAATAAATACTCAGGCCAAGTCCATTTATTTCTAAAGTACACCAAGTCTACAATCCCTACTGCTCATATTTATGCATAGATTATAGAGTTTCAATTTTAAAATAATTATTATGTAAGAAAAAAAATATTTAAAAAAAAGCTGTGAAATATCAAGGCAATTACCATTGTATAGATACAAATGGTAAGGCAACAATTTCAAAGATATCTTACTGGTACTGTATTACTGGTATTGGTACTGTTAGATTACAGCATCCAAAATAAATCAAGACCTCAGATATTTCCCAGCTATATAAGAACTTACCTTCTCCAACAATGCATTTTGCCATAATCTAAATATATTGAGGTAGGTTCGGTCTCTAGTACTGAAGGAAGTGAAGAAAAACTGCAGAACAAAATGGTAATTTGCATGAAAATTATTAAAAGTAATCTATAAATCAGTCAACCTTATTTCAAATAAAAAGATATTAAGACAGAGGCAAATTATTTTTAGAAGTTTCTTAAGAAGGATTAAATTATACAGTTTTCAGCCATTTATCATCCTATACATATTTTCTTAGATAAAAGTTTCATTAAGTTCAGTCAGGCTTACTATTATTTATTCAATCTGTTTGTTTGCCTTTATAGCTACAGGGTATTTACTCCCAAGCAAATGGATATGCTCCAAATTTATATTCACACTACCATACAAGTAAGTCTCAATAAACTTAATAGGTTCATGAGATCCAAATGGGTATATAAAAGATACATAGTCTTTTATAGAGATAGATAGACAGAATAGATAAACAGAATAGATAGATATAGTAGATAGATAGATAGATAGAGTAGATAGATAGAGATATAGTCAAGTTCTAATGTGATTTGCAAATTATTACTATCATTATTTGTCAATTTATTTGCCGCCACCGCCCAGCAATGCAAAATAATCATATTTTAAAATTCAAAACTTTCCTTTCCAGGTGCAACATAATAAAGCATTTTAAGCTCTTACATGCACATGTCCATTCACATATTCTAAAAGCCTAGATCAGTGGTGACCAACCTTTTTTGGCCCCCGTTCCAATAATTGCACGTGTACTCGCTTACGCATGCTCACATGCCAGCACCCAGAATGTGCTGCCCCCCCACGCCCCTTACATGCATGCACAACCCCTCTTGTGCAGCGTGCATCTGTGCATGCAATTCCCCCTTGGGTGCCATGCATCTTGCGTGCCATGCATGATTCCCCCTTGCGCACCATGTGTTTTTGCCCAACAATCAGCTCTCATGCAGTGGCATGCATGCGCATGCACAGTGGGGCTCTTCCAGGCGACCTCTCACATGCTGGGGAAAATGGCTCTGCGTGCTAAATGCATTCCTGATTGAGACCGGAAGTGCCTTAACACAAAGTAGGCACTCATACATTCCCAAACATTATTTTATCCTTCTTCCTCCTCCTTTCCCCATAGCAGCAACCCTCTTAGATGGGTTGAGCTAAGAGAGAGTGACTGGCCCAAGATCACCCAACTGACTTTCATGCCTAATTCAGGACTCACATACACTGTCTCCTGCTTTCTTAACAGCATCTTAACCCCACACCAAACCGGTTTTCTTTAGTTTAGTTTGGGACAGTCTTCTCCAGACTACAGACTCGAACATCCTTCATCAGACACATAGTACAGGTGGTTCTCAACTTACAGCAGTTCATTTAGTGACTGTTCAAAGTTACAATGGTTACAAACTAAAAAAGTGACTTCTGGCCATTTTTCACACTTATGACTGTTGCAGCATCCCCATTGTTATGTGATCAAAATTCAGATGCTTGGCAACTGGCTCTCATTTATGATGGTTACGATGTCCTGGGATCATGCTATTTTGCATGATATTTTGCGACCTTCTGACGAGCAAAGTCAATGGGGAAGCCAGATTCCCTTAACCACCATGCTACTGACTTAACAATTGCAGTGATTCACTTATCAACTGTGGCAAGAAAAGTGGTAAAATAGAGCAAAATTCACTTAACAACAGTCTCACTTAGCAACAGAAAAGTTTCGTTCAATTGTGGTAATAACTCAGGCACTACCTGTAATGGCCTGTAATGGACAAATTAGAGTTATGGGAACTTGTAGACCTATAATTTTGGAGAACTTGATGAGAAGAAAAAGATAATTTGGTATAGTAAGTGGTTAAGTCACCAGGCTAGAACCCAGGAGACCATGATTCTAGTTCAGCCTTAGGTACAAAGACAGCTGGTTATCTTGGGCCATTCATCCCAAAGAAGGAGACAATAGCAAGCTGAAAATATTGTAAGAAAACTTCTCTGACTCATCTAGGCAGTCACTAGGAATCAACACTAACTTGAAGGCATATGCATACACATACCCGAGAAAGCTAACTAACAAGAAAGACTGGCTTTGTACCAGAAGGGAGGGAGGGAAGGAGGGAGGGAGGAAGGAAGGAAGGAAAAATGTCTCCATTAAACAGAGATACAAGTAAGAATACTGTACCTTCTCCCCTTCTGTAGCAATTTGGATAGCATTTGGAATAAGCCGAGCTGTTTTCTCTTTTGTCATGAAGGTTATATCCTTCAAAGCGATAGAAATCTGAAGTTTGAAATACACATAAAATAAAGCATCTAAAAGCTAATGCTGAAACTACAGAAACAAAATACTAAAATGACTATAATTAAAGCAAAAGTTTTCACATGCATTCATCTAATTCAGCATTATTATTCAAATCAAAACCCTTCCTTTAAACAAATTGGAAGAGTAGAGTTAAAACAACCTAAACAGATCGTGTTTCTTTTTTTTCTTATGAAAACTGTACAAACTAAGAGAAAACTTATCATAAAAATGTAAACTTAAAATTCTTAATGTGAAAATATACTACCTGTACCAATACTCTCTGTATATATGTATCAGTGGGAATCAATTTTTTTTTTACTACCGGTTTGGTGGGCGTGGCAGGGGAAGGACACTGTAAAATCTCCAGTCAGCAGTAGCATTTGTCAGTTCTCCGAACTACTCAAAATATCTGGTACTGGTTCTCCAGAACTGGTCGGAACCTGCTGAATATCACTTCTGATATGTATGAATGTGTATAAGTATTTATGTGTACATAAAAATATACACAATGTATTTTGGACACACACATTTCTTAAAGTACACAGGCCTTACCATAGTCTCCCATCTGAAGATGTTACTGTAGAAACAGATCCAGTTTTCAGACAGATATAAGCGTCCTTGAAGGAGGATATCTTTTTGGAGGGCACAGGCATAATCTAAAGAAAAACATTACATTTTTATAACATTTTAAAAGTGTAACCAAACACTTAATTAAGTTCATCAATATTTATTTTTATTCATCATTTATTTATTATTTTCGTACATTGCCTCATTTTGTTTTGAACAGCTTCAAATATAGATCCCTGATTTTTACATGCATCTTAAAACATACCTTGATGTTAGCTTAAAGTCAAGATTGCCGAGGGAAAAAACTAATTTTTAATGGAGAGCCTATTATGGCTGTGAACTCATTGGACATTGTTATAATTTGCAATCTTCTCTCTCATAACTAAGTTCAGGAGAAACTAGATTTTTTTACAGCAAATGGTGGGGTGTGTACTATAGTTGGCTCTAATGATTCCAAAAAGATGGCTTCACTTAAACTTCTCACTCCTTCCTAAGTTTGTTAACGGATTTAATTTTCTCACCTATCAGCTATGGCACTCTTAGATATGTGAGTATAAATTATTATTGAAAGCAATAAACTAAGCTTAAGAATTAAATTTAGCTCCCTAAATTTATTATATCAATTTCAAGCACCTTTCCTCAGCTATATTAGAAAATAGTATAAATATTAAGAAAAAGAGTTTTAAATTACAACTTTCAGCTTCTAAATTCTTGCTGTGTTATTGTTTAAGAAAATTAGTACTGTAAAACATGATTCAATGGATAAAGCCAAAGAATTAAAAATACACAGAGTAAGACAAAGATGCACACTTGCTTACATAATTTAATTACAATATTTGTATGAAATGGCTGCAGATGTAGTGGCTGGGAACATGAGTGTATACAGACTTTTGGATGCAAAAACATCATGTTGATTGAGATTTGGAATGATCTGCAGTCATGATCAATTATATCATGTAGTTAGGGGCATAAATCTATCAAAAACCAACATAGTTGTGTTTGACAGGGAAATGGAATGGATAACTGAAAATTATACATAAATGGTGAAAAACCAAGCAAATAAATGAATGCATGTTTCTGGGAATATTTATTAAAGATGGAAACATGCAAATGTTGGTAGAAACAGCATTAAAGGAAAATATTGGCCTACACTGCTGGGAATGTAATGGGAATGAGTTGGTGTGTAAAACAAAAAAGAGAAAGACTCTAGAATGAATTTGCCCTGAAAAAAAAGTGGTTGAATACAAATATGAGTAAACCATATGAAAACAAATGAAAACAATGTATAGGTATGGTGGTGTTCAAGGATGGAAAGATACGGAAAAGTATAATGAATAGTGTTGGTATAAATAAGATGCACTTCTCTTTTCTTATCTCATATCTTTAATTTCTTTGGTTACTGCCTATTTGTTTCGTACATGTTACACAATGTCTTTAACCCAAAGGGGAACAGCAGGATGAAAGTGTGAAAATGTATATATGTATCTCTTGTGGTAGGTAGAATCTGTGTTTGGCTTCCATATTTTAAAAGTTCTAAAGTGGCATGTTAATCCATTTGTGTTAATATTGCTAGTTAAAAAATATCAGCTATAAAAGGAAGTTTTCTGACATTATATTTGGCATAGTTACTGTTGTAAGTAAAACAGGACATCAAGCCTATTGTGAGTTTTAAGATTCAGAATCAGGATTTTAACAAGTTGTGGATCATAACTCCTGTCTCCTTTTACCTGGGAGAGCTACACAGGTTTCATATTCTTTCTGTGCTGCAAGAGTTTATCAAAAAAGAAATTACTTCTGATGATTATACAAGTGTTAAGAGGAAGGACTGACTTCAGGGAATCCTAAGTTTTTCTTCTTGTTTCTAAAATGGCCATGGTTTTTTCTGTTCTTAGAACTTAGAATAACAGAGTTGGAAGGGACCTGGGAGGTTATCTAGTCCAACCCCCTGCTTGAGTAAGAGTCTATACCAAATATTAACCTCAACCTAGGATTGAGCTCACAGCCTTCTTGAAAATACCCTTAAAAATGAAAATAAATATTTAAAAGTGCTAAAGAATTTCAGAGTATATTTCTCTCTTTAAAAAAAAAATCAGCAGCAATAACCTCAGACTTTGCATGACATGATAAATGGCTAATGAGCTTGCTTGTGAAACTAGTTCTGATTCACAACACTCCAGACTGTCTGCTGTGTCTGGCAGACTGATACATTCTCAAAACACATTCACTTATCTCAAATAGAGAATTGACATCATCAGTAGGGAAAGCGATATGCTTTAAATCATGTTTATAGTCAGATTCCATGAGTCTTTTTACCAAGAGGAATTCAAATTGTTGGGTTTGTTTTTGATTTAAAAACAAGAGAAAATCTGAATCCAAGGCTGGACATCATGGAATTCATTTCTCCACAGTCTTAGAATTAGCAACTGGCATTTGTAAGCGAGGAAGGGAAAACTAGTAACAGCAGAACTAGGGATACAACTCTTTCAAGAGTTATTTTTAAAAAAATATAAAAAGATTTGGTTAGGAATCTGCAATTATTTGATTTATTTTGATGCATCCACACAAGTTAATCTTTTATTGACTTTTGTCTTCTATCTCTATATAAATTGGGGGATATAATACAGAGTATTATATTTTGAATTATGTTAATGAATATAGTTTTACAGACTAATATTTTCCTTGATAAAACTATCATTCTGTAAAATACGAAATCAAACAATAAGCAGTTTGTAACAGACTAGCACCATCCTGTGGTCTTTGAATAGCATTACATACTATTTTAAATTCTGTATGTACTTCTAAGTTAACAAATTGTTGCCTCTCTGTAAATTAATCAGACCTGAAAGGGTGTTTTCCTTAGCTTTGAATATCTGAATTATGATATTTATAAATAAGACATTTACATAATTGACTTTTTCTAATTTCTTTTAATAATGATTGATTTTGTTTCTTTCTTGTAAAATTGGCTCATCTGCCATATCTGGGGAAGAAATGGGCTAATATCCTTGTTACATGCCTCAATTCTACAGAGTCAGAGGCACAACTGTAAATTTTCTTTTCCTTTTTAACTATAGTTCATATTAATAAATATTTACATGTCAGGTCCAAAACTAAGAATGATACATGGTGATTATTCCAAGCAGAGTTCAGACTGACCATTCTATTACGTGCATCTACAAAATAATCTATAATTATTGAGGGAAGGAAGCTATCTTCACCCTCTTTTTCTCACACATAACATCTGGACTGAGTTCTCTTACTCCTCTGGAATGCATCTCTTGCCTCCTGAATCTACTTCCTTATTTCATTTCGTCACATTACCTAAACTTTATATTGGAAAGTTCAATTATATTTTACTACCTTTCTACTCAATGATGAAATTTTTCTTACCCACTACGAGCCTTTCCAAATCTGGCAGGTGTGAGAATTGTTTCTTGAATTCTTCATTGCGATATTTGTAAGTAGAACTTGAGATCTGCAAAAATAATGAACTTTAAAACAAATCCAACTTTTATTTGATTTACTAGAGACAATGTTACATTCTGAGTTCTGCCAGGAAGGGTTATAGAAATTATTTTGGACTATCAGGTTTTTTTTTAGTTGATAATTTAGTGTTTTCTAATATCTTCTATTTTTTATTTATAGTATTGCTATTGAAAGATGATACAGAAAAAAGTTTCAAACATTGGTACAGACTAAAAAAGATAATTAAGAGCATGCATTTATACATTCAAACACACATATAGAGGAAATAATCAATTTCCAATACTGCAAGAAAAATTCTTTCAAGTCAAAGGCTATTTTATTATTTTAACAGACTGATTTGGCCATTTTTCTTTGTATGTGGGGATATAGATAACAACAAAAAATCTGGGGAGTTAGCATTCCATAAGTCCATATTTGTTAGCTCTTAATATTCCTATTGTAGCTCATCTTAAACCTTTATAGCATTGTGTCTTTTTCCAGTGAACTGAATACAAACGTTTTTTAAAAATGCATTTAAATAAGCATATGGCTCTTTTAAGTAAAGAACAAAGGTTATCTGCTCTTATCCCAAGAAAAGATTGTGGAATGTGAAGTAGCTCAAGTTACATTTTTGCTTTTTTAGAGGCATGATATGCACCTTGAGAGTAATCCACAAGTTGATTTTTCCATGCATAATAATTGTTGTAAAGAACCCATACAGAATGGAAGGACAAGGAAATAATTTTTAACACAACTGCTCAAACAATTAAAAGGCAACTTTCCCATCCCTAATTATGAGTGTTTCCATACACTTCAAGAAGACATAAATAGAATTAAAACATTGTATGATTATATTTTTCCATTTTGTTACAATGATAGCCATACAATAATGAAACACACCCACCCTCCATATCTTCCCTCTTCATCATTTCTTCTGATCCTAATATAATGCACTCCTAAACTTCCACTAACTGGAGAAGGGAAAAATATAAGATTCTGTAATTCTGCTTGGAAAATAGTAAACAGCATTGGAAGAGAAATCAGTATCAAGCAAACTGTCACTGCTCTGTAGATTCCCAAAGGTTTAATCTGATTTTCCTTCAGATAAAAAGAAAACTACAGAATGAGCACAGAAACCAGGCTAAAGGGAACTCTGGGTAAATTTCTCTGACCTGACTACCATCGGAGGCTCTGTTTTATCTTCCAAATATTCCAAATTGATATGTGCTAAAAGGGACAGCAGCATTTAGAAAAATCTCATGGAGCATGTAAAATGGCATTTCCCCTGCTCCCACTCACATTATAGTGGAAAACACAGCCATACATTTCTTTTGGTCAAAGTAGAAAAATATACAGTATGTTAACAAATTTGAGACAAAAACAGGAATATGTAACTGGGATAACCTTTCTTTCAAGGTGTAAATCAATCTTCCCATTTTTTGCAACTTAAATGTGCCACTTTTTGAAAAGAGCATTAGACACATGATTGAAAGCAGGTTTAATGCTCTTCCAGAAAAATACTAGACACAGATTTATAAGGAGCTTGCATAATTAAAAGAAATCCTATAGTGAGATGGGTGGCAAATAAATATAATAATAAATAATACTATATGGTTCTTTGTGAAGCCAGTAGGTATGTATCATTTATATAGCTGCCCATTTCACATAGTGACACTATCTTTTATACAGCCTGCCCCAAATAGTTTTGAATAGCTATGCCAAGTGATTTGAAGGAGAGGACATAAACAGCAACACTGAAAAGAGATCAGTGTTCCAGCATTGTAAATCATGTGTTTCAGGACATTCTGATAACAAGGATTGTGCTGAACAAACAGGAATGCTAAAGATCAGTCCACATGCTAATGTAAATGTCTCATTTAC
Source organism: Laticauda colubrina (assembly GCA_015471245.1). NCBI lineage: Eukaryota > Metazoa > Chordata > Lepidosauria > Squamata > Elapidae > Laticauda > Laticauda colubrina. Next base: position 32,950,973 of record BLBF01000006.1, read on the forward strand.
ATGCTGTAAATGAGACATGTATTCCATACATTCATGGAATCCAAGTGTGTGGTGCAGTCTTTGTGAGATACCTGGAGAAAGGTCTTGCTCAGTGATCTGGAAACAGTTTGATCCTGTTGAACCTAAGGAAATGTACAAGGTCCTCAGTGCTATCAACGCAACCATTTTTCAATAGGACCCTTGCTCCTCCTGTTTGGTAGAAGTTTCCAGGACAGTGAACAGGAGGTTCATGTAGTGATAAATTCCTCACTGCAAGAGGAGATATTCTCAACATCTTTTGGTTTGCCCTTTCCTAAAAAAAATGATTCCTCTTGCCTGGACAATTTTTGTCCATTCTCCCATCTTTCTTTTTTAGGGAACGTGATAGAAAAAGTAGTTGCTTAGCTGCTTCAGAAGTCCTGGATGAAACAGATTTCCTAAACCGCTTTCCGTCAGGTTTCAGGCCCAGCTATGGGACAAATCATCCACTGGTGGCACTTATGATCTCTGGCAAGGGCAGAATGGTAGTGTAGCCACCTTAGCTCTCCTTGACCTGCCCTACTCATGCCAGCAGAGATGGCCTGTTGAGGATCCCATCATTCAAGAAACTCCAACTGGCAGAATCAAGGAGAAGAGTCTTTGCTGTTATAGTGCTGGTCCAAGATAAGGCTTGCCGCCATCCTTCTATCCTCCTGCAAAGACCTCAAGACCTGGTTCTGCTGTTTGGCCTAGGGACCCAATAAGAAAATACCACACTGGATGTGGCTGCTGAACTAATTAGCTGATCCCACTCCCCCACTCCATGCTTCCTACCCTCCCTCCCCCCATCTTTTAATTCATGTTATTGTATTTTCATTGTTTATTTTTATTGTTTCATTGCTTTGCTATTGTTATGTTTTTGCATTTTTTATTTTCCACCCCCCCCCCATCCCATTTTACTGTTGTAAGTTGCCTAGAGGGGCCCCACAGTGAAATGGGCGGCAAGTAAATTTAACAAATAAATAAAAATAATAATAAATTCTAAAAATGATTAGTCAGGTTTCTTTGTTTCATGATTTGTAGAAAATACATGGATCAACTGAGCCTTGATTCAGTGATCTAACTGCTGTGAAGAGTTATAAGGTAGGGCATTCCTGTACTTTCTGTGTCTTTCTTGCATAGATGATTGAGAATCTTCACTGATACTAGAATAAAGTCTTCTGTAGATGATATTCTGTGGAGAGCCATAAGGAATGCGGGGGAAGGGGATGAGGATACTAAATGTGACACATCACATTATTTACTGACTTGGCCATCATCTTAATGATTCATCTTTAGTTTATATCATAGGTACAATTACTTTCTTACCAACATAGTTATTGGACATTATAGGTGGGTCATGTTTGGAAATTTACCACTGGTTGACAGCTCATAAACTTTATAATATTTGCTATCAGGATTTAGACATAGGGAGTGCTATTTGCTTTGCATATATTTTACCTTTAAGTCTATACTTTAAATTTAATTACTAATTTCCTTACTGGAATTTGGTGGACTTTGATTGTAATGCAAAGAAATCACTTGCTTATTTTGAATGTATGTGGTATGTGTGTGGTGGCCTCAGATCCCTCCCTCCCTCCCTCCTTTCCCTCTCTCTCTCTCATTTCTACTGACAATATCCCCTTTGGTACAGCCATCATATATGGTAAAAGCAATGTGTTTACTTCCTTGCTGCGCCGAAATAAAGGAATACTTTATACAAACAGTCAAATGTTCCCAACCTCCTGGGAATGCTACCCAAATACCATAGTTCCAAACCACAATATTTGCCACACTTCGCCTCTTTCACATAATTTCCTTCATCTTGAACACTATGGACTAAAATCAGGATGGTATGTAAAGGGCTTTGAAGGACAAGAAGAAGAGATGATAAAAGTTCAAGGAGCTCAGGCCAAGGAAATAAGATGAACACAGCAAACATCTTAGACAAGCCTCCATCCCCCAGTTCACAAATATAAAGTGAGAAAGGGAAAGCACATTCAGAGCTGCAATAGCTGTTACAATAAAAAGTAGTCCAGCACATGGCATTGCTTTCTTAGTCTGCTTTGCCTTGTTGTGCTGACATGCTCCAATCATGTTTGCTTCAATCCTCAACATTTATCAATCTGGTGAGGATTGGACCCCAATGATAACTGGAGGATAATCTGTTTGTTGCATTTCATATATTGATCTGACATTTAACATCCAACTTCTTCCCAATCACTAATGGAAAAGTGTTTCAAGAGTTCAGTCTGGATGCTTTACTTACAGGAATTTTCCATGACTCTTCATTTCTCCAGAGTTGCTCTGGAAAGAGCAGTCTCTTAAGCAGAAGGTATTCTCCCTGTGGGGCACTGGCAGATAGAGGTCTGGACATTAGTGAGATTTGGTCTCCGTCTATGGCCCACCCTCACTCTTATTTGTGTAGAGACTGGAGGAGAAAGATTTTGAAAAATTTCAGATTAACTGGACAAGAAAGAGTGTGACCAGGGAAAACAATGCTCAATGTAATCAGATATCTGTATAATTAATTATTTTTCTAAGATGCAGATCAACATATTAGTAGCGCAGAAATATCATTCTTCACCCAGAGAAGCAAAATAATTGATGCTGAATTGTAAGATATGGACATCAGATGTTGAATAATATGAAGACAAGTGAAAAAAAAAGGTTATATGTGTGTAATAATAAAGGAGAATGGGATATTCCTTCTGTATTAATATTAGTATTTTTTCTTATTAAGACTCTTACCTGTAATCCTGTGCTAAATGTCCCAAAGACATCATAATGTCTTTGGATATGGGAAATGGATATTTTCAGTGGCTGCATCCAAATTTACTAATCCTCTCAAGGCAGAAACCTACTGTACAAATGTGTTAATAGCGTGGCTGCATGGTAAATTCTTCCTACTGTATAGTAAGTAAGACTAGTAAGTAAGTAAGTAAGTAAGTCTTAACTCTGGATAAACCTTTCAGCTTAGTTTCTTTGAGTGTTTTTTTAATGCTTCTCAATTTATATGCCCTATTTTTATATTTTTTTTCATAAAATCATACAGTTGGAAAGGGCCAGAGAAGTCATGTAGTTCAACTCACTTTCAGTGTAAGATCCGGTACAGCTTATCTGACAAAAGACTATCCTGCTTCTGTTGAAGACATCTAGTGAATAACTCATCACATCTGTGGCAAGCAGTTTTCGCTAACTGACAGTGTATAGTCAGGATGTCTCTTCTGAACCTTCTCTTTGTAGTGATAAGTTAATGGTCTTGATCTTGTCTCTGAGGCAACAGAGAATACCTTTATTCACTCTGGTATACCAGATAACTTGAAGAGTTATATCTCTCATTAGGCATCTTTTCTGTACACAGATTGAAAATTCTTCTCAGTGCTTGGTTTCTTCTGAATTTACTCCAATTTGATACTGTCCTTTTAGCTATGGTGACTAGAACTGCAATACTATACTCCAAAGGGATCTGAACAAGACAAAATTTACTGGAAAAATTACTTCCTGTAATCTGGATCCAACATTCTTGTTACTGCACCCCAAAATAATATTTGCCTTTTTAGTAACTCTATCTTACTCTCCCTCTCACACACACACCTTACATATTTCTTATTAATGTGTGAAACTTGACATTTTTTCTGTTAAATTCCCTCCTATTTATTTAAGTCCACTGCTCAGGTCAGTCTTGATTTTTTTGGACATTATATTTTGCATCTGACATATGAGCCTTTCAATTTTACATGATCTGCAAATCTAGAAAAAGCAAAGCAAAGCACAGGACCCAGGGCAGAGAACTGTGGTGAGCCACTTAATAATTCCTTCCAAGTTTAAGTAGAGCCATTAGTGAATCAAGTGTGATTCTGTCCAAGTAGTGTCATATTTCACTATTCTTAGCAAAAATATAAAGCACTTTGTTGAAGGTCTGGCTGAAGATCAGATATTCTGTGTCTATTTATTATACTATCGTTACTTTTTTCAGTAAATTTTTAAATATATTGAAGTCTGTCAGATTATAAAATCAGCTTCAAGAAGGGGAAGATTGTAATTATTTACCAAACAAAAGCAATAAAGTTGATTGGGGGAGCTGGAGGTCAAAATTCATGAAGAATGGTTGCAGGAATTAGGTGTGTCTCTAGTCCTATGAAGAGAAGGACTAAGGGTAACATCATAACAGCAATCTTCCAATATCTAAGGGGCTGCCCCAAAGAAAAGGAATCCATCTATTCTTCAAAGCACCTGAAGGCAGGACAGGGAGCAATAGTGGAAGCTGATCAACGAGAGATTCAACTTAGAATTAAGGCATAATTTTTGAAACAAAACAGCTGAAGTCATAATGATGAAAGCAAAATCGTCCCACAGGTTCTGTCTATTTTGAGCAAGAAAAAGACATCACAACCCTTGCAGAAAAGGGAGCTTTTACTCATCTCACCCCTTTCCTTGCCTCCCCTTGGATGCCTACTGAATAAGGGACAATATTTCAAATTTCCAAGCACCCCATTTTATCCTAATTTCCTCTCAACTACTAAGTATTCCACATTCTTCCCATAATCTATTCCCATTGCTACTTTGAATACATTACTCTTGATTGATGATTGGCCTTATAAAGAGAAACCCCAGTTGTTATAAATCATATAGAAAGCAAATAAGGGCATAATGCTGAGGGAATCTTCCTTGACAGAACTGAACAGTTTACAACAGTATTTCTCAACCATGGCAACTTTAAGGTATAAGTTGCCAAGATAGAGGAAAACTAAACTGGTTGTAAAACCTTTCTTGTTTGGTAAGAAGCAATAGAATATCCCTTATAAGTCTGACTAGCAGATACCCGAAACAGGAGAAGTTCCCATTGCAATGAATATTATTGTACGTAGTCTTTGTAGAAATTCATCTTGGAGATAGTCTGAAAAAGCCTTCAATTAATAGAACTCTTTTATTTCCATACAAGTTCCTACATAAAAGGTTTAAATTAGCAGAATGATCCTTTTTTAAAACCCTCCAGAGATTTCCATCAGGTAAAACTTTCCCTTTTAGTTCCTTTTTGATATTTTAACCCAATATATAGTATGAAAGGCAAAACATTCTCTCTCTTACTAATGGAGGATAAGCAACTGGCAGCTAGGGAACTTAATTTGGACTCTTATTTTCAAAATGCCATCCATTTCTTATTGTAGTGCATGATATCTGTTGCTTTAAGATAACACATTCACACCGTGCTTCCTCATTCCTCTTCTACCTGGTGGGTGGATGTTTTGTCTCTTGGTTTTGTTTGAACCAGTCATATTCAGGTTCTGGATCTGACATGAGAAAATGTAGTGTTGAACACCGGCTTAATAGAGACATGAATTCCACGGACCTTCCTACTTTCTAACCTTCAGGTCAACTTCAGCACCCAAGGAGCTCACAGTGAGTATAAATGAGTGGGCTAATCTAGAGAAGAATTCTATCTTTATTATGCTGGAGATTATTATTTATTTATTATTTATTTATTTAAATAATTATTTATTATCTGGAGATTAGATTAAGAGATGAAATGTTGGCCCTCAGCAAAAGGATTCTCCCTGTTATTGAATTACATCACTTTCCATCCATCTTTGAATCAGCTGCACGGCACTGAAAGTTGCTGTCCCACTGCCAATCTTTACTTGACTCTCTAGCCTCCATTTTTTGTCAAGCATGGTTACTTGACTTTCCTCCAAAGTAAGGAGTGACAAAGTCTAACTAATTTTTAGTTCTTGAGGTGGTTTTTGAACAGTATCAGGATAAGGGGGGAAAAAAACCACTAAGTTTATCTCACTCATGGGCTGGGGGGGGGGGGGGGGGAGATGAAAGCAGATAGAAAATGTTTCAAGGCATGCATTATGGTACTTAGGCACCAGTGGCATCATGGTAATAGTCTCTGATCTGATTATTGTTGGCTATAACTTACTTAGCCCTCCGCCATAATAGCTAGCAAAGTTGTATAATTTCTTCCTACTGGGGGGTTATTTATAAAATCTCCAAATGTTATCATCCCTATAAATTAGATATATTATATTAGATATAATATAATATTTAGATATATTATATTAGATATAAAGAGAAAAACAATATTCCACTCCATCCTTTTTGACAGTTAGAAAAATAATTTATAAATGTCTCTTTTTTCCACTTATCCAACCAGGTAAATTATGTGAATAAAAGCTTTTTGGAAAATTGGATAATCTTTAAAATGGCACAAAATTCTTTGCCCTTCTGCAAGAGTGAAAGGTAGTAGTGAAATAAACCATCAATTTTGGAACTTGTCTACTTTCTAGTTTTTCAGGGGAACCATTACTAATTATTCACAAAATAACAGATGACAGCATTTTTCACTGGGGATTTTAATGAGGCAGAATTCCCATTTTTATTTAAAACCTTACATGATGCTATCTTGTATGTGTAAGACAGGAAGAAAGGTAAATTAAAGTGAAAAGGCCGAAACATATTCAACAAGAAATCCTCTTCTGTCTCTGGAGCATCAGAATCTATCCTAAACACAATTTAGTCATATGAGTCACATTCCCCTATGCCAACTAAATGTGACAAGAGCACCAGTGAAGTGTTTTACATAATGGCTGGTTGCTTCAGGAAAACATAAAAACAAGTTCTTCCAGATATGCCAACAAACTTTGTCCAGCTTCCCAAACCTACTATTTTCTTTGCATGATACAGACATGAACAATCTCAAGCTCCAGGTTCACATGTTCACTCTCAGGTTCACATTCAGATGCCTTTAATGCAGAACCAAAACCCCATCTGTCCAGGCACTTTAGTTATTCAGCAAATTTAAAATGTAATAAATTTGCACCTTTAGCTTACCTATAAAATTATTAAACTTTTTAAATAAATACTTGTATTTAACCACTTTTTGCCTTTTTATGAAAGTGATAAAAGGCATCTGGAAGTAGCTTTTTAAACATGATTCACCAAGTCTTAATAAGCTGGTATTACACACAGTAGCATTGTTTTTATGACATAGCAATCACACTTCCTCCATAATATAACTATCAGAAAAAAATCTCATTTGATTTTCCTACTTTATTTGCACAATAATTTGTATAAAGCCTGAATTTCATGGAATTTTAAAATAAGCTTTTTAAATGCATAGATTTTAAAAGGTTCTTTCTATAAATGGGAAATCAGCAACAGTATGTTGGCTTACATGACTAATTTAGACATTTTAGCTCATACAGAATGAGTATGCTTGGATTGTGTTTATGGCATAATGGCTCAAAGCGGGTAAAACGGATGAGCTCATGTCATTCACTGGCAGAGAATGCTTTGTATGAGATAGGTCAAAATAAAGTTCCTACTCTTTCACTGTCCCATTTAAAGTTGCATGAAAATGTTTTATTTATTTTATTTGGTTTGTCAATTGCTTACAAGATAATAGGTATAAGTAAAAACATAGTTATGAATACATGGACACATATAAGAAGTTGATTGACTAAAGCCATGATGGGAGGTAGAAATCAATATTTATGAGTCCATCTGATGCTAATTTCTTTTTCTATTTTTCTGCAATTCCTGGAATGCTGCTTACATAAAGGCACTTTGTGTATCTGTGAGAGAAAGAGCATGCATTAGTCGTGGAATGCTCCTTTATTCTTTAAAAAAGGGAGAGAAAACATTGCCCTATCCATGTAATCTGATATTTTGCCAGTTCTCAGCATTTCTCCAAGGGGGGGGAGGGAGGGGAGGGGAGTTTGCCAGATATTCAGCAAGTTCCTAAGCAGTCCTAGAAACTGGAAGTCATATGAAGTAGACAGATATTCCATGATAACATATCTATGAAGTTGAGCTTGAAATCCAAGCTTTAACATGTTCCTCTTTAGATTTCTCTCACTGAACAAAGACAAGGCAGGACTCCTATTGACGGAATGAGGACAACCAGGCTGTTCTCTTTGCAACAACTGAGAGGTGATTTGCACCTGCCTTCTGGGACTTCTGTTTTCATGACTTTGCCTTCTGTTTTCATGACTTTTTAGTCTGGTTTAGAGCCCTCAGTTTTCCTGGATGACTCTCCTCAATTCCCATTTTAAAACAAGGATGGCCATAACAGAGGAGAATGTTTGTAGCTTTCGGGTTGAAATGTGCAGTTGCTAATGCTCTCTGAGTGTGATCGTTTTCTTGCAGTGTACTGATGATGTTACCTGGTTTGAGTAATGAAAATCTGCAAGAAAATGACCAAGCTCAGAGAGCACGAAGGAGCCCTCAAGGATAGCCTCACCCTTCTGCTGCTCGACGTCATTAGTTCTTTTCTAAAATTCTCACCTTTAAAATCCTATTATTAAATTAGGAAAAATAGCTGTCTATCCCATAGCAGAATTAAAAAGCTTTTAAAGTGCAGAGTATTTACAGCAAGTGATATTAAAATCTTACCTTCCCCGATTTCTAAAAATCCCAAAAAGCTAAATGTATATCAATAGACATTTTAAACTGACTTCAAACTTGTGTATTTTCTGTATGAATACAGTAGGCTTGGAAAGTCCATGCAAAATCTTCAATTGATCTTTTTGCTTTCCCATCACCACTATAAAATATTCACCCGCCCTGAGAATATTCAGGTCGAAAATGTCATGTTATCGCAAATAATAGACCCTAACCCTAACTCTAACCCTATTTTCCAGTTTATTATCCCTAATATTGAATCAATACTATGCATTCAGATAAACATAATTTATACGTTATAGGTTGAATATTAAATCTCACAATTTCTCAGAGTTTTTGCCAACTATGATGCATTAAAACAGTTTTAGATATTTATCAGTCTCTAATTATCTAAAATATCAACCCCCAAATAATATTGCCCAAAATGCTATATTTTCCATCCCCATAAAAAGTAGTAATATTAAAAGCTTCCTCTAAAATATAGAAAACAAAACAACATTCAGTATACTCTCATAAAGATCCTGGTAAAAAAACAAACCTTATTCAGGATTGACACCAGAACATTTGTAAATTAGTACCAGGTACACCTGTTGGGTAAGGTGAATTTTGAGGCTAGTAAGAAGGCTCTGTCCCATCCAATGTACTTCCAATGACCCAACAAGCTGAATCTCCCTTCCTCATTTAAGAAAAATAGCTGATACAGAGTCATAAGATTTCAAAAAACCTACCTTGAAAAGAGAAATAGGTCTTCCAAAAGAAAATCAGCAACAAATCCAGGGAAATGACACAGCAAATATCCCATTACATAAGCATTAGATACGATATGTACAGTGGTAAGCATGTCAATGTTCTAGAGGCATGCTAAATACATATAAGAGTTGGGAATATATTGTTCTTTTTTGTTTGTTTTTCACCGATTGACCAGAATTGCTTTAAGGAAGAGCTGGGCTTGCCATAAAACAACATAGTGTTTACAGCATTAGGAACGGACTGCTTTTTATGTTTTAGAATATGCAGTCAGAGATTAACATTCACAGGTTTATTATGAATCAATTATAAGAACATGCAGTAGTCAGCACCTATTCACCTGGCAAATGTTATAGAAGCATCTAATTAACATTACGTAAGAGGAAAGAAATTAACAATTTGCTACAATTAGACTGAGTTTAAACATGAATACTGTATTTTTAATGAGGAATGTTAGCACCTGATCTAAGTCATGCTAGCTCATTTCCTTCAATCTGTTATTTTATGACCAGTCTAATCATCAGCCACATTGTCAGGCAAGAAAGGGAATAGAAAAGAAACTATTCCTGATTATTTCTTGACATCTCTTTGGATCAACAAGGGCAAGGGAGATAATCAACATGAGGCATGGTTTGGTGACTTATATGGAGACCAGAACTTTGCATTCTTGTTTCATGGAACTTATGATAACATGGACAATAGTTAAATACTTCTAGAAGAATAAGATGTTTGCAAGGGAAAACACAAATATATAATTGGCCTTTAATAATTATCAAATGTATCTTTTATATTTTAGATAATTAAGAATAATGATATATCATAAATTTAGTCTCATCAACATTCATAGTTTTAGACAAGATAAAACTATCTAAGTAGCTTCAGAAATATAAACACACATATATACACACCAAGCAGAAGACTTGGCTTGTCACTTATTTCTCATCACAATTTCAAAACTCTCTTTTGAAAATCCATATCTGTTAGTAGGTTGGCAGCATTGTCTCTTTCTAATTTCTAATGGACTAAACCACAGTAAGTCTCCAAGGGAGCAATTATAGTTTTATGGAAACCTTTAAAGACAGTCTGGCCTACCACTAGGACTTAATTAACAATTCTTGTTCTTCCTTTCCATACAGTTATATTGGGTAGTTGAAAACAATGTTCCCTGTAGAATATCTTCCTAGTATTCCATCCAAGAATCATCATTAGCAAACATGCAAAATTAAACAAATGTCTTATTTGTCATGCTAAAATTCAAATTGACTTCAAAAGATATAGGCAGTTTTTTCTGAATAAATGCATTCAAAATTTTGAGAACTTGTCAGGTTCAAGTTCATTTTGTTCATTTTGAACAAAACAAGTTCATTTTGTATCTCACAAAATGATTATCACAGAGCGGATGACTGCCTACAAAATATTTACTACTAAAAACTATCTCCTCTATGATATGTGTATTCCACCACTCTCGCTTACCTCTGATTTTCTGGACAAAACATGTGTTGCAACCATTTTTATTTTCAAATTGAGCTGATGTCTCATCAAGTGGATCTCATCGCATTTTAGCAAAATAAAAGTAATCTTTGAGATTATATATTGTAGCATGCCAGCTTCCAATGTATTCTTTAAAAAATCTTTTAAAAATAACACTGCTATGCAGGGAGCTTGACTAACATTGGGGATGTATAGTATATCCAAACCAGTGTTTCTTAACCTCAGCAATTCTAAGATGTGTGGACTTCAATTCCCAGAATTCCTCCAGCCAACCACTAAATCTGAGAATTGTACATATACATTGGAACTGCTGGGGTTGAGAAATACTGCTCCAAACCATCCTAGGCCCGTGACCGCTACACTGCAATTCCATCTAGGAGATTGCTTTTATTTTAAAGAATACTGGTGGTCTCATTTATGCATGTTAGCCCAACATAGCTTAATTAAAATGCCCACCTGCCAGGTATTTTTATACTAAAGATGAGGAGCTTCCATAGATGGGAATTTCTATTAATTCTCTAGCATCATGATTTCAGAGGCCTAACAGTGCTCCCATACCTGAAGGTTTGCTTACCTGTAGCTTGGATTCAGGGAGTAAAATAGTTCTTACTGTTAGTCATCTAATTCCAGCTCAAGAGCAACTGTGAGATGCTGAGAAACAAGCATGGGACTAAATCCCAAATTGCAGCTGATTCACTTCATCAACTCAGATAACTCACATAACTACTGACTCAGATTTCCCATGCCCAGAGTATGATTAATAATTCAAAGTCTAATCAACAGATAGCTTAGATAATTCTTTTATGCTTGGAGCAGCTTGGTATTTGTATTGTTAATGCAAGCAGATCCTGGGTATTAAATAGTTTATAAAAAAAAATACATACTCTAAACTTCTTGCCATCTTGCAAATGGAAATCATTTTGAACTTACATTTCAAACTAAACATGACATTTATATAATTATGATTTTTAAAAATATAAATATCAGGGCTAGGAAAATAGAATTGGAGTGCTGAGTTAAGAGATTAACCTACTGCTTATTAAACATACATAATATAGCCTATTCTGTAATAATAGTAGTCTATAAGAAGTTTCCAATTTCAGTAAAAGATTTTTGTCAACAGATTTATGAATGCTTAAGTACATGAAACCTATTGAGTCACTTCTACCCAGTGCTTACGAACATATTTACTCTAAAAGATTGTTGCATTCTGTCATATAAACTATTTGTTATGGGAAAGCACTGTAGCAGTATTGCCCCCATTTTCCCTGGACATAACCTGTCTTTTTTAGGGCTTAGATCTTTCCCATCAAATTTAGATCTTTCCATTTTGTTTCTCACTAACTGCTCAGTTGCTTTCAGTCCATCAGCTATTACTTCAGCTTTGCTTTGCTTTAAAACCTGTTAAGTTCATAAAAGTGAGGATTGGTTAGAAGTTACTTTTTTATCACTACTGTAACTGCAAATTGTTAAATGAGGTAGAATTGCTTAACAAGGATTATCTGCAAATCTATCCAACTCTGCTTAGGTACAAATGAAGGATCAGCTAAGCAAGACTTATTCTGCAACTTACAACGCTTTCCAGCTATTTGTCTGAAACAAGATGGTATACCACCTGAAGTTTATAATTTTCTGTCTCCTTCCAAACATGCAGGTATGTATGGTCTATTCATGTTTTGAAACTGCCATTCTTGGAATTTCATACCTTGACAAATAGATTTCCTTAACTTCTCAAATGCCTCTCCTTACCAAAATGTTCAGATTTGGAAATCTATCCAATTCTTTTATAGTGGAGATTAACACAAATATGCCTACTTCTTGTAGAAGTATCTATCTATTACTTTAGCAATTCCTTAAAACATTTGTTTTCTTTGTTCCAATAATTTCTCTAGTTTGTTGCTGCTTGAAAAATATTTAAAGGTCTATTTTTATTTTTGTAGATGCAGAATTGCATTTCAAAGCTTTACCTTCCAAGAACTAAAGATGAAATAGCAAATGCAATGACATTGTGAAAGTAGGATCAAATCTGATGCCTTTTAAAGGCTGGGCTTTTTAACAAAAGGTGGTCTTAACCCTTGTTGAGATATATGGTATTGATTTGTTTTTTCAATTCTGCCAAAATGAAAAAAATCAATATAATTTTGAAAGGCTTTGAGGAACAAAATATACATTTTAAACATTGCACAGGCTTAAGGCAACCACTTTGCCCTTAAAATATTTTCTTTCCAACATTAAAAAAAAAATCCTAAAAGGTAAGCACCACTCAGTTCAAGGGTGTTCTTGGAGCCCAAAGAGATCCTGGGGTCCATATTCTGCTAACTCCTGTTCTGTTCTTCAACTTAACATTTCATGCAATATAATCCTTGTCTCCATATGGCTTTGAACATGTTCAGCTCTTTAATTTGTCCACAAATTAAAATTACCCTCATTTTTTAAGTTCTGTTAGTGCCTTCTATTAATTATTAAGTAATCTTTAAGGGTTTTTAAATATGCTGTGAAATTTTGTTTTAGTTTAAATAACCTCCAAAAATCTTGGAGCGATACCCTCTTCATCCTCCTTTTCAGTGGAGGTTTACTTCTATTTCACTGCCAGGGACATTTTGTTCTGAAGTCTCTGTACCAGTTGGCTATATTGTGTCCCCAGGAGTCACCCGACCATGATAACTTATATAAAAATAAATCTCAAAATCAAATGGTAGACAACTCAATAATGTGATTCTCCTTACTATGATACAGGTATTTCAAAATTAAATCTCAAGTTCAGGGGAGTGGATCATTCTACATACAAGTATCTAAATTTGAAAATATAAAAATAGATGCTAATACAAAGTAAGAAAAAGAAAAAAAAGATACATAGAAGTAGCTTCCAGTCTTTACAGCAATTAAAAGTACTATTATACATTTATCTCTTGCAATGGAGTGTATCGTACTGTGTTTAAGATTATAACCTCAGAATTAATGTATATCTTTGATTCATTTCAGGTACAAATTGTACCATAAATTCCAGTGACCCAGAATATAAGAATACCGATTCAAAAGTTAATTCCAATTCCTAGGATCTAAAACATGCAGCCCAAACATTTGGCCAACAGTCACAAGACAAGAAAGACTCACATTGGTCTAGTGATTAAGGCACCAGGATACAAACTGGGAGACTATGAATTGTAGTTCTACCTCTTGTTTAGACAACGAAATTGCCTGGATAACTGGGCAAGTCATTTTCTCTCAGCCTAAGTGCTCCTCACAGGGTTGTTGTTGTGGGAAAAATAATAAAAGTGGGATTAAAAATTCTAAAATAAGAAAGCCACATTCAAGTGCAATATAAACAAGTAAGGTAAGTTAGTAGGAAAACAACACTGAGTCTCCAATCTCTCTAGAATGGGCAATTTGAACAATGACTTGGTATAAAATATAACAGTGAAGTCATTCCTCAGTTACTCAACAAAGAGACACCCTAATACATGAAGTATTACTAAGTATACATTTTCCCCAAGGCAGAGAAAAAGATTGACTTAATTAAATAGCTTAAAAAACACACATCCTTGAATAAGAAAACACTTCTCTAATATGAGGGGGAATCTGAATTTACCCAGAAGCTCCAATCTGTGTTCCAGTTATATGGAGATGTGGGCTGCATTTTCTCAGTGCAAACACTCAGATTTTCTTCTGAATCCACCAATATTTGGCGGATGAGGCCATGATCTGCTTCATGAAGGGCCTGGTAAACAAGGAATATCATTGGTATTTTAATAAGGCAAAGGTAAAAATCCAGAAGTCCTAAATGAAATGAGAGACTCAAAGAATAAGCATCCCTTTCTCCCTAGGTTGGAGCATTGAATGGGTTTTTCTTCTCTAGTTCAATGCATTTTATTATTCTTGCATATAATCCACCATCTACTAAGTTATGTATTTTAACTGTTTTCCACAATAAAATCTTCAATTTTATTTTTATTTTTTTGGTACACATTGAAAGGTTTTAATACTTTATGGTACTATCAGTTTAATAAGTGAAATAAACAGCTGGAGAAATACGTTTTCTAGACTCCATGTTGTTTTGGACAATCCAAAGCTAAAAGGGTGTGGACATAATCTACTCACATAGTTTTACATTCCCCCAAAAAGGAGATATTTTACATGAGAAGCTTCCAAAACCTTCAGAATCAAAGTATTCTAAATCACACCATAGCCTTTACTTTAAGAGTAAAGTAACAAAAATACAACCTGGCAAAACCTTTGCATTTTTGGCAAGGCAAGAAAGGCCCAAGGGATTCTTCCCATTCCCCGCCTGACTGATGACAGAAAATCTGCCCCTTTTTAAACATGCACCATTTTCTTTCGTTCGTTATGCTACACATTCAGAAGGGAGGGGTGAATGAGAGTCGAGGCCGCGGCCAACGGGACAAGAAAGGTTTTGGCGATCCTCGCCAGTGGCGGGAAAAGCTTATGACAAACAATTTTCTGCCTTTTTCTTTTCGGTCTCCGCCACTTTTTCAGCAACCGTCGCCGGGAGACGGAAACGCAGCAGCGGGCAGAAGAGAGACTTCCCACCTGGCATGTGCAAAGACCGTCAGTTGGTTTTACTGTGTGCTAAGCTTTAAACCCATAAAAAGATGAGGAGAGGGGAGGGGGAATATCGCGCCTCTTACCATGGAGAAGAGAAGGGCGCGATCCGCAAGCGGACCCGAGCGCCATTCGCTCGCAACGCCGCTCTTCCCCGCGGCTTAAAGGGCCAGCAGCACCCACGCAACCACGAGCCACCACGCCTGAGCTCTCTCGGCTGCAGACCAGCAGGAAAGCACAACTGCACAAAACGATTCCTGGGCTCTGTTCGCGTCCCGGATGCCTACCCCGGGAAATTCATCTGTTGCTGAGTCCCAACTCTTCTTTATTATGTTGCACCGAGGACAGCCACGTGAAAATGATGAATTTAATTTTTACTAATTTACTAAACGAGTAAAAAAAAAGAAAGACAGAAAAACTATTAAAAAAACTGGGTATGGATAAAAAGATGTACACTTCGGTTCCTTGCTTTTT
>BLBF01000006.1:32967050-33051069 GCA_015471245.1 Laticauda colubrina
TGCCTCCGGCCCATCTCACACAGTACCTTCTCTCCAGATCATTTTCCCGGGGTAGGCATCCGGGACGCGAACAGAGCCCAGGAAAATGATCTGGAGAGAAGGTACTGTGTGAGATGGGCCGGAGGCATGTTTAATAAATATTGCCCCTGAGTCTGAGCAGACCATAGAATTAAAATCAACCTGGAAGTTCTCCTTTTTTTGATTTTGAAGCTTTGTCCTTGTTTGGATCTGAGTGAGGGATCCAAATCCCATCACCATGAAGCTGAAGGTCTTTCGTGTTTAAGATGTCTTTTGTCTTTCTGGGGCTATTAATAAAGGTGGGGGCTGCTTTCCAAGAGTATGTTTCTCCTTTTCTCATCCAGGGAAGTATAATATTCTGCCTTTTTAATATTTCCCAGAATATTTCATTTTTTCTAGGAGAAGGGTGAGTGCTAACTCTCTACAATAGCAAATTAAATTTCCCCTCACACTTCATTTAGGCATATAGTTAACCAAGCAATTGTTTACCCAATCCATTTACCATCAGTTGTTCATCATGTTCTGATTATTCTTTGATTGCTTTTTTGGAAGGAAGATGGGTTTCTTTGCTCTGGGTAGGTTTATGGGCTATTTGGTTCCAGATGAAACCCATTTTTCACCCTGAGGATCTGGTGGCCTGTTTAACTGAGGCCTAGTTTTGCCCTGGAATGGGCAGGTGACAAGGGCTTTGGATTGGATTGCTGCCATGCTACGTCTGCCTGTGTCAATCCAAGCATGTTCCTTACTTTACTAAACAAATCTAGAAGATAAACCAACAGAGATGCCTAGAGTGTCATTGAAGGAAGACAGTCACTGAATCCAACTAGTGTGTATTAGGTATACCCATCTTCGGGATTTTGTTGTGGTGACAAGTTCAGCAAAACCTATTTTTCCATTTTCACTATCCAGAGATATCTACCATATATCCAGCTGTATTTTTTAAGGTGACTCATTCATCAGTTTGGAGGGATGGATCACAGGACCATCTTCTGGGTTTCTGTGAAGAATATCCTAGATACCTGGTAGGTTAAGTTTCTCAAATTCACCCAGAGTTAGACTCAGGCTGGACAGTTCTAGTTGAGATGATAAAATAGTAGTCTTGGTTCACTAGCTGAGAAAAATTTGATTGTGTGATTCTTGAGGAACTGGCAAGATCCTCAAGACTGTTAACATGGCCACCTATTGGTTAGTGAAAACCTCCCAGAAGTTAAGTGATTGGGTCCATTATACAGTTGCAGCTTCTTTTAAAGATGGGGAAGTATATATCCTCAAGAAGCACATGCTGAATCCAATGGCTCTTGACAAATTTTGTCCAGGTTTAAACCTCTCATTTCTGACAAAGTTTGAAAAGAACATAGTAAATCTGTAGCTTCAGAGAAACCTGGAATAAGTGGATAGACCATTTTTGTTGAGTTTTAGGTTGGAACATAATGTGGAGATTGTACTGTCTGCATTTGTGGTGATGGTTCTTCTCCTTTCTCCATATAAAGCCCCTGTCACACAGCACCAACGGATGGAAAGAGGATGTAAAATGGAGAGAAACACTTGCCATCCGTTGGTTAACGCGATGCATCCGTTCTGTACTCACTGCGTCCGTTTTTCATACTCTCAATCCGTCCAGCATCCGTCTATTGACATTTCATCCGCTCAAAAAGTTTTGAGCTGCACAAAACTTTTTGAGTGGAAAATGTATCCAACGCATCCGTTATACATCCGCTACACATACGGGGAACATCCGTTATATGTCCGTAGTCATCCGTTACGTGTCCGCTATATCCGCTAGGCATCCGCTGTGCATCCACGCAACTTGCATCCGCTCCAGCGGAAAACGGACACAGGGAGGAAGCGAAACGGACGTGGAACAGACACGCAGCGTTAGTAGCACAGACGTAGAAAGGATGAAAGCGGATGCAGCTCGCATAGAAAGCATTAAAATGGAAAAAACATTCATATAGGGGACGTATCTCGGATATTTAGGATGTCTGCAGGATGCCTAGAGGATGCAAAAGGACACCTAGCGGAAAACCTATATTCCCTATAAAAAGGGGGAGAAATCACCTGGATCTCACTTTCAGTCCAGCAGCCCTGCTGTGCAGACCTCTTCAGCCTTCATCTTGCTCTTGCTCTTCCACAGCATCCAGTTATCTCCACCATGGATCATCACTACTCCTTTTGGTAGCCACCATCGTTCTACAACAGCGCGAAGCCCTCTACAGGCTCTTTCAACTGTTCTTGCAAAGAAAAGGAGGCGTCCAAGAAATGTCTGGGTCCGAAGATGGATCGCTAGAAGAGCAGAGTACGGACTGTATAACAAGCTGATGGTGGAGCTGAGGAACGAAGACACTCGTGCATTCCAGAACTTCATGAGGATGCCTCCAGCCATGTTTGATGAAGTTGTGGAGAGGCTGAGAGCCAGGTTGACCAAGACAAACACCAACTTCTGGCCCAGCCTGCACCCTGGGCTCAAGGTGGCACTGACTCTGCGCCACCTGGCCTCTGGGACCACGTACAGGAGCATGCAGTACGGCTGGAGGGTGCCACACAACACCATCAGCATTGTGGTCAGAGAAGTGGTGCAGGCCATCCTCGAAGAATACCTGGAGGAGCTCCTCCAGTGCCCCACCACTGAAGAAGGCTGGAAGAAAGTTGCAGAGCAGTGGTATCAGAAGTGGAACTTCCCCCACACCGTTGGAGCCATAGATGGGAAGCACGTGGCCTGCAAAGCTCCAGCCAAGTCAGGGTCCACTTATTTCAACTACAAGGGCTTCTTCAGCATCATCCTCTTCGCCATGGTCGATGCTAACTACAAGTTCATGTACATCGATGCTTCAGGCAACGGGTCATCTTCAGATGCCCAGGTATACAATGCCAGTCACCTCAAGGAGGGGCTGGAACGCAACCTCATAATGGGCTTTCCAGATCCAGACCCCCTGCCCAATGACACACAAGATGTGCCCTACTTCATCGTGGGGGATGACGCCTTCTCCCTCAGAACCTACCTCATGAAGCCCTACACTTCCAGATGCCTCACCCGTGAAGAGAGGATCTTCAACTACAGGCTCGTGGACCTCCAACAAGGCAATGGGGACATGGAGCCTGGTGAATGGAGACAAGGGCGAAACCTGATAGATACTGTGGATGTGCAAGGCTCCAACAGAGCTTCACGTGGAGGGAAGAAGCAGCACAACCTCCTGAAACACTGGTGCAACTCCCCAGCTGGAGCAGTGGAGTGGCAAGACAGGATGGTAGATGCTTAATGGATGCTTCTTCAGCCTGTCTCATCACATTGATGAGATTGTGCCATGTATGTTGAGTGGCCCTACAATGAACAGGGCATTTAATAAAGAGTTGTGTTTATGTTGAAATGTGTTGATGAATGATTAAATTGTTATTGATAATAAAGGACCATAAGTGTTGCACATGGGAGGGTGGACCATACAGTCCCACTATGCTTGCACTGGAGGTTTATCTATCCCACAGCTATTACCCATCCCACAGCTATTACCCATCCCACAGGTATCCCTGCCCATCCCACAGGTATCCCTGCCCATCCCACTGCTATCCTTACCCATCCCACAAGCATGCAAAGGCTTAAACCATTTCTAAAAGTTTCCACCAAGACTTTATTGACTAAAAGAACTGAAGCAAGTGTGTGAAGCAAAGACAAGCTGTAAAAGCAAAATGACCCAAGTAAAGTGTCCCAAGCAAAAATAAAGATAACAGGTAGCAACCCAGTCTCTGGCACTCTTCTCAGTCACTCTTGAGGCGTGCCCATAGTCTCAGGGGTGAAGGGTCCAGGTGCTATGGAGGTGGCTGCTGCTGGAGTGTGAGTCTGAGGCGCCATTGGGGTGCCTGGCCCCGAGAGGACAACAGGGGATGGTGTGTGGAGGAAGCTCTCAGAAAACTGGCTCAGTCCTGTGATGTTGAGAGCCCCTTCCTCCAGGACATAGTTGTCAGTCCCAAGACCGATGACAGATGTTCTGAGGCCGGGCTTGGCTGTGGGGTGTAGGAAGGAGGAGTGTAGTGAGACTGTCTGGTCTGCAGGTGAGCGAGGTGAGGCGTGGGTGGCATCTGTGGTGTGGGTGGCATCTGTGGCATCGGCATCTGTGGCGTGGGTGGCATCGGTGGCACCGGTGTCATCCGATGACTCTGTGCCTGGACTGGGAAGGGCTGCCTGTGCTGCTGGAACTCCTGGTAGCCATAGCCTTGGTAGGTGAGGGCCTGTGGAAAGCCTTGGAAGGGCAGTGACATCAACTGGGGTGGAGGAGCAGACCTGGACTGGGCCGGAGCAGGTTCAGCTGGGCCTGGAGGGTTGTGCAGAAGACCGGTGATCCTCTCCTTTATCACCTGGTATTGTGATTCGGACATGTCTATGAGGGTCTGGTTGACATAAGTGAGGAAGGGCTTGCGGTTTGAGGATGGTATATCGGTGTGTACCAGCTGAGAGAGGAGATCTACGCTGCCTTTGATGGTGTCCCTGATCTCCAGTGGCTCTGCCCCTCCGGTCTGGCTCTCTGCCTGCTTTCTGTGGAGGTGGAGCTGGGGATGGATGTGGGTTGGTCTCTGGTGGAAGTGCCCTCTCCTTGCTCCCACTGCGTCAGGGGGTCCTCCACGCGCTCCGCCACGGGGAGTGCAGCTGTCGGGGGGGTCTCCATCATGGGATGCTCCACAGATACCTGCCTGGACACAGGAGCTGACTCTTGGCCAGAAGAGGACTGGCTCTCTGTGGGCTGCCTGAGAGAGAGAGTTGTCAGAGGGGCTGCTCCTCGGTGGCGGATCTCACCCTCCAAGAAGCTGCACTTGGCCATCATGTAGGTCTCCCGGTCCGTCAGCTTGACCGTGGCCTGGCCAGATTTCTTGAGGTGCAGCTTCCCGTACCAGGTGTGCATGTGCTTCCACCAGCCGAGGAGGACCTCCGAAGTGTAACCCAGGCTCTCCGCCTTCTCTCTCCAAGCAGCCTGCTTCCTTTTGGTGTCTCGATAGAGCCTGTGTCCCTTCCGCCATAGATACTCGTTCTCCCTCAGCCATTCGAGCACATCATCCTCATGTTCCTCTTCGATGGAGTATTGCCTCCTCTCCCGTTCTCGCGTATGCCTCTTCCTCCCTCTGGCAGGGCCATCTGGGCCCTCATCGGAGGGGCTTCGAAGTTCTAGGGGCTGCTTCACCACACCAGCAGCAGCAGCAGCAACAGTAGCAGCAAAAGCAGGAGCAGCAGGACCAAGAGCACCAGCAGCACCCGCAGGACCAGCAGGACCAGGATCAGCAGCAGCACCAAGAGCACCAGCAGGACCAGCAGGACCAGGATCAGCAGCAGCAGAGGAAGCACCAGCAGGACCAGCAGGACCAGGATCAGCAGCAGCAGAGGAAGCACCAGCAGGACCAGGAGCACCAGCAGGACTAGGAGCAGCACCAGCAGAGTAAGCACCAGCAGAATCCCCAGCACCAGGAGCAGCGCCAGCAGAGTAAGCACCAGCAGAAGCTCCAGCACCAGGAGCAGCGCCAGCAGAAGCCCCAGCACCAGAAGAGTCAGCCCGAGCAGTAGAAGCCCCAGCAGAAGCAGAGTCAGGGCCAGGGGGTGGGATGGTGGCCCTGTCCTTCTTGCCAGGGCTGGCAGCAGATGGCACAGGCTTCCTCTTCTTCCCCATGGTTGTTGGCTGGAGCTGTGTCTGGCAGCAGGTCTTTCCTCTGAATGGTGACCTGCTTGTGAGCTGCATCCCTTTATATCCGCGGGGCTGACGCAATGCATCCTCCCCGCATGCACAGTGAACACTGCATCCACTAGGCATCCGCTTGGCTTCCGTGATGCATCCGCTTCATCTGCTAGGCATCCGCTCTGTATCCGTTCCTTCTGCTGCGCATCCGCTTCGCTGTGCTCCCCCAGAAGCCCTGCGGATGTGTCATCCGCTTCCATCCGCTTTCATCCGCTAGGCTTCCGTGGAGCATCCGCTTTACATCCCCACTACATCCTTCCCACATCCATTCCTTTCCGTTGTTGTCCGCTCTGCTTATGCAAATTTGGGGCACTTTTGAGAGCGGATAACAACGGATGGAACATTTTCTCATCCGCTGTGTCCTTTTTACATACGTTTTGCATCCTTCGGCCTATGTGACAGGCCCTTAAGTTTCAATCCATACTGATAGATGGAAATGATAGAATTCAAAGCCATTTAATGTATTAATGGAATGCCACAGGATTCAGTATTCTTACCCCTATATGATATTGCTGAACAATGTCATCTATTGGTTTAGAGGCATCAGCAGTATGCCAATGATACTCAAATGTTTTTCCCAAATCAAGGCTGGTCAAGGGTACAAGTTCTTGTTCCAATGCCTGAAAGCTGTCAGGGTCTGGATGGGAAGAAGCAGGTTCATGTCCAATCCTAATAATGACTATGGGTATAGGTTAGATTTGGGGAATGTTCTCCCTTAGTTCTGATTGGGAGTCACACTTCTCCTTTCAGGGCTGATGTACAATTTAGGATTTTGCCCAAATTGCAAGGCAGGATAGGAGAAAAAGGTTAAGATCTATTGTCAGTATCTTTATGCAGGTTTTATTGTGTGGGTTTTATGAAATTTACTAATAATTCAACAAGGCATGGTGCTGCATTTTTATTATTCAGCACACCACACTTAGGGCTAGCTGAAGAAAAAGGGTATTACATAAATAATGTGTGAACCAGCCTAAGATGATTTTTAACAAGATCTTAAAATAACAAACAGTATTTAAATACTGTTTAAATATTTGTATTTGCAGTGTTTTTCTCCTCTCATTTTCTATCAGTGGTGGTCAGTACTTGGTCAGACTGGTTCTAAAGAACCGTTATTATTCTGCGCAGTTCGGAGAACCGACAAATCACGGCACTGGCTGGTCCCGGCCCTCCCTGCCCACTCACTCCTTAGCTGGCATGTGTGCCATCCAACTTGCCTGCCTTGTGCCTTCACCTAATTTTTGGTAAGTTGTTATTTTTCCTTTTTTTTCCCCAACCATCAGCTGTTCCAACTATCAACTGTGATTAGATTAGTTAGAAAACAGAAAATCATTGGATTTCTTGCTTTCTAGTAATCTAAAAGCAGAGCTGAACCTTCCTTAAGACTGAAGTTTCTATTTTCAGTGCAAACTCAGGCAATAAATTGCAAAAAGGCAGATTTCTGGGTGAATCTGTGATTCTGAAAGCAACTCAATCTGCCTGCCTGCTTTGGCTGATTTTGGGTAAAAGTTGCTCTTTAAAAAAAAAAAAAAAATCAATATTTACATAAATATTTACAATATTTACATATAAGCCACGCCCAGCCAGCTTCATGACCACCAAGCCATGACCTGTTAGCAAGTCACATCCATCCAGTCATGTGACCACTAAGCCACACCCATAAATTAGACCACGCCCACAGAACCAGTTAAGATATTTGACTCCCAACCCTGCCTTCTATGAATGCATTATGGCTAGAATAATATATTTATATGAAAGCTGATATTCACAATTTTATCAAAAAGCGTGTTGCCAGAAGTTTCTCAAGTCATAGGTTTCTATGTCTGTGAATTAATTGAATTTAAGAAAAATACTGCAAATATAAATCTAGACCTGAAATGCTGGCATTTGTTCAAAAGGGGAAAATAAGGTTATAAAAATGAATGTAAAAGTTTCCAGTAAATAAAGTGCTGTTTTGAGGGTGAAGGTTTATTCTGCGAATTTGTTGGTTGGTTTCTGAATGTTTCATTACCAGGCTAGGTAACATCTTCAGCAGAGTTTAGGGGATGACAGTATCAGTGTTCTTCTGTTGTTTCTGTTTTAGCTATTATATTGACGTAAATTCCAAACTAACCAAAAGTTCCTATGCACTGTACTAGAATAATTCACATGTTGCACTATATATGAGTCATGAATCATGAGATACTATAAAAACCTGTGGAGAATATCAGAGGAATATGAATTCCTATATGTGAGCTTCTGTGTGGTCAGCTTCAACTGATTTTAGCAGCCCAAAATGTGGATTTTAAAATAAGCCATATCTGCTACTTATTTCTTTGAAAAGTGCTGTGAGCTCAGCAAGAATAGCAAAAGCTATGTTTCCACAAGTGACACAATAAGCTCAAGTGAGAAACAAGTGAATCAAAATATAATAAAGTGGGGTTAGCTGTACCTTAAGTATTTATTTAATTTATATTGCCGCCTTGAGGCGGCTTACCCAATGTAAAATCATATTTAAAACAAAAAATAAAAACAATAAAAACTAACAAAAATAATCAACTAAATTAATAAATACAATAGAACAAAATCTGGAAAATTTTCCAGATTTTGGAAAATTCTGGAACTCCCACCTACCCCGCCCCGACGACAGCAGATCACACTAGCCATTTGATGGGCTCCATCCTGCTCTGGGTTCCCCAGGCCCGCTGGCAAAACCAGGTCTTCAGTGCCTTCCGGAAAAGTGCTAGAGTGGGGGCCGTTCTAATCTCTGGGGGAATGATATTCCAGAGAGAGGGAGCCACCATGGAGAAGGCCCTTCTTCTGGGTCCCACCAGGTATATCTCCCTCAGAGATGGGACCCACAACATTCTCTGCCTCCCTGCTCTAATGGGTCAGGTAGATGTGATCGACAAGAGACATTCCCTCAGATAACCCAGTCCCAAGCCATGAAGGGCTTTAAAGATGACAACCAGGACCTTGAATTACACGTGGAAGCAAATTGGCAACCATGCAGCTCCTGCAGGAGAGGGGGAGAGAGGGAATGGTTCCATGCGAATGGCAGGTGAGCACACATGCATCTTCATTTGAGCGGCCACTTCCGTGGCTTGAGGGTTGGGGACCCCTGCAGTAAAGACTTCGCGGTAATCTTGTGCAAGATTGTGGTGCTTATGAGACAGAAGTATTTTCCCAAAAAATGGGTGCCTTTGATCAAGCTAAGTGTGATTGCTTACTACTTTCAAGAGATCTGACAATGTTAGTAGCAGGTCAGGTGAAGCATGTTTTCAATTTTAAGCAATGGCTTGTCAATATGGATGAAAACATAATGGCTTTTTAAAATGTATAAGTTAATAATTATGTTACAGACTGAAAATCTTAAGTGGGAAACCAAGTAAGTGGTTTGAGAAGAAAGGGACGGAAGAAGGAGGAAGGAATAAGGACTGCACCCCTACTACTTCTCTTCAGAGTATCCTCTCCTGCCATTGCATTTCTGACTACAGTAGCAATCAGGGCATTTTTATAGATGGATATTCAATTCTGTGCTATGCAGGTTACCATTTACACATTGTATAGGGCCGTGATGCTGAACCTATGGCATGCGTGCCAGAAATAGCATGAGGAGCCACTTCTGCCGGCACACAAGAGGTCGCCTGGAAGAGCGCCACTATGCATGCACGCGCACTGCACACCCACCAACTAATTGTCGGGTATTTGGTGCATATGCACGAGGGCTGGGGTATGAAGGAGATGCGCATGCACTCAGAGACACATGGCACGCATGGGGGATTGTGCATACATGTGCAGGTGGAATAGGGGGGCATGTGAGCGAGCGCGTGCAATTTTTGGCACGGGAGCCCCAAAAGGCTAGCCACCACTGGTATACGGCAAATGTGGGAAAGGTGGGGAAGGGGACAATATTACTTTCTGAAGACTATTTCAGTTTCAGATTAGAGCCAAACATAAATCCACACTTTGTGTCACATATTGATAGCTGTGGACTGGGATATTTTACAGAGGTAAACTGAAAAAAATGGGAACAATTCTGCATGAATTAGCATTGATTGCAATGATAATCTGCAAAAGCAATCTCATTTCTACCTGGGGAAAAGGCTTGAGCCGAATAGTCAAGCAGTAGTACCCATAGAAAACACATTGATGTTAAATGGTGATATATATGATAATGTGGTCATGCAAATGCTGCCAAAAACATCAGTTTAAAATATGACCATTTATTGACAGTTTATTAAGTGCATACAAAAAAAAAGTCACATGGTATTAGGTTTAAAGAACGATATTAGGGCATGGTGGGGGAAAAATAAAATTGGATAAAGCCAGTGTGAGAAATGTCTGAAAGAAATATTTATTTATTTATTTCATTTATTTTTGTAAATAATTCAAGGTGATGAACACACATAATAGTTTTTCAGCCTATCTTTCCTAATTTCACAATAAAGATTTTAGTTAAGTACATAGAAAATAAAAATGGATCCCAGTGTTATTCTGTCAGTCAGTCATATGGACATTGCTGGATGTCAGCTACTGAAAGGCTGAAGTGACATCAGTGTCTGTCATTCATATGCATTAACAGGACCACAAAAACTTAAAGAATATAATGGCAGTTATACCTAATAATTGTACAAATGAATTTATTCTGGATCAGCATCCTCCTGTTTATGGTTTTGACAGATGCATTGGTATCAATTGATTATTTGGTTAGATTGGCTAGGGATCTGTAGTTAAAAAGATTCTGAAAGTGCCACATTGTACCTGGCTATTTTGTCATCCTTCTGTAGATCTGTTCAGTTTCTAGTGAGCCTTCTTAAATTTACTGTACAAAACCATATCCCATGAAAAATGAATTGTTACTAGCAACTTTTCTCTTAGTTTTGCACTGAAATTACATGACAGTCCCAATTCTTTTTTTCTTTTCTTTTGGTACTGTATTGATTTCTGTTGCTGTTTTTTATTATTTCTCACTTCCCTCCTTTTTTAAAAAGATTTGATATCTGTATAAAATTATATTGTTATTATTGTTTCTAAACAGAATGGAATCATATGGTAAATATATATTTTATCATGTTAGCTTCTTAAATTGGTAAATGCACTTTAGTAACAGATGTAAATGTTCATATGCACATTTTCCACAGCATATATTTCTAAATAAATAATTCTGCAACAGTGGAGCTCCTCTGTATTTGGCTGATGATCACCAAAGGGCAGGAATGCTAGGTTTCTCTGCTGCCCTCAACTTCTTGTTTACATATTTGCAGAATTCCAAAGTATGATTCATAATTCCAGAAGCTTGAAAAGTGCAAAAGATTAGGAAACTTGTAGCCAAGTAGAAAAACGTGCAAAAAAAGACCCTCGTATTAAAAAAACCCACCTCAACAGTTATACATTGTTTATCATAAAAATCTTATTAATTTACTATTAATTCCTATAGCCACATGAAGGATATATTTGGCCACAAAGATATTTTGGCCAGAACATGTAGCACTTATTGAATGGTGCAAATCTCCAACACCGAGCTGCTTCTTTGTCGCATTGGCAGATTATGTTTTGACATCTGTCTAGAACAGCATCTAAAAAAGGAATGAAGAAGATACTACTCTGGTTATGATGAAGTAGAGCACAAAACAAAATAGTCCTGCTTATCTATGAAACTGGCATTTATTAAGATGTATCTTAAAAGATAAAGGATTGTTTTGTTTGAAATTTTTTTGAACAGCTCAAAATGATTAAAATAAAATTCATATTGTTTGAAAGCAATTTGGGACATTAAAAACAAACAAAATTCATGATTGTGGATGAAAGCATTGGCTGAGTATAACAAATATGCATTAACCTACTATATCTTACATGTGTGTTTCAATGTATATACTAAAATAACGTATGCTGTTCAGCTTCCTTCGGGTATTATCCCACGTCATTGTAATTATGCTTTTAAAGTTGTAGCAACGTTTCGGCAGAATCTCATCTGCCATCATCAGGCTTCTGTATTGAGTTCATCTGTATAATGAGTTCACAGACGAACTCAGTACAGAATGATGATGGCAGATGAGATTCTGTCGAAACGTTGCTACAACTTTAAAAGCACAACTACAATGACATGGGATAATACCCGAAGGAAGCTGAATGTGTAAGTACCCGCGAAAACTTAAAATAATGTACTGTATACTCCGTGCCCATTTTTATTTATTAAGCCCTATGTCATATATCCTCTTTTAAAGCAAACATTTTTCTAGGCCTTTTTATCAGGTTGCAATATAGGAATCAAGAGAGTCATTCTGACAGCAGTGTTTCAGCAACAAACTACTCTCCAAAAATCTAAACTTCTGAGTAATATGAAGTATGAAAAAGAAAATACTTTCACTAAGTTGGCAAAGGATTCTAACCCTTGCTGCTCTTCTGTACTGTAATTTTTAAGAAATCCATAGTCATGATACTCTGTGCAATGGCACAGTGGTTAGAAAGCAGTATTATAGCTAATTCTGCCCACAGACAAAACTTTGATCCTGACCAGCTCAAGGCTGACTCAGCCTTCCATCCTTCTGAGATCAGTAAAATGAGGACCCAGATATTTGGGGCCAATTTGCTGACACTGTAAACAGCTCAGGAAGTGCTGTAAAGCACTTTGGAATAGTAGATAACTCTTTAAGTGCTCTTGCTCTTGCTGTTATGGTGGTTGATGATCAAGATCTGCCCTTTAGATTGAAAAGTGTCCAAGAACAAGTGCCACTGTAGGCAGGGCTCTGCATAGGGCTGATGTTTTGCAGAGTTTTCAGACCTGGTTTTTTTTTAAGTTCTGTTCAGTCTATTTTGAAGCATATCTTACAATTTCAATGTCATGAACTCAAAGAAACAACACTGTATCACTATTTTTAACCGTCATGGTGATGGTTATAATGAATGGCCTCCATCCCTGAAATAACTGGATTTTCTGTCTGAAACTTCACCTTTCCATCTTCAAACTGAGACCTTGGAAAACTGACAACATGCTACAAACAGCTTGATGAAAGGTACATGGCATTAAGTTAGCACAAGATAGGATATATCTGTATTCAATATTCAATACAGCCATTTTCCCACCACTAGTCTATACACAAAGATTGAAACTGCTTTAAGTTAAGGTCATAGCCCAATAGTGGCCTAGTATGTCCTAGCACCATGCTTAGCAAAATGAAAAAAACCAAAATGATACTCTTGCTGGTAGGCATAGGATAGCAGTATATGATTGTTGTTGGTCAAACCTCATTCAAATGAGTTAATTAAAATATCCAACATCAAAATCAATACCCTTTCATAATCACTTTTAACCCAGAGAAAGGTTTAATTCAATTACTATTACATTGTATTTTTAGAAGCTGAATCTTCCCTCAGGCAACTATGAAATATTGTGTTAGTATTAAAGTTGTTTAAAACAATCTGCTTAGAACAGTGTTATGAATCTTCAAAGATCTCTCAAAAACCAATAGGACCTTCTGAAATTAAAGCTGAACGTTTCACCTCAAGAATATCTGTTTGTACTTGTGCCGCTCTAAGATAAGGTATATAAAAATAATGACATTCAGGTTGTACCTTACCGCATATCACAGTATTGTCCTGACAAGTCCACTTATATCTGTCTGTTATGGGGTGACAGCCTTGTCGTTGTGCAAAGTCATAACAGCAGTCATGTCTATGGCAGCACCTTTCAGCGACAGAGAATGATTAATACCACTGATGTGAGCCCTGAACATCAAACAGAATGTTTGGCACTGTGAAATTCTATCTCTAGTTGTACAATGTTCTGGTGTGTGAGATATTTACAAACCCATTCAAATACTTCCATGAAGCTAATTACAGTCTGGATATTTTTATTAATTACTTCTCTGAAGTTCCTAGGAAAACACAGCAAA
The DNA here is from genome assembly GCA_015471245.1 of Laticauda colubrina. Lineage (NCBI taxonomy): Eukaryota > Metazoa > Chordata > Lepidosauria > Squamata > Elapidae > Laticauda > Laticauda colubrina. The sequence continues at coordinate 32,980,651 of BLBF01000006.1, forward strand.
GGAAATGTGATGTCACATATATTGTGTATAGGCTAAAATGTTAGTAATAATTCAAAATAAATACATGTCTAGTTCCACTGCAACAAGAGATCACATGGTCATAGCTTTTGTTCTATTGCCTTCTCAATTTAGCAACATTATGATGTCATCCAGCATAATAAAGAACAGGGTTTATACTAATCATATCATGTTACTGTTCCGAGTACTCAGTTATTTTGTTACTTGGTTTCCTTTTTCTTATCTCATGATATCATTATTTTTCCATATATAACTGTCTCAAAGTAAATTTGACTCATTTAAAATGTATTAAACAGAATGGGATTAATTCAGCTGGAGAATGTAATGGGAATACAAACTTAATAGAGAAAGAAGTGGAGTACATACCAATCTGTTTCATCCTTGGGCCATCCGCTTCCTCCTGGACCACAGTAGCATCCGTAACTTACATAGGCCAAAGGAAATCGGCTTGTGCCACATTTTAGGGTTCCATATAATTCAATGAGTCCTCTTTTATTCACCAAGTGTTTTTTTCCAAGAACACCATTCCATACTGAAAAGGCAGAAATTAAGATTTTACTACATAGGAACAGTACCATCCAATAGTTACTTTATCTCTTTTCACACAATCTGCTTCTGCATTAATATATACATTATATTGTGTTTGGTTGGAGTATTAGACAGCTGTTGGGAAGAAGAGGGAGTTTAGATTAAGCTTTGGTTTGTGTTATCTCTCACGTTTGAGATTATCTTAACCTTATTATAGAATTTAACGATAAATTGAAGTAAGTATTATGGCATTTAAAATGACCTACTTAAAATAGTACTTTAGTATGGCCATTAAATGTGAAGCAATAGGAGAAAGACATTTTAGACAGAAAAGGAGGATATTATAAAGAAGGAAATGGAAGTCACAATCAACTTTTTGTGTCATTCCCAACTTCTACCTGCATATGGTCCCCATCAGATATCATAGGGCAGTGGTGGCTAACCTCTTTCGGCTCCTGTGTCAATAATTAACCCAGAAGGCAATGCATGCTGGGGCCCCTCCCACACCCTCTGCGCATGTGCATGCAATCCCCTATGCGCCACGCATCTCTGTACATGTGCATGCAACCCCTGGTGCGTCATGCATCTGCGCATGCGTGCATGATCCCCCCACGTGCTGTGCATCTTTGCACATGCATGTGATTCCCTGCACATGTGTGCAGATTCCTGACAATCAACTGTCGGGGGAGGCAGCGCTCTTGCATGTTAGCAGAAGTGGCTCTGCATGACACTTCCGGCCTGCATGCCAAAGGTTCGCCAACATGGTCATAGGAAAATGCAGCTCTTTCAGAAAGTAAATTGCCCATCTATATCCTCAATATTGCTCAAATCTGCATACAAAAAGTTGCATTGCAATATTGCTATTTTGGAGGAACCAACTTCTTACTTTCCATGCAATAGCTTTCAACAAACTCCATTCCTGCGTTAGGTGATGAAAGATAAACAGAGTTTCAAGGCACTCCTTACAGGCTATATGAATATACTGTTTTATCTCACAACATTTGCTTTGAACAATATGCATTAATTTTAAATATGCACAGGTGTCAAGAAATATGAAAATTAAAACCATGTTAGGAGCGCAGCAAATTAATGGAAAACACAACAAAGTAGAAAGGGCAAGCTTTCAACCTCCTGATTTGAACAGAATTCTCTGCCATTTATCTTGGGCACATTTTCAAGACAAAAACAAAACTCCAAACTGAAGAATTGTTTTAAAATTGACTTGCTTTTGTTTCCCAGGACATTCTTTGACTATAAAATCTGCATAGCTGAAAATACAATATTATATTTTTATTATATAGTATTCAGCCTTAATTTTAAAATTAAAGACAAATATGTGGTTTTTGTTGTAAGAAAATCAAAAACTTAGTAGCAACCTCCAAGTCATAACAGGCAGGCATACGCTTATACAGAAACCGTCTACTTCTACTTAAAGCTGGGTTCCTCCAACACCTGGTCCGTGGAGCAGCCCCGGGCCACAGCCTACCAGAAACCGGGCTACGCAAACAAGTGAAACCCCATCCACGAGATGCAGACAGCATGTGAAACTACTAGCCCCCTCCAGTCCGTGGAAAAACCTCTTCCCATGGAATCGGTCCAGGGTGCCCAGAAGGTTGGGAACCATTGACTTAAAGGGTATTAATGCATTATATTAAAGCATTAAAACTTTCATGCATAAAAATATAAATTGCAGAATTGCTCAAAAATCATAGAGAGAAAAAATTCTATTTCACAGATAGAAAAATACATGTGTGTGTGTGTGTGTAGAATCTCAAAGCCTAGAAAAATCTTTCAATTTATTAAAAGAATTATATACACATTAAGAAAGGCAAAGTGATAAATTATTAGGACTGAATTCTGTCTGAATATTTACATATTTCAAATCACAGCTTTTGGCCTCCAAAGAATTAAAAAGGAACTATAGCAAAATTTATTTTTTTTACTGATTCCTGCCACCCATCAGTAAAATCAAGTATCATTCCAGAAAAATGTCAGTCACATTTTAAACACTAAGTGCAGTTTTACAATTGACTATTGTGTTACAGTATTTATTCAGCAAGATAGTTTTGCTGAAACCTTAGAAAAAGGGGTGTCAAACACAAGACCCGGGGCCATATCTGACCCATGGGGTGCTTGGCCCGTGGGGCTACCCTGAAACAGCAAAGGACTGGCCTGCGGAGCCTCTGGCAATGAAAATGGAGCTTGGGCAATGCAGCAGGCAGCCCTCCTGAACTCTGTTTTCGCTGGCAGAGGGTTGCAGGAGGGCGTTGCAGACAAAAACAGAGCTCAAGAGCCCGTTTTCACTGGAAGAGTTTTCAGGCCGTCACAGGCACCACCGACATGAGTGACATTGAGCTGACCATGCTCAACCTGGCCACGGCCAGCCCAGTTCCCCAAGGTTAAACACAACCCTGATGTGGCCATCAATGAAATTAAGTTTGACAACCCTGCCTTTGAACTTTAAAAATGTACAGAAAGCCTCATTTTTTTTTACCTGGAAAGATTAAAATTTCAGATTTAAAAAAACTGAAATTTTGTTGGGCTATATGAATCTCAGCTTTCTTAACTCTGGAGTTTGGACTGATGTATTTTAAAGTGCATTAGTTAGGTACCTTAGAATAATTCTAAATGCCTTGTGCTAATGTTCTTTTATTTTTTATTATTAAACTTATATGTCACATGTTCCCCGAGGCTTACAATCAATCATTCAGTTAAAATGCAATATAAAACATTAAAACAGTAAGTAGGGATCTTAAATTTAAAATTCAGCTAAAGTTGACCAGCATGGAGAGGGAAGGGCAAAGGAGGCATAGGGAGGAGATGTATAATACCTAATTCATGAGCCACTTCCAAAGTCACACCCCACCATTGGAGCTCCAGGCCATTTGGCACAGCCATGTCTTCAAGGCCTTTCAGAAGGCTAAAAAGGATGGCTGTGAATCTCACCTCGGGGCATGATGTTCTATAGAGTGGCAGTTATGACAGAAAGAGGTGGTATTTTCTGGTTGTCCAAACCAGTCAAAATTTCTGCTACCAGTACGCGAGGACCGGTCCGAACTGGCTGAATACCAGTGGTCCCACCAGTGTGAGCCAGTTCCTCCACAGCCTACATATAAAATAAACCTTTCTACAGAAACATCACTGCAGGAGGATTGAAAAAAAATAAAGTGATATTTAAAGACTCACAAATACATACACAAAAAAGTGGGATATATTCAGCTATGAGAATTGTTATATGCCCTTGTACTGAAATACCTATTAATTAGTTCCACCAAAGTGGTTTTAATTGTCTAAAAAAATGTTTAGCTATAACACCTATTTAACTGAAATAAGTACAATCTTCAAGTAGCAAGTCTTTATCTCAGTTTGCAAGTCTTTATCTCAGTTTTCACACTTATAAACAAAGCAAATGGACATATTCCCTTACTATTTAAATATTCAAATAAATTATTATGACATTATTAAGCATTTTTGTGACTGAGGACAATATTAAAAAGTATGCTTACCTATCCATGTTTTTCTTGATTCATTTGAATTTAACAGCAATTTAAGATTCATGTAATACATAAAGTGAGAAAAACAGAAGGAGAAAAGGATTGGAATTTCAGGCCGACATCTAACATCATTTAACATTTCATTTGCACTCACCTGCTTGAAACAGCAGCAGTGTTACCAGCCGGTATTCCATGTGGAGAGCAACTCCGTATGACCCCACTCTGTCTGCACACCTACAATCTGTTTAGACTCTCCGTAAGTTCTGCTGTCAAACTGAGCCAAGCAGTGGGTGTATATAAACAGTCTTATTGGATGCTCCTTTATAGTCTACTCTCAAAACTAAATATATGATTCTGTAAATTTCAAACTTCCTTCTGAGCAAAAAGAGATCATTATTCAGAGGCTTGTGGAAGGGCAGTTGTCTGCTTCTATTTGCAGATTGTTCCTTTCATCAAGTCTTATTAAAAGGGAATTTGACTGAATCTACTGGACAGGTTGACAAATTATAACCAAAAAGCTGATGTTCTGACTTCACTATTTGTTTCACAACTCTTAGTATTAAAAGACTTAACTTCTATGTTACAGGTATTAGCAGCATTTAAGCTAAAGAACTATTAAAATAAATATATTTTGTCTTAATGCTTGCAATTTTAGCAAGCTGTTTAAAGTAAAAAATGTCATTCAAAATATTTTTTGAATATTAATTCAAAATTATTGGGGTTCTTTATATGCCATGGGGCTCATAGAAACACCTTATTTTTGTTTGGGATTTTCCTTCCTCTGTGACAGCCATTTTGTGAAAGAACAAGTCCTCTTCCATGAAGGACATCATGAAAGTCCACATGATTGAATGTTCCATTCTATCTCTCCTGTAACGGGGCTGACAACGTATTCTTCCTTGGAGCCAGCTATTTCTAATCCATGAAGTTTAATATTCTTCAAGAAGAATTGTTAATTACTTTATTGGTTAAATGAGATGTATGGTATTGGTTTGTTTCTTCAATTCTGCCAAAAAAAAAATAAAAATCAATATAATTTGCAAGAACAAAATATATATTTAAGCATTTCACAGATTAAAGCAACCACTTTGCCCCTGAAAATCTTTTCTTTCCAACACAAAAAACCCTTTAAAAAATAAGCACCACTCCGTTTAAGGGAGTTCTTGGAGCCCGAAGAGATCCTGGGGTCCATATCCTGTTCTTCAACTTAACATTTCTTGAAATATAATCCTTGTCTCCATATGGCTTTGAGAGTGTTTAGCTTTTTAATTTGGCCACAAATTAAAATTACCTTCATTCTTTAAAGTCTGTTAGTGCCTCCTATGAATTACTAAGTAACCTTTCAGGATTTTTAAATATGCTGTGAAATTTTGTTTTAAATAATTTCCAAAAATCTTGGACTGATACCCTCTTAATTCTCCTGTGATGACTCGGGGCATGGCACAAAGGCAACACAGTCAGATAAGCAATCAGAGCCCCTTTATTATCTTCAACTTTGCCCCCAATGTCCAGGTTATCTTCTGGCTGGAGAAAAACTCTCCCAGGAACAGTCTTTAACTCCAGAAAATTAAGTCCAAAACATGAGCAACACAAACTGTAACTGAAAGTCCAAACAAACCAAACTGAAGTAATTAGTTTGGCTGGGCAGGAGCAAGAATTTCAGACTTGAAGTCATGGCAAAACTCACATGGTTGGGAAGACTCCAGGAACACAGATAAGCCACGACAACACAGGATAAAGTCACATTTGCTCCCAGCAGCCTGCCGCATGCAGCCTACCTTTCTTATTAACTGTCTTCCCAGCTGTGGCTAATGAAGGGAACCAGGGTCCTCTCCTCCCTCGTAAGCCACGCAACCCATGTTGCTCTCTTCTCAGTTCCTCCCTGCGTACCCTAGGATGAAGAGGGGATGGGCCTGGTTCTTCCTCTAAACTCCCTCTCCCTTGTTCTATCTCTCCTCTGCCCAGCCAGACTTTGCCCTTCCCCAGCCTGTCCACAGCCAATGGAGCCACACTCTCACTCCCTGTCAGCTGTCTGACTTCCTGCTTGGATTCAGACTCCAACGGGCATGACACCTCCTTTTCAGTGGAGGTTTACTTGTATTTCACTGCCAGGGACATTTTGTTCTGAAGTCTCTACCAGTTGGCTATACTGTTTACCCAGGGCTCACTTGACCATGATAATGTATATAGAAATGAATCTCAAGTTTAGGGGAGTGGATCAGTCTATCTATAGTATCTAAATATAAAAAAGATAAAAACTAATAGATGCTAATACAAACTAATAAAAAGAAAAAAGATACAAAGAAGTAGCTTCCAATCTTTACAGCAATTAATGGTACAATTATAAATTTATCTCTTGCAACGGAGTGTAACATAGTGTACTTAAAATTATAATCTCAGAATTAATGGGTATCTTTGATTTATTTCAGGTACAAACTGTACAATTGTTCATAAATTCCAGTGATCCAGAATATAAAAATATCTATTCAGAAGTTAGATATTTCTTGCCTTGTGAACAAAAGTCACAAGACAAAAAAGAGTCACTTTGGTCTAGTGATTAAGGCACCAGGATAAAAACTGGAAGTCTGTGAGTTCTAGTTCTGCCTTAGACATCAAAACTGCCTGGACAACTAGTCCAACTCTTCTTGCAGAGTTGTTGTTGTGGAGAAAATTATTATAATAAAGGTGGGATAAAAAAATCTAAAATAAAAAGCAATATAAAACAATAAAGGTAAATTAGTAGGAAAACAACACCCAGTCTCCCATCTCTCTAGAGTAGCCATCTTAAACAATGACTTGATATAAAATATAACAGTGAAATTATTCCTCAGTTACTCAACAAAAAGACACACTAATATATTAAGTATTATTAAGTTTACATTTTCTCCAAGGCAGAAAGAAGATTCAATTAAACAGCTGTAACATAACACACATCCTTGAATAAAAAAACACTTCTCTAAAATTAAGGGGGGAGGGAGTGAATTTACCTGGAAGCTCCAAACTGCATTCCAGTTCTATAGAGATGTGAGCTGCATTTTCTCAGTGCAAACATTAAGATTCTCTTCTTTATCCAAACACTTTATCCAGTGTTTGACTGATGAGGGCCTGCTGAACAAGGAATATAATTTTAATGAGGTGAATAAAATGAGAGGATCAAAGAATAGTAAAATCATTCCATCTTTCACAGCATCCAATACAACTGATGAAGCTTCCAGAATAGGAAGCGAAATGTCTTGTTTTTTCCTTAAAAATCTGTCCAGTTTCCTCAAAAACTTTTGATACAACTATGACCTTGAAAACTGAGAATCTTTATAGACCTTTGATAAAAGAATAAGCATCCTTTTCTCTCTTGGTTCAAGCATTTAATAGGTTTTTCTCCTCTGGTTTAATGCATTTTATTATTCTTGTATATAATCAGCAGTCTACTAAGTGCCATCTTTTAATTGTTTATCTTCAATTTTATTCCATTCTCCCTAGGTTGGAGCATTGAATGGGTTTTTCTCCTCTGGTTTAATGCATTTTGTTATTCTTGTATATAATCCACCATCTACTAAGTTATGTATTTGTATCTAAATTGTTTTCTACAGTTGTTTATCTTCAATTTAATTTTTATTTTTTAATTTCAATTTTAAATTGAAAGGTTTTAATAGTTTCTGGTATTATCAGGTGAAATAAGCAAAATAAACAGCTGGACAAATACATTTTCTTTCCAGACTCCAAGTTATTTTGGACAATTGAAAGCTAAAGGAGTGTGAGCATATCTACACACAAACCATACTTTACATCTCAAAGAAAGGAGAGTTTTACATGTACCAGCGAAAATTCCAAAACCTTCAGAATCAAAGTATTCTAAATCACATCATAGCCTTTACTTTAAGAGTAAAGTAACAAAAATACAACCTGGCAAAACCTTTGCATTTTTGGCAAGGCAAGAAAGGCCCAAGGAATTCTTCCCATTCCCCATCTGACTGATGACAGAAAATCTGCCCCTTTTTAAATATGCACCATTTTCTTTAGTTCATTATGCTACACATTCAGAAGGGAGGGGTGAATGAGAGTCAAGGCCGCGGCCAACGGGACAAGAAAAGTTTTGGCGATCCTAGCTAGTGACGGGAAAAGCTTATGACAAACAATTTTCTGCCTTTTTCTTTAAGGTCTCCGCCACTTTTTCAGCAACACTTTTTCATCGCCAGGAGACGGAAATGCAGCAGCGGACAGAGGCGACTGAGAAGAGAGACTTCCCACCTGGCATATCCAAAGACCATCAGTTGTTTTTATTGCACACTAAATTTTAAATCCAGCTGCCCACAAAAAGATGCGGAGTCCGGGGGGAGAGTGAAGGGGGAAAATGTTGCACTTCTTACCATAGAGAAGAGAAGGATGCGACCTTCAAGCAGACCCAAGCGCCATTTGCTCGCAATACTTCTTTCCCTCAACTGAAAGCGCCAACAACGCTCAAGCAGAGCGATCACGCATGAGCTCTCCCTTTATTGTTGCAGTATCTATCTTCAGGAACTGGAGTGGGTTGACCAGAATAGATCCTTTAGATATGAACAGCCCCAATGCTGCTCTCCTACAAGCAAGCCTTAAATATCAAAATTGGACTGTATGACTGGCTCCAGTGATGGTATTCTAGCAGTTAAGCCCGGTTCTGCCGAGCCAGTAGCACCGATGAACAGTGGAGACGAAACGGTTCCCTCCACCACTCTGCTGTTGGGTCCACCCACCCACCCAGCCCAGCTCCCATACTCACCTTTATTCTCTGCTTTTGAACTGCAGCTGCTTTGCACGGCACAGCAGAGTGCTACGTAGCAGCTGCTGAAGAGACCGGGAGAGTGCAAGCTTGCAGGAGGTGAGTTGGAACACCTCTGCGCTTGCACAAAGTGTGCTTTTGGTGTGCGTGCACATGCAAAGTGTGTTCATGTGCAGAAAGCATGCCCACCCAGCCACGCCCACTGAACAGGTGGTAAAACTTTTTGAATCCCACCACTGGCTGGCTCTTTTGGGGAGAAGAGGGAGTGGCACATGTCATGGGTTCTCTCTAGGTTAAGTATTTTTCTTCCCTCAATGATTTTCATACATTGTTTCAATTGTTTTTTTCCTCAGAATTGCCTAGAGTTGGACAGCCTTATAAATTTGATTTATAAATACTTTCCCTGAAAATAAATTTAGCAGAGAATTTCAAAGACCACTTCCTCCCAGTATTAAGTACTAGTAATTCATTGCTGCAACATATTCTTCATGTAGGAGCTACAACAGGAAAAGTTTCTAGGTTTCAAACCACTGAGCAAGAGCGGTCTTCCCTAACCTGGAGTCCTTGGACAGAAGTACAGCTTCCCAAATCCCAAGGCAGGGTAGGAAAGGTTAAGAACTTTGCAATAGTGGAGAATATCTGTACCTCAGGTGCAGGATGAGGGTAAAGGTTCATTCTCCGACAGTAGATTAAGATCTATATTGTCAGAGAACGAATAGATTAAGATCTATTGTCAGTTTCTTTATGCAGTTTTGTTTTGTGGGTTTTGTGAAATTAAGTAATAATTGGACAAGGCATGTTCTATATTTTTATATTTCATAACTCATAGCTAAAGAAAAGGGTGTTACAAAAATAATGTGCTAACCAACTTAAGAGAATTTTAACAATCTTGAACAAACAGTATTTAAATACTGTATATATTTGCATTTGCAGCATTTTTCTTCTCTCATCTTCTTCTCATTCTTCAGGGGTTCTCCCTCCCCTTCTATGAATGCATTATGACTAAAATATATTTATAAAAAACTGATATTCAATTTTTATTTTTAAAAAGCATCGCAATAATAATCTGTAAATCAATCGGATTGAATAAATATACATCTATACTTGGAATTGACATAAATTCCAAACGAACCATTGGTTTGTATGCACTGTACCAGAGTAAAATTCACATTTTCTGAATTCCTGTACCTGAGCTTCTGTGGGTTCAACTTCAACTGATCATCGCAGGCCAGTTTGTGGACTTTAAAATCAACCATGTCTGCTACTTATTTCTTTGTAAAGTGCTGTGAGCTCAGAAAGAATGGCAAAAACTACAAGTGTCCAGAGGTGACACAATAAGCTCAAGTGAAAAACAAGTGAATCAAGGGTATAATAAAGTGGGGTTAGCTGTACCTTAAGTAGCCCTTTTCAAGCTGCGTGCTTCAAAAGTATGGAAAGTACAACTCCCAGAATTACCTTTCAGAGTGAGACCCAGAATTTTTTGGTCTTTACCATCCCAATCTGCCTGAAGAAAGGGAGAAGGGCTGGCCTGCTTGCTTGGGAATGCCGGAGCTGGTAGTTCAGTAGCAGTCCGGAGCTAACAGTCTAACGGGAAGGCACCCCAGTGGCTTATATTCAGGGTATTCCTGCAATGTTTGCCTGCAGGCGCTGGACCTCGGTAGCCGTCATGGGCGATCCGAAGACGCTTGGCAGGCGGCGGCCACGTTAAATTCAGGGTAGCCCTCTGAGAGACTGGCCGCCAGAAGATGGCGCTGTTACATCAACGTAGTCACAATAGGATTGGGTCTCTCCACAAAGTGGCAGTTGGTGGTAGAACCCAGCGCCTCGCGCGGCTGACTTTGAAAAAAGCCCGCGGAATTTCCTCGCGCTGCAAAGTTTTTCTTTCTGCTCCAATCAGAAGGGCTCACTCGGAGCAACCTGGGTTTTAGCTTCGTTAATCTTCGTTAATCTTCGTTTTAGCTTCGTTAATCGGACGAAGAAATATCCGGACAAGTGCAGAGCTCTTTTTTTTTTTTTAACCAAAAAGGAATGGAAACCCAAATCTCTGCAATATTAAATCCTAAATCAATGCAATACTTCACAGGTTTTAAAGTACTCACTAAGTATCATACGGGCATAGGGTTAAGGTTGATCCTCGTCTAAAATTTTGGAAGAAGAAATGACAACTTCGACACAACAGTGTCTGACACTGTTCAGACAGCACTTTTTTATTTTAATATTTTGTAGTTGAGTTGTGTATGCCTGGACGTAAACATAGTAACAGACATTCAATTAATGTTTTCCTATTTTTTGAAAAATAGTAAACATTTCCACTACAAAGCAATGTTTATTCCTAAGTAATATGCCTAAGAAGGCATATTATTATTTGCCCAATAAACTGCCCAATAAACTGCATGGGTGGGTCTAGGTCACAAGCAATCGCATCTGATTCAGGAGAGACTTTACTATCTGTAAAGTTTGTAAAATCTACAGAAAAGTTGCAAAATAAGAACCTGTAACTGCAATTTAAAAAATGTTATGATAAACTTCATCAATTTATGGCCTCTTGAAATGGTCCTGAATGCTAATGGAGTTGTTTGTCTGCAGTCCTTGTCATCTGCTGCTCCTTGGGAATCTGATCCCCAAGGAGAAGGGAATCTGATTAGTGAATCTTCCCTTATGGATTTTAATCCTGAGGTCTACTATCATCAACTGTAACTGAGTTCACCCCAAACATTAGTAGGCCGAATTATGGGTGCTAAGTTAATAACCTATATTGTGAAAGCTCAACCATGATGGTTGTTTATGGTTCAATGTGATGCCAACTCAATTGGGTTAATTCAATAAATCATGATTCAATTATGAGTCAAGTTCCTAACAGAGCGAACTAATTCATGATAAAGGCCACATTCAAAATTTACACTGTAGGCAGTCTGGTACAGGTAGTCCTCATTTAGCAATTGCCTCAGACAGCAACCATTCAGAGTAACTCTGCAACCAATGCTGCATTTATACAGTATATTTGGCAGTTTCTATTCGTCATGTATTTGCAATTACAGTCAGCCCTTGTAGTCCAATGGTATGTAATTTCTTTCTTCACAGAGAGGAATGATTGCATAGGCAAGCTTCTTGAGCTGTTTTTTTTTTCTGCAGGGCAGCACATCCGTTAAAAAGTGCTAACCAACTTTATGACCTTAACTAGAACCTCATGCTATTGTAAGACCCAAATTAATTTCACGCTAAAGGATCTTATTTATCTCCTAATAAAATATCCAGTGCTATCACAATCCTTTTTTGTGTGTTCCCCATTGTGTATTTGCTATCTTGTAATCTCTTTCTTTTCAATAAATGTAAATACACAGATTAGTTTTCTTTTTGCTAATTATCCCAGCCCCACAGTTAGCATTTCAAAGGGTAGGGGAATGGAGGGAAAGGGCTATAAATTGTTCTTTTACTTGACTTGTGAGTCAAATGTACCAACCACTTGGGCTAACCTAGCTGTTTGGTTTTTGTTTAGTAAACCAAAACTGAAGTAAAATTGTTTCTACCGTTGTAGTCATGTAATTTTTCATTTAGTGACTATTTTGCTTAATGATTGCATTGCTGTTCCCATATGTGGTTACAACATGTGTACCTTGTAGGTATTTTTGTTTATACTATGTTACTCATAACCTTATCAAAATGGTTATGTGCCAGTACTTTGTCACTAAATGTATTATAGTCAGTCCTTCTGCCAAAAGAATAACTCTAAATTAAGTTGGTTATGTTATGATATGCATTTGGGACTGTCATCTCGGGCCACCACAGGCGCCTCTGACAAGAATGTCAAGCTGGCTACGCCCACCTTGGCCATGCCCACTCCGCCCCCCCCCCAAGTCAAGCACAACTGTGATGTCGCCCTCAATGAAATTGAGTTTGACATCCCTGGTTTAAAGCATGATTCAAATTTCAGTTCAGAAATAGAAAGTCACTGCTATTATTGTGAACAATTTATCAAATGAAATATTGGTAATTATAAGTATTGATCAGCCAATATATGGGCAATCGGTAGCTAAATGTATTATATTACAATACCAGGAAGAATAAAGAACTGAAGTTATTGCAGAGGTTTAAAGGGCCTGTCACATCGGCCGACGGATGCAAAACGTTTGTAAAAAGGACACAGCGGATGAGAAAATTTTCCATCCATTGTTATCCGCTCTCAAAAGTGCCCCAAATTTGCATAAGCAGAGCGGACAACAACAGAAAGGAACGGACGGGGAGAGGATGTAGCCAGGATGAAAAATGGATGCTCCACGGAAGCCTAGCAGATGGAAGCGGATGGAAGCGGATGGCACATCCGCAGGGCTTCCGGGGGAGCACAGCGAAGCGGACGCGCACCGGAAGGAACGGATGCCTTGCGGATGCCGAGTGGATGAAGCGGATGCATCACGGAAGCCTACCGGATGCCTAGCAGATGCAAAGCATTCACTGCGCATGCGGGGAGGATGCATTGCATCAGCCCCACAGATATAAAGGATGCAGCTCGCAAGCAGGTCACCATTCAGAGGAAAGACCTGCCAGACACAGCTCCAGCCAACAACCATGGGGAAGAAGAGGAAGCCTGTGCCATCTGCTGCCAGCCCTGGCAAGAAGGACAGGGCCACCATCCCACTCCCTGGCCCTGAATCTGCTTCTGCTGGGGCTTCTGCTGCTCGGGCTGACTCTTCTGGTGCTGGGGCTTCTGCTGGCGCTGCTCCTGGTGCTGGGACTACTCTGCTGGGGTAAGCTGGGGCTTACTCTGCTCCTGGTCCTGGTGCTTCTGCTGGTGCTTACTCTGCTGGCGCTGCTGCTGGTGCTGCTGGTGCTTACTCTGCTGCTGCTGATCCTGGTCCTGGTCCTGCTGGTGCTGCTGGTGCTGCTGGTGCTGCTGGTGCTCCTGGTCCTGCTGCTCCTGCTGGTGCTGCTGGTCCTGCTTTTGCTGCTACTGTTGTTGTTGTTGCTGCTGCTGCTGGTGGTGTGTTGGAGCAGCCCCTAGAACCTCGAAGCCCCTCTGATGAGGGCCCAGATGGCCCTCATCCTCCCTGCCAGAAGGAGGAAGAGGCATACGCGAGAACGGGAGAGGAGGCAATACTCCATCGAAGAGGAACATGAGGATGAGGTGCTGGAATGGCTGAGGGAGAATGAGTACCTCTGGCGGAAGGGACACAGGCTCTATCAAGACACCAAGAGGAAGCAGGCTGCTTGGAGAGAGAAGGCAGAGAGTCTGGGTTACACTTCGGAGTTCCTCCTTGGGTGGTGGAAGCACATGCACACCTGGTATGGGAAGCTGCACCTCAAGAAATCTGGCCAGGCCACAGTCAAGCTGACGGACAGAGAGACCTACGTGATGGCCAAGTGCAGCTTCTTGGAGGGTGAGATCCGCCACCGAGGAGCAGCCCCTCTGACAACCCTCTCTCTCAGGCAGCCCACAGAGAGCTCTTCTGGCCAAGAGTCAGCTCCTGTGTCCAGGCAGGAATCTGTGGAGCGTCCCACGACGGAGACCCCCCAACAGCTGCAGTTCCTGTGGCGGAGCACGTGGAGGACCCCCTGACGCAGTGGGAGCAAGGAGAGGACACTTCCACCAGAGACCAACCCACCCCCAGCTCCACCTCCACATAAAGCAGGCAGAGAGCCAGACCGGAGGGGCAGAGCCACACTGTCCTGCTGGAGATCTGGGATACCTTCAAAAGCAGTGTAGATCTCCTCTCTCAGCTGGTACACACTGACATACCATCCTCAAACCACAAGCCCTTCCTCATCTACGTCAACCAGACCCTCATGGACATGTCCGAATCACAGTACCAGGCGATAAAGGAGAGGATCACCGGTCTTCTGCACAACCCTCCAGGCCCAGCTGAACCTGCTCCGGCCCAGTCCAGGTCTGCTCCTCCACCCCAGGTGATGTCACAGCCCTTCCAAGGCTTTCCACAGGCCCTCATCTACCAAGGCTACGGCTACCAGGAGTTCCAGCACAGGCAGCCCTTCCCAGTCCAGCCACAGGTTCATTGAACACCACTGATGCCACCAATGCCACCGATGCCACCCACGCCACAGATGCCACCCACGCCACAGATGCCCCCCCACCACAAATGCCACCCACGCCTCACCTCGCTCACCTGCAGACCAGACAGTCTCACCACACTCCTCCTTCCTCCACACCACAGCCAAGCCCGGCCTCAGAACATCTGTCATTGGTCCTGGGACTGACACCCCATGTCATGGAGGAAGGGGCTCTCAACATCACAGGACTGAGCCAGCTCTCTGAGAGCTTCCTCCACACACCATCCCCTGTTGTCCTCTCGGGGCCAGGCACCCCAATGGCGCCTCAGACCAGCACTCCAGCAGCAGCCACCTCCACAGCACCTGGACCCTTCACCCCTGAGACTATGGGCACGCCTCAGAGTGACTGAGAAGAGTGCCAGAGACTGGGTTGCTACCTGTTGACTTTATCTTTGCTTGGGACACTTTACTTGGGTCATTTTGCTTTTACAGTTTGTTATTAATAAAGATTATCTTTGCTTCACACATTTGGTTCAGTTCTTTTAGTAAATAAAGTCTTGGTGGAAACTTTTAGAAATGGTTTAAGCCTTTGCATACTTGTGGGATGGGTAAGGATAGCAGTGGGATGGGCAGGGATACCTGTGGGATGGGTAATAGCTGTGGGATGGGTTAGGATAGCAATGGGATGGGCAGGGATACCTGTGGGATGGGTAATAGCTGTGGGATGGGTTAAGATAGCAGTGGGATGGGCAAGGATACCTGTTGAATGGGTAATAGCTGTGGGATTGGTTAGGATACCTGTGGGATGGGTAATAGCTGTGGGATAGATAAACCTCCAGTGCAAGCATAGTGGGACTGTATGGTCCACCCTCCCAGCTGCCACACATACGGCCCTTTATTATCAATAATAATATAATCATTCATCAACACATTTCAACATAAACACAACTCTTTATTAAATGCCCTGTTCATTGTAGGACCACTCAACATACATGGCACAATCTGATCCGTGTGATGAGAGAGGCTGAAGAAGCATCCATTAAGCATCTACTATCCTGTTTTACCACTCCACTGCTCCAGCTGGGGAGTTGCACCAGTGTTTCAGGAGGTTGCGCTGCTTCTTCCCTTCACGTGAAGCTCTGTTGGGGCCTGGCACATCCACAGTATCTATCAGGTTTCGCCCTTGTCTCCATTCACCAGGCTCCATGTCCCCATTGCCTTGTTGGTGGTCAGTGAGCCTATTCTGCAACACTGGGTAGCGGGTGCGCATGACATTGTGCAGGATGCAGCAAGCTTCCATGATCCTCCTCACGGTCTCTGGGCGATGCTGCATGGTGGTGAAAAGTACCTGGAACCTGTTGTCCAGGATGCCAAAGGCGTTCTCCACCACCCGCCTTGCCCTGGACAGCCTGTAGTTGAAGATCCTCTCTTCACGGGTGAGGCATCTGAAAGTGTAGGGCTTCATGAGGTAGGTTCTGAGGGAGAAGGCGTCATCCCCCACAATGAAGTAGGGCACATCTTGTGTGGCGTTGGGTAGGGGGTCTGGATCTGGGAAGCCCATGATGAGGTTGCGTTCCAGCCCCTCCTTGAGGTGACGGGCGTTGTATACCTGGGCATCTGAAGATGACCCATTGCCTGAAGCATCGATGTACATGAACTG
This sequence comes from Laticauda colubrina, assembly GCA_015471245.1. Lineage (NCBI taxonomy): Eukaryota > Metazoa > Chordata > Lepidosauria > Squamata > Elapidae > Laticauda > Laticauda colubrina. The sequence continues at coordinate 32,997,104 of BLBF01000006.1, forward strand.
GTCAGCATCGACCATGGCGAAGAGGATGATGCTGAAGAAGCCCTTGTAGTTGTGATAAGTGGACCCTTAGTTGGCTGGAGCTTTGCAGGCCACATGCTTCCCATCTATGGCTCCAACGGTGTGGGGGAAGTTCCACTTCTGATACCACTGCTCTGCAACTTTCTTCCAGCCTTCTTCAGTGGAAGGGCACTGGTGGAGCTCCTCCAGGTATTCTTCGATGATGGCCTGCACCACTTCTCTGACCACAATGCTGATGGTGTCGTGTGGCACCCTCTAGCTGTACTGCATGCTCCTGTACGTGGTCCCGGAGGCCATGTGGCGCAGAGTCAGTGCCACCTTCAGCCCAGGGTCCAGGCTGGGCCGGAAGTTGATGTTTGCCTTGGTCAATCTGGGTCTCAGCCGCTCCACAACTTTATCAAACATGGCTGGCGGCATCCTCATGAATGCACGAGTGTCTTCGTTCCTCAGCTCCACCATCAGCTTGTTATACAGTCCGTACTCTGCTCTTCTCATGATCCATCTTCGGACCCAGACACTTCTTGGACACCTCCTTTTCTTCGCGTAGAACAGGTGAAAGAGCCTGTAGATGGCTTCGCACTGTAGTAGAACGATGGCGGCTACCAAAAGGAGTGTGTGACGATCCATGGTGGAGATGACTGGATGTTGTGGAAGAGCAAGAGCCAGATGAAGGCTGAAGAGGTCTGCACCGCAGGGCTGCTGGACTGAAAGTGAGATCCAGGTGATTTCCTCCCCCTTTTTATAGGAAATATAGGTTTTCCGCTAGGTGTCCTTTTGCAACCTCTAGGCATCCTGCAGACATCCTAAATATCCGAGATACATCCCCTATACGAACATTTTTTCCATTTTAATGTTTTTTATGCGAGCTGCATCCGCTTTCATCCTTTCTACGTCCGTGCTACTAACTCTGCGTGTCCGTTCCACATCCGTTTCGCTTCCTCCCTGTGTCCGTTTTCCGCTGGAGCGGATGCGAGTTGTGCGTATGCGCAGCGGATGCCTAGCGGATATAGCGGATGTGTAACGGATGACTACGGACATATAACGGATGTTCCCCGTATGTGTAGCGGATGTATAATGGACGCGTTGGATACATTTTCCGCTCAAAAAGTTTTGTGCAGCTCAAAACTTTTTGAGCAGATGAAATGTCAGTAGACGGATGCTGGACGGATAGAGGGTATGAAAAACGGACACAGTGAGTCCAGAAGGGATGCATCGTGTTAACCAACAGATGGCATGCGTTTCTCTCCGTTTTACATCCTCTTTCCATCCGTTGGTGCTGTGTGACAGGGGCTTAAGCTACAATATTACAAACTCTGCAGTTTTACCTTTCCCAAAAAACCCATCGTTCCTGGAAAGCAGCAATACAGATAGGAAGCTATTAGAAGATAAACATAGAGACTGGCTATTATAGCTCAAGCAGAGGTGGTTATATAAGACCCTCTATAAGGGAAAGACTATTCCTTAGCAAGTGTAAGAGGGCAGTGGAAAGAAAGGATCATGAGTGCAGAGATCACTTTGCTTTTCTGAAAAAGGAAGACATGGTACACAGCAAATCCTCAATTTACAACTATTTGTTTAGTGATTGTCCAAAATTACAAAGGCACTGAAAAAAGTGACATTATAGATCCTCACTCTTACGATGACTGCAGCATCCCCATGGTCATATGGTCAAAATTTGGATGCTTGGCAACTGGTATGATTTATGATGGTTTTAGTATTCTGGGTCATGTGATAACCTTTTGCAACTTTCTGACAAGCAAAGTAATGAGGAAGCCAATTAACTTAATAAATGTGCTAACTTAACAATTGCAGTGATTCACTTAACTGTGGCAACAAAGATTGTAAAATGGGGCGAAACTCATTTAACTGTCTTGCTTAGCAACGGAAATTTTGGACTCAATTCTGGTCATAAGTTGAGGGCTTTTTGTACAGTATGGAGTCAGAAAATATTCTGGCAGTGGAGAAAAAGTGGAACAAATTGCAATTTCAGTTTCAGATCAGATTTACACAAATTTATGAAAATCCTTGCCACTAGCCCAGTTTTAAATTACTAATCAGAGCAAGGTGCATATGATAGCACCTTGTTTGGCAGTGGTGGGAGGTGAGGTTTGTTTCAAGATAGCCTCATGTAGTCATTGTAAGTGCTACCTGGTACAAACAAGTAATTTTTTCAGCAAATTAAGGAATTGCTGTTGATTCAGAGGTGGTATTCAGCAAGTTCTGACCAGTTCTGAAGAATCTTTAGCAGAAATTTTGAGTAATTTGGAAAACTGGCAAATCCCACCTCTGACTGGAGATTTTACAGCATCCTTCCCCTGCCACGCCCACCAAGCCACCCCACAGAACCAATAGTAAAAAAATTTTAATCCCACCTCTGCGCTGATTTCAAATATGTGCAAATAGTGTTTGGGAATAGCTTCTTTGGGCAAAAGACTCTATTCTGCTACACAAATGTATTTTTGGAAATAAAATCTGTAGTATATAATGTTTGAAATTATCTGTAGATTATCCATGTTAGGATACAGTTTGAAAAACAGAATTTAATAGCTTGAAATAGCCATGACACAATTTGAGATATATCTAGAATGAGTCAACCTCAATTTCTTCTCCAAAATAACCTCAATTTAAGCTTATGATAGATAGCTAAGGTTAGGGATAAAATGCATGGAAATGTGTACTGATGCACATATATAAACCTACCAAGAATTAGAAGCTTTCTCTTCTAGGTCACATGTTACAATCTCCAAAGGGTCTTTGAATAAGTAACCATTTGCTTTAAATGATGTATAGGGGGTGTGCAATTATACTCTGTCTTGAGTAAGAGCCCAGACATGGGGACTAGTTGCAATTACTTGATGGTGAATAAAATGCATTGCTAAAGCCCTGACATTGAAAATAAACTGAAATTATGCTCCAGCTATTCCTTTAGGCAAAGATTTGTTAATTACTATTGGTCCTCCCTAACAATATACAGGTTTACCTGAGCTGCTTTCAAAACCTCAGTTGGACCAAGGCAAAATTAAATTAATCAGGAAGGTTGAAGTAAACTCACTTTAGGAAGCTAAAAAAATGTTATTCAGATCTACTTTTTGAAATGTTACATCTCATCTTTCTGTTAAAAGTAGCTCACCTTAAATGCCCTATAGAATTACAATAATATTGAGACATATGAATCATACTTGTTACATTTTAGGGACACACAATCCATTATAATTCCCATGATATAAATAATAACTGGTATACATGTATTTTGTGACAAATTTAGGAGACAAGGGATTTTGAGAAGAGATACTTGAAAGTCTGTTTTTCAAGTGTAAATTCTGGATTTAGCTGAGAGACTGTTTTTAACATATTCCCCACCTCTCCCTGCAGCTTTGCTAATAGAGATGAGCGCTTTTTCAGACAAGGAGCTTCAGCAAATCCAAAAGTGACACTCCTTTAGGCAACAGACAGAGAGCTATGAAGTGGTAACATTAGTAAGTGTGACATTTGCTGGGCAGAATGTGAGTTCCTATTCTTCTGCAATACCAACAGGCAAACTTTTTTTCCTTTGCCCATACGCTTGGTACAAAAGGCAAAAAAAGAATGCGTATATATTCAGCTATGCATCAGGAGATCTCCAGATGTTGCCTCTGGGCAATGCCCTTTCTTCTGATCTCTCTCATATTAAGTAAGTAATTTATTCTAGCAATTATTTTCTTTCAATGTTAAGAAAGATGACAATGGCATATTATTCTCAAATTATTGCTTATGATAAACTTAGACATATTTACTTTCTTGGAAGTAAGCTCCACTAAACCCTAATGAGATGAATTTTGAATAAGATCAGGTGTTAAATTTATGTGAATCTGGTTTCTTTACCCAATTGTATCATTATATAAAATATTACTTGAACAATATAGAAAAAAAATTAGTAGACAAGCTTTGTATTTTTCACTGTTTTATTGTATACTTTCTAGTTTTACACTTGTTCACCTGCTTGCCCATAATATTTTATGCCTGTTCTTCTAAGATATACCTCTATAAAATCTAATGGCATAGCAGTATTTTCAAAGACCTAGCAGCATATGGGGGCCCTAGAAAAGAGAAAAAAAGGAGCAAGATAGTCTTTGTGTCCTTGAATTAAGGGAATTCTGAAAGGTTTAGCTGCCTATCTAGGATTAAGAAAATATGCAACTTCTATACAGCCATGAAGCATAGGACCAATAATATATTTTAATTTTACAACCCTGGATGACTGAAAATCTCCATAGACTTTTATATCTTTGAGTTTTTCTGTTTCAGCTGCCAGAATAATTTGGCTAATCTTGAATAGCATACACTTTCACTGGTGAGCTGATTGAATATTCCATTTTATTTCAAGTCCCCCCCCCCAAAAAAAATTATCCCCCTTGAATTGTCTCTGGACATTTTATCTTTAGATTCAACCCATTAAAAAAAGCTCTTAATATATAAAGTTAGAGGTTCTCCTTTACAGTACAGTAATTTGTAAATGATGCATATCAATATACAGCTGCATTTCAGCCCTATTCGTAATAAGTAATATTAAATATTTTGCACATCAAAATTCTATACACTTATCTTTGCAAGAGATTTTTAATTGCTGATAACAATCTACTTGTAAATACAGCAGCAGTACTTGCTATATTGGTATGCATGATGTAGTTTTAGTTACTTGTACTCTTAGTAAACTCAAGTCAGATTGATTACTTGTGCCTATGTGAACACAGCCATGCAATGTTCTTGTCAACAGAACAAAAGTAGCTTGCCAATGCTTTTTTCTTTGGTATTGTTGCCTTTCCATCCAAATACAGGTAATACTCAACTTACAACCACAATTGAGCCAAAAAAATTTTGTTGCTAAGCAAGACAGTTATTAAATAAATTTGCCTGATTTTATGACCTTTCTTGCCACATTTGTTAAGTGAATCACTGCAGTTGTTAGTAACAGGATTGTTGAGTGGAGCTGGATTCCCCATTCATTTTGCTTGTCAGAAAGTTATTAAAAAGTGTGTCAAAGTTCCAACTAATAAATCCAACCAAGCCAGCACTCTGAGGTGATCAGATCTCTTTAAGAACTGTTTTACTGAGTACATCAATTTGGCATGCATAAAAGCAAAACCAACTCTAATTAATTCCCATGCTTTTTGTATAATTAAAGAATAGATAATTGCCTCCCTCATGGTCATAAGTTACATTGTCCAATTAGGTGTTCTGGCATCTCTCAGGTAACTCCCTCCCATCTCTGGCCAGCACCTGTAGAGATAACCTTCATTCCCACGGGACAATCTGTTTTTATTGTCTGGTCTGACATTCCAAACCTCTCCCCCCATACTGTGTGGCAAGCTGAGAAATGAAAAGGTGGCTGTGGCAGCATAGGTCTGTTTTGAAATTGACAAGGTGATCACATGATTTGGGGATACAGCAACTGTCATAAATATGAATCAGTTGCCAAGCATCTGAATTTTGCTCATGTGATCACGAGAATGTTGCAGTGGTCGTAAATGTGAAAAACAGTCATAAATCACCTTTTTTGTGTCATTGTAACTTTGAATGGTCACTAAACAAACTATTTGTATTAAGTAAACCAGAGTGTGTTTAATTTCTGAATGCAGACAAAGTGGGCCAGGGACCATCACCTGTACATATAGTGACTTTTTAGTATTGAAATTATGAACACACATAGAGAATTACCTGGTGTTACATCTCTTGCCTTGTAGTAGATGAACAACTAGCATCTTCATAGATAGTGCTGGTATAAAAAAGAAGCTTTTGCTTCTGACTGGCTATGTGATTTCTCAGAGTGAAGGATCCTTTCCCTCTGGTGAATTAAATCTTAGAAGAAAGAAGGCAAGAGCTGGGAAGAGAGTCCAGAAGACTAGGAATAAAAGGAACAAAGAATGAAAAAGTTTGAATAAATCAAGATAAATCAAGTTCCCTACAAAAAGGATCAGTGAAAAGGAACCAGCTAGAAAGTAATGTCTATAGGAAATAGAAGCAAGAAACTCCTAATGAAAAAAATATGCTGTATACTGTGAAGAAGAAAAGACAAGATGGAAAAGGTCATGAGGTTAATCAATAGGGCAACTAAAGAAAATTATATAAAGCTAACAATGTCTAGAAATCAAGAACCTGAGAAAAATAAAGATTTTTTTTCACAATATTAAAAATATTAATATTTGTTATTTGTTTCAAAGTTATTTGAAATAACTGAAATGATTCACTTAAGAAGGGAGACTCTGGATTAAAGAGAGAAACTGTGTGGCAGGTTTAAATGGCTTGAACAAGATGATTAGACAAATTCACATAGGAAGAGCTGTTATTGCTTTTAGTCTTCTGAATCACAGGGAGCCTGCTTTCAAAAATGCTATGGCGGAACGACTATCATGGCCTACATGTATATTTTCTGGATGCATTTGGATTATCAAATGTTTCTTGAATAAATGGGCTCTGGACTGATCTAGTACAGCTCTTCTTAAGTACAAGAATGATGTATAACTTCCTATAGATGCAAGAAAGAGCTATGTGTTAAGGACAAAAATAACAAACAAGAGACAAAAACCTTACAAATAAGAAACTGCCTCTGAAATCTGACAGAGGAATCTGTCACTTATAATCATAGCCTTGGATCAGACATTTTAAGTAAGGAAGTGAGTGCCAAAATGCAGAAGTAGGATCAATGGTAGCAAGAAAAAATTTTCTGTAACCCATTGTCTCTCTCTCTCTCTCTGTGTGTGTGTGTGTGTCTGTGTGTAGACATATCATTGCATCCATCACAGATGAAAATAGGATCCACTAGCTTGGGTTTATATTTATAGGAGATGGACAATAGACATAAATACCTTTAGACTACTGACCTTTTGCAATATTAAAAGCCAACCCTGCATTGTGACCTTTATGATGAAGCCCCAAGAGAATGAGCTGGAATATGATATCACAGATGTGAATCACAAGCTTCCTCCAACACTAAACACACACAAATAAATGCACTCTTCCAACAAGTTCTGATATTGCAACATAATCAGACCTGACATTGATTTAAATATTAGAAGGGCATAATCAATATACAATAATGCTCAGACTTCTATATTTAAAAATATTATATCTAGAGACAATCAGTATGTATAAGGGAGAGAGGAAGACTTCTGATGCTCCCCCTCCCCCAGCTTCCTCCAAGCAAACTCAGTCAGGAAACTGGCAGAAAGTTGGAAGTCACTCCTATTCCCATTGCTTTTTTGCCTGTCCATGGTCATTCTGTTTCTCGGTTTAGGTAAGGGAATATATAATATATCTGATGACATAGCAGGGCACAGGTTGTCCAGTAAGGATGTAAACATGTGCAACCATAAGCACATGTATACATGAAGAGACATCTACAAACTTTATGGGATGCAAAAATTGTCATAATTTAAATATATTTGTGCTGAGTCACACCACTGTTTAATATTCAGGGTAATGCTATTGCTTTGATTAAATTTGAATATCTTGTTATCCTATTTAAAATGCTTAAGTCATAAGATTCATTAGCTAAATGTGTTGTTTCTTATTTCGTTCTGTTAAAATTGTCCATGAGAGGCATTTGGAAAAAAACTATTTTAAGCATTTTATTTTTCAGACCATGTAATTTTTCTTCTTGCCATGTTACTCCTACCTACAGTACCTCCATATGCAAACTTTGAAATTGCAAAAGACTGACAAAAATAAAAGTGTACTGGTAGTTCAGAAGAAATCAGAAGAAATACTAGCAGGGCGACAGAGTTGCACAGATGATAATTGACCTCTTTGTAAAGAACCAATTAAAAAGTTGTAGTGCAAATAATAGCCTTTCCAAATGGGGTGCAGTGGCAACATTACATTGAAATTAATCACACCCTTCAGCTTCTATAGTGTTTGATGAAATATATCCAGAACACAGTAACTCAGAAGACTGTCATCTCAGAATAGCATGGTCAGGAAGGAGAGGAATCAGCAAATGGGCAACAAATGTTATGTCAGGATAATTATCTGCTGGCTAGGAGTGAATGGATGTTACTTCAAATGCCCCATGAAAAAGTGTTTTACTTCAAATGCCTTCCTCAAATTTTGCTTCATTTAAATTGTGTAGTCAAAAGTAGGATAACAATATGGTTGATTGTTTGCAAATGCTCTGAGGATCTTTCCTGTGAAATCTCTGAAAATGTAGGTTAGATTTATGTTTCAAATATACTTCTTTCCCAAACTCATATAGTGTAAATCATCCCTTTCTCATCCCTTCATTTCTTGATTTTTCTCATCTATTCTGAAGGAGATCTTCCACTGAACTTCTACACTATATAATAACACCCCCACACACTTTTTTTTTTATTTTTTTACAAAAGCTTCCCTCTGAAACACACTGCTTTACTGACTGGAAATTATGGGAAGTGCTAGATCGGGGAGTGCCAGTTTGAGGAAGACTATCTCAGAGTATTAGTACATTCTGAATCAATGAAAAAATGTTGATCTATCTTTCTACCTTTGCAGTGCTTTATACTGGTGTTTCTAATGCCACACAGGAGAAGGCAGCCACTTCAAGCAATTCCTCTCTCCACCCTACAGAGTTCTGGATGAAGACACAGCAACCATTTTTGTCTCAGACTCCAGAAAAAGAGAAAGCCAAGGAGGGTGAAACAATAGTCTTTGGATGCCAGTATCACAGTCCCCAAGGATCATCTTTGAATAACCTCACAGTGAAGTGGTATAAACGGGATGGAAAAGGACAGAAGGATGTCATGGAAAATAATGTCACTGCCCTGGAAAACAACACTAGAATTTTTATGACTGGGAATTTATCAGAAGGTGATGCTTCACTGACTATCTTAAAAGTGACAGCCAGTGATCATGGCACTTATTACTGCCAAGTGATTCTTTCCAATGGTGATGTGGTGACCGGCGATGGCACAAAACTTAGAATCCAGAGAGCACTAGGTAAAATTTTGTTCTGCTTTTTAAAAAATGCTTTCAGAGATTTTCTAGAATGTTTGCAAGTAGACTAGGGATGTCAAACTCCTGACAACCCATTGTCATGTGATGTATCACAACTTTTTCCCCTTCACTAAAATGGGGTGGACATGGCCAGCGCATGATGCATCCGGCCCGCAGACTCCAAGTTTGACATCTCTGACATAGACTATCTGTTAAAGAAATTACAGTGGTCTCCTCCTCCTTCTGACACAGTGATGGCCTAACAAAAGCCTTTTCTGAAAGCACCTGAGAGGCATTGTAAAAAGTAAGCCACTTGGCTTTTAAGATCATAGACTAAGAATGCACATTTAATCATGCTTTTTTAAAATAAGCTAGATTCACAAAGCTCATTAAATCATAAAACATGGTTTACAAATTACAGTGAGAAAGTGCACATAACTTAAACCATATTAAAAAAAATCACAATGTGTAAATCCAGCCATTAACACTCGGACTATAGTTCTGGGCTGCAAAAGATCTGGTAGACTACTAGATAATCAGAATACAAAATAACAGCATATTTGGATAATACTTATTTTTCTGTAACAAAGTTTTTAAGGCTTTACAATAAATAAGCAAGAGAACAATGCAAACACAAAAGTGAAACCATGTAAGCTCTACTTTGTGTTGCCTCTGAAGTTGTGAACAAAGGTTCAGTTGATTAAAAGTGCAGCATCCTGCCTGATGATAGCAGATTTGATCACATAACTAATGCTGTGGTCATTGTGCTGGCTACTAGTTTGCTCTAGGTAAAATTAAGAGCACCAGTTTTTATCTTTAATGCCCTAAATGACTTGGTTGTAGGACCATCCCTTCTGAAAAGTTCTTGAAAAAAGGTTCATTGAGAATCCTGAAATCACATGAGATAATGGGATGGGACTTGGAGGTTAGGCCTTCTTGGTGGTAGCCCCCCATTCTGCAATACCTTATTTACTGAGGTTTGGAACCCCCTGGACTCACTTAAGATGTGACTATTATACAGAAGGCTTGGATCTAAGGAGGTATGGGCTACATTGCTACTGGTTACTTAATTTAAAAAAATCTTCCTTAGTTTCATAAAATATAGTTTTGGTTGTTTGTAAACTGCCTTTGGTTTCAGGAAGAAACTGAAACCACATTTCAAAATAAAGGAAGATATTTTAAACTTCTCACTGACTCAACTGCATGAGTCATTTAAAAGTTCTAAGTGTTTCAAATCAGAAACAGCTTGGAAACTGGCATAACTGAAAACTTACAAAGATATTGATATTTTAAAACCTGTCAATTTTCAAATTAGTGGTCATTTTCAGCTGTGAATAATTTTGAAAGCAATTTTTCCATTAAAAATATCCATATGTCTAACAGCATGGAGGACTTCAAGAGAAAAGTGAAGTACAATTATAGTTATAGTCTATCAGTAGGGCTAATAGATCTAAACTGCAAAAGTCTTGTGACAATTAGATGACAAGCTAAGGACTGCAAAAACTAACTGCTTTGCTGCTATGTTCTGAACTGGAGTTTTGCAACCAAATATGATTACCACAGCTGTAATCCACAGAGATGACTGGATTATAAATCAATAGAAGTATCCCAATTTCAGTCCTGATTTGGGAGCAAAAGCTTGGCCATGTAGATTAGAACATGTCTACATATTCTACAAGTTCTACTTTCAGAATATGTAGAAATTCAAATGATCAATCCAAGGTGAGTTTGTCAGTTGTGTTCCTGACCAATGATGTGGCTTCTGATGTGGTAAAGATTTGGCAGTAATCTTGTGATATAAGATTGTGATATTTATGAGACAGCAGGTACTTTCCAAAAAAATTAGTGCCTTTGATCAAGCTAATGAGATTGCTTGCCACTAATCAAAAGATCTGACAAGGTTAGTAGCTGGACAGGAGAAGCATGTGGAACGCTGTAATGTCTGCTATTATATCTAAAGACAAAATAGATTAAAACTGCAAATCTCTGTGTTATAGGTTCAGCTTATGAGATGGCACCCATCAAAGGCAGGGACACGTGCAATTCTAAACATGATTTTTCTTACACATATCACATAGTAAATATTTATTTATAATCAAAAGAATGTTGCTTCTTTTTATTACATGAACAGTATTTTTACTCTCTTGACTAATTCAGTCTGATTAATTACAAGTAGTCCTCAACTTAGGACCATAACTGTGCCCAAAATTTATGTTACTAAGTGAGAAATTTAAGTGAGTTTTGCCCCATTTTACAACTTTTCTTGCCACATTTGTTAAGTGCATCACTGCAATTCTTAAATTAGTAACATTATTGTTAAGTGAATCTGGTTTCCCCACTGACTTTGCTTGTCAGGAGGTTGCAAAAGGGGATCACATGACTCTTGGACACTGCAAATGTCATAAATATGAGTCAGTTATCAAGCATCTGAATGTAAATCACATGACCATGGAGATGCTGCAATGGTCATAAGTGTGAAAAATGATCATAAGTCACTTTTTTCAGTGCCATTGTAACTTTGAAAGATCACTAAATGAACTGTTGTAAGTCGAGGATTATCTGTATTTCCTTTGGCCTATGTTTTTCTCTATGCTTTTCTTATTTACTTCTAGTTCAGTTTTGCTTTGTTTGACCCTTTTTCTTTAAGCCCAATAGAACTTCAGATTTATGCATGCCACTCCTAAACCCACAGCCCCTTATAGTCATTTACATGGCTTCTGTTCTGTTGGCTACTGGGTAGAGAGTTGACATCATTCCTAGTTGCTCCTGGAAGACTGTAGTTCATTTGTGACTGCCAATGGGCCTGTTACTGGCTGCTGCTGTTGTCTATCTTCCATTGGCTCCTTCACTGCCTGTTTCCGGAGGCCAGATATTAGCACTCAGGACTTCTGGGAAATTCTCACCACAACCTGGGCTCCGCTGCAAAAGCTAGCACCTAGGTGATCCGATTATGCCAATATCTGTGGACCACTTAATGAACTTACAGTTCTTGTGTCTTTGGTGGCTATGTTATCTTTGTCACAGAGTTTATTTGATATCCTCTTCTGCTGCTTTATCACTGTCAAAGTTCTCTGCTTTTGTATTCTGTCATTCAGCTGCTGCCTGATTGGCTATTTTATTCTATTTCTGATTTTCTTTCTTCATCTGTCTTCTTGCTTCTTTTTTCCTTTTTCATCTTTCTTCTACAGTATTATCATCATACCATATGCCTTAGAAATGGTAAGAATAAGGACCATAAAAGGAAGAATAGGAGACATACCAGTGCTTTATCTTTCAAATGCCCTTCCTTTCACACTCTTTCCATGTCAAAGCTATACAGAAGCTTTATTGTGTCAACTGGGCACATGTTCAAGTGTTCAAAAATATAAATAAATGTTACACATTGTAACAAGAACCACAAGCCAAGTAAGCTTCTCTCCTTCTTGTTTATACTATAATGTCTTATATTATATCAACTCTTTGGACTCCAAGTAGCTTTTAGCAAAAAAAAACAGCAATCAACATAACAAATACAAAATTGTCAAAAACTCAAATGTTTTAACACACCTCTATTATAAATATATCTGTAATAAAATTCAATAAATTACATATATAATGATAGCACAATCCTATAGCTTACATACAGTATTTGCTGTTCCTTCCTGAAAGCTATTTGAAAAATCTAGGCTTTCAACAACTTCTTGAAAATCATGATTTTATTTGGAGAAAAAAATTTGGAGATGACTAGCCCTTTCATAAGTATCTTGAATTGCACACAGAATCTAATAGTCAGCCAAAGATGTTTCTGCAATATCGCATTACATAGCTATATTAGGTCGTTCTTTTTTTAAAAAAATATAAAGTTTATCAAATTTTCACCTTGAAAAAAACATGTTCTATATACATTTTTGCAGTTATTTGTGACATGAGTTATACCATTCTGCTATACATACATGCATACATACATACTGTACATACATTCATTCATTTCTTCATACACATACACACACACACTATTTACAATTACATTTTAAAGCTTCTACCTTTGCATATATATTTTCTTTCTATTTTCTAACTCGACATACCATTTTTCCCAGGCCAAATATAATTCTTTATCTTCCCTCTCCTGCAATTCCATTGTGAATTTGTTCATTTCTGCACAATCCATTCCTTTTTTATAATCATGTCATCTGTGGGTGTACTGTCTAATTTCCAAGTTTGAGCATATAGTATCCTGTTAAGATGTGTATCATTAGATATTCATTCTTTTTTGTATATTCTCCTTTGGTTATCCCTAATAAAAACATTTCAGGTTTGGGTTCTATCTTTAGACTTGTTATTCCCTGTAACCAGATCTGTGGCAATATTAGGTAGTTCTAATGACTGCATGGCAGCCATATTCTACACAAAATGGACTTCTATGGCAATCCAAAAGTATAGCTTTCTTAGAGTAATAAGGAAGTTTTAAGGACCAAATGGCTAAATTCTCAAGGAATACAATGAGTCCCACCTTTGAGGTTAAATACTCAGGAAAGAGTTTACTTGAGGCTTTTATTCTTGGAGGCTTCATGGGAGCAGCATGCCTAGAATCTGTATTTAAGAAAAAAAAAAACCCAAATTTACGCAGATTCAGTAAGTAGCCATCTAAAGAGTGTGTTATTTTATTTTTGAAGAACTCAAGGTTAGCCTATTTCCTTTGGCAACTCTTTTCTCTGAAATTATTTTGGATTAACAGTCATTATTTTTGTGTATATACGATATTAGAAGCCAAATTATTTTCATGAAATGTCATCCCCGTTTACATTTCTGTTTGCTGTTGTGTGTTTTCTAATCAACCATTAAACAATTAAGTACTATTTTAAGAAGACACGTTGGTGCCAATTTGTATCTTGGGGGTTACAATGATATGCTTCATATCCCTAGGCCTCAGATGGCTCAGACCTTTTTAAGTTGACCACCAGTTGCTGGATTTAAATTGGTTTTATTGATTGGTTGACTACATATCCTACTTTTCATTTATGTGCTAAGGAAGCATATCTTTTCCTATTTTTCCCCTACAATAACCTTATAAGGAAGCTAAGAAAAAGGCCTGTTTTTGTTTTAATTAGCAAAAAGGGACAGCCATTTTTTTTCCTGTAGCATTGCTCCTTTTGGGGGGGGTTGGCGGGGAAGAAAAAATAGTGGTAATGAATACTAATGAAAGCATTAACTGTATGTTCATTCTGGACTGTCCTAATTTGGTAGGTCAGTGCTGTCAGGATGCATTAACTTCTACATATAAATAAACATCAAAACTCGAATGAAATGATACTTTTAATTTTTAATCAAGTTCCTGTAGTGATAGGCTCAAGATGATCCCACAGAAACATTTACAGTAGCAACATTTTTCCATGTAGACTCTCTTGTAGTGTTTTATGTTGAATACAGTACATTTCTGACTAGGGCATGGATTTCCCTTTAGGTTGGCTTGATATAGAAGAATCCATTGGAACAATCATTGGTGTGGTGGCTGCTGGTATTGGAGGCCTGATAGTTCTGATTGTAGTCTTAACTCCTCGACTGAGAAAGTGTCTTCCATGTGCTAAAGCAACAGCCCCTCAAGGTAGAGTATGAAATGCATGATCATTTAATAAATTAAATGTATGCAATTCTAATAAATGCAGGGCATCCGTGCGATCAAGCACTTTTTTTAAGCCCATGTCACACTGGCCACCGGATGCAAAAAGGACACAGCGGACGAGCAAAATGTTCCATCCGTTGTTATCCGCTCTCAAAAGGGGCGAAAATTTGCATAACCAGAGCGGATAACACGGACGCGGGGAGGACGCAGGGCGGATGCAAAGCGGATGTGGAACGGAAGCCTAGCGGATGGAAGGGGATGGGAGCGGATGGGAGTGGGTGGCACATCCGCAGGGCTTCCGGGGAGCCTCAGCGAAGCGGACGCGGAACGGAAAGAGTGGATGCAGAGTGGACGCCGAACGGATGAAGCGGATGCAGAGCGGAAGCCTAGCGGATACACAGCAGAAGCCTAATGGGTGCCTGGCATTCACTGCGCATGCGGGGAGGATGCATTCCGTCAGCCCCGCAGATATAACGGAAGCAGCTCGGAAGCAGGTCGCCATTCAGAGGAAAGACTTGCTGCCGGACACATTGACTGCCTTGCCTGCCCTGCCTGCATGTCTGCCTGCCAGCCTTGCTGCCAACCTCCCTGCCAGCCTTGCTGCAAGCCTCCCTGCCAGCCGGTCTGCCTGCCAGCCTTGCTGCCTGCCTTCCTGCCAGCCTTGGTTCATGTCTGCCTGCCAGCCTTCCTGCCAGCCTTGGTTCATGTCTGCCTGCCAGCCTTCCTGCCAGCCTTGGTGCCTGCCTCCCTGCCAGCCTTCCTGCCAGCCTTCCTGCCTGCCTTGGTGCCAGCCTCCCTGCCAGCCTTGCTGCCAACCTTGCTGCCAACCTTGGTTCCTGCCAGCCTCCCTGCCAGCCAGCAACCCCACAACCATGCGGAAGCGAGCAAGCCTCAGCCATCTGCTGCCAGCCCTGGCAAGAGGGACAGGGCTACCATCCCACCCCCTGGCCCTCACTCTGGTTCTCCTGGGGCTTCTGCAGCATGGGCTCACTCTTCTGGGGCTGGCGCTTCTGCTGCTTCTGCTTCTGGAGGAGCTGATGACAAGCACTCCAGCACCAGCCACCTCCACAGCACCTGCACCCTTCACCCCTGAAACTGAGCGACCAAGAGGAGTGCCAGAGACTCAGTTTTGTTTTATAGCTTCTTGTTAATAAAGTCTATTTTTGATTCACATACTTGCTTCATTTCTTTTTTTTAATAAAGTCTTGCTGGAAACTTTTAGAAATGGTTTAAGCCTTTGCATGCTTGTGGGATGGGTAAGGATAGCTTTGGTATGGGTTAGGATACCTGTGGGATGGGGAATAGCTGTGGGATGGATTAGGATAGCAGTGGGATAGATAAACCTCCAGTGCAAGCATAGTGGGACTGTATGGTCCACCCTCCCAGGTGCCACACCTACGGCCCTTTATTATCAATAATAATGTAATAATTATCCACACATGTCAACAGAAACACAACTCTTTTTTAAACGCCCTGTTCATTGTTGGCCAACCAAACATACATGGCCCAGTCTCATCCGTGTGATGAGACAGGCTGAAGGAAGCATCCATTAAGCATCTACCATCCTGTCTTGCCACTCCACTGCTCCAGCTGGGGAGTTGCACCAGTGTCTCAGGAGGTTGCGCTGCTTCTTCGCTTCATGTGAGGCTCTGTTGGGGCCTTGCACAACCTCAGTGTCGATCAGGTTTCGCCCTTGCCTCCATTCCCCAGGCACCATGTCCCCATTGGCTTGTTGGAGGTCCACGAGCCTGTTCTGCAACACTGGGTAGCGGGTGCGCATGACATTGTGCAGGATGCAGCAAGCTTCCATGATCCTCCTCACGGTCTCTGGGCAATGCTGCATGGTGGTGAGAAGTACCTGGAACCTGTTGGCCAGGATGCCAAAGGCGTTCTCAACCACCCGTCTTGCCCTGGACAGCCTGTAGCTGATGATCCTCTCTTCACGGGTGAGGAGTTTGGAGGTGTAGGGCTTCATGAGGTAGGTTGTGAGGGAGAAGTCGTCATCCCCCACGATGAAGTAGGGCACATCTTGTGTGTCATTGGGCAGGGGTTCTGGATCTGGGAAGCCCATGATGAGGTTGCATTCCAGCCCCTCCTTGAGGTGACTGGCGTTGTATACTTGGGCATCTGAAGAGGAGCCGTTGCCTGAAGCATCGATGTACATGAACTTGTAGTCAGCATCAACCATGGCGAAGAGGATGATGCTGAAGAAGCCCTTGGAGTTGAAATAAGTGGACCCCGAGTTGGCTGGAGATTTGCAGGCCACGTGCTTGCCATCTATGGCTCCAACGGTGTGTGGTAAGTTCCACTTCTGATACCACTGCTCTGCAACTTTCTTCCATCCTTCTTCAGTGGAGGAGTACTGGAGGAGCTCCTCCTTGTATTCTTCGATGATGGCCTGCACCACTTCTCTGACCACAATGCTGATGGTGTTGTGTGGCACCCTCCAGCCATTCTGCATGCTCCTGTAGGAGGTCCCTGAGGCCAGGTGGCGCAGAGTGAGTGCCACCTTGAGCCCAGGTTCCAGGCTGGGCCGGAAGCTGGTGTTTGCCTTGGTCAACCTGGGTGTCAGCTGCTGCACAACTTTGTCAAACATGGCTGGAGGCATCCTCATGAAGGTCTGGAACGCCCGAGTGTCTTCGCTCCTGAGCTCCACCATCAGCTTGTTGTACAGTCCATCCTCTGCTCTTCTGGCAAACCATCTTCGGACCCAGACTCTTTTTGGGTGGCTCCTTTTCTTCTCGCAGTAGTGTTCACAGAGCCTGCAGATGGCTTCGCACTGTTGCAGAATGATAGTGGCTGCCGAAAGGACTTTGTTACAATCCACGGTGGACATGACTGGATGCTGTGGAAGAGGAAGAGGCAGATGAAGACTGCAGAGGTCTGCACCGCTGGGCTGCTGTTCTGAAAGTGTGATGCAGGCGAGTTGCTCCCCCTTTTTATAGGCAGTATAGGTTTTCCGCTAGGCATCCTCTAGGCATCCTCTAGGCATCCTCTAGACATCCTTAATGTCCAAGATAGGTCCCCTCTGCGAACGTTTTTTCCGTTTTAAACGCTTTGTTTCCATTCTGCATCCGCTAGGCATCCATTCTGCATCCGTTCCGCTTCCTCCCTACGTCTGGGTGGATGGAGTTGCGCGGATGCACAACGGATGCCTAGCGGATACAGCGGATGTGTAGCGGATGCGTAATGGATGCCTAGCGGATGCGTAGCGGATGCAGAACGGACGAACTGGATACATTTTCCGTGCAAAAGTTTTAGGCAGCCCAAAATTTTTGGAGCGGATGAAACGTCCATAAACGGATGCTGGACGGATAGAGAGGAAGCAAAACGGAGGTAGTGAGTACAGAACGGATAAATCGCGTTAACCAACGGATGGCAAGGTTTTTTGTCTGTTTTACATCCTCTTTGCATCCGTTGGTTCAGTGTGACAGGGGCTTTAGCTTGTTCAAAATTGTCACCTAAAAAAGTTGTGTAAACTTATTTCTGTTGTTTCCAAAGATGCTTTGCCCAGTTATAACAATCTAAGTGTAAGATTAATCTCTAGTATATGATATCTTTCATGTGAAGTCTTAATGAATACTAAAATATAGGAAGATGCATTTACCTGGTTAGTCTATTTATTTATCCAAACCAATATTATTTATGGAATTTCCTCTCTGCTGAGCTGATGCCCGATCTCCCCATCCATGTGTTTGTATAAATAAAGTCAGCGTATCAATTTCCATGCTCCTTGCCAATCCCTTTACCATCTGTATTCTGAAACGTTTATCCTGTTTTTAAAATGTGATTCTAATTATAACCAAAGTGATTGGTTTCCTTCCTCTGGCTTTGTTGCTATCACCTTTCCAATTATCAGCCAGCAACAAAAAGACCAAGTAGTCAGGATCTAGTAGTAAATATTGCTGGGTTTACTTTAAGGATCAATCTCTCTTCTCTAGCCTAGATTGCCATCTGCTCCTTCTACTTCCCTTTGGACATTTGGACATTTCCCAAGTTGAAATAATGTTATTTTAAACATGTATAGGAAAATACCCTGATCAAAAGTTGCTTTAGAGGGGGGCATGGTTTAATTAATTAAACTGAATTAATTAAATTGAATTAAGTTTAATTCAGTTTAATTAAATTGAACTATGTACACTTATATGGGAATTGAACTCAAGAAACCCAAATTCCAACAAATTCTCTGCCATTGAAGTTCTCACGATGATTAGGTCTCTCTCTCTCTCTCTCTCTCTCTCTCTCTCTGTCTCTCTGTCTCTCTCTCTCTCTCTCTCTCTCCTTCTCTCTCTCTCTCTCTCTCTCTCTCTCTCTCTCTCTCTCTTTCTTCCTCCCCTTTCCCCCTAGCTGTTATTTTGAGAAAAAGTAATAAGGGAAAAAGTAATAAGAAATTGGGGTGGCAGTTTTGAAATTGGGATGGAACACTAACAGATAAATAACACAATAAATTGGAAGATTCACAGATTTTTAAAAAATAATTTGTTTTGAAATGTGTTCATCTGCCAAAGAAATAAAAAAAATTAAAAGCTAAGAATAACAGAGAGGTAGAGAACAACACGGGTATTTTGTAACGGAGTACCCCAATATGATAGCTTCTAAGGAACAGAAAATATTCTCCATAGCAGCCATTTTAAGAGAGCATCCATAACATTCCAGAAGATCCCAACATTTTAAAGTTCTCCCCACTCCAAAGATAACTAACTACCTTTGATTTATATATAAGAGTAGATATAATCTGTTTATTTTATTATGTTCTAAATTTGATTTTAAGTTAATTGCAATTGCTTCTCTTTCTGTTTCTGTGTGTATCTGTATCTCATTTATATGATGGGGGGAAGATACATTTCATACCAGTTTGCATACATTTTTAAATTGTTGACTATCTAGCACACATATTGCAATTATAAAGAAAAGCATTCTGATATAATACCCTTAATATTAGGAGGAGAAAGCCTGGATATTCTGCATAGCACCCAAGCCACAAATAAAAAAAATAACTTGTACTGAAGAATTAAATGCTAAAATCACAGTGCAAAGACCATTTTTTTCCTATTCACTTATAAAATCATCCAACCATAATTGTGTCAGTATAATAACACTAGTGAAGACAGGTGTTATTTTTCCTTAGTAATGGCTGGGTGAAGCTAGAAAATAGATTACTAATGGGAAAAAGGCTCAAAGCAGCATCTTAAATAATCTTAAATATCTGGAAAGGATGGGACTCCAAAACAAATGTTCATAGAGCAGGATTACCCATTGTTTAACTGTGGTTTATTGACTAAATAACAGCCAATTAAAGCATATTGCACAATTTACAATCAACAATGACTGGATTTATGGAAATGTGCTTGCATCTTCTGGCTAGGAGCTTCTCCAGGCATGTTAACATCCTTCTGTCAAAGGAGCTGCACTTCTGCAAAATCCTGATGAGCTCTGTGGAGGAGTTTGAAGCCTGCTGTGAAGGCATTTGTATTCAAGATCTTTTCATGTTATTCTGTATTTAGTCCCCAAAGAAAATAACCCTAAAAGTATGCTGCATATTAAAAATAATTTTGAATGGTTTCTTTTGTTATTGCAACTGTTTTCATTCCATTTTTTGAAACGTGCCAATATAATATTAGCAAAATTTTTGAAGCAGAATAGAAGATCAATACAAATACTCAAAACACAGTCAAAGTGACATAGATTTAGTTCATGAATGACATGGATTTTGAGGTATTTCCATTTATAACTGCTGGAGAATAACCAAGGATTAGTGTTTCAGTTTCACAACTTAAATATGTTGCTGAAATACATATTATCAATGTGGGCTCTATAGACACTATACTTTAACTGAATAAAGACATGATTAATCTGTCAAATAAATTACCAAAATCTATGCTGATGGTCACAAACTTGGATGATTTTAAAAGGGAATTGGAGAACGAGTCTCTTAAGAGCTATTAGTCTTGAAGAGTCAATGCTACCCTACAATCAAGGCTGCACACTTTTTTATCAGGTGCAAGAGAATAATTGGAGAGAGGTACATCTTCATATTCTTCTTAGTGTCCCAGGTGTTAAAATGCTTTTGCAAGAAATAAAATGCTGAACTGAAAAGACCCTCAACCTGATCAAAACTATTACATTCTTAACCACAAGTCTTAGATTCCAATGGTACATGAATAGATAAAGGAATAGATAGACAGACAAACACATAGACAATTCACATGTAAATGCTTTGGGTATTTCTAGATGGGCTTTGACTTGCTTTGTTTGTAGAAATTGAATTTGTCTCTGATTAACACCATACCTGGTTTTCTTGCTTTTCCAATCTATTCTCTTATAATAAACACTAAGAGAGGAAAGGCAAACTTGCTGCCCAATGCCTTTTGATTGGCACTGATTCCTACATCTGGAATAATTTTCAATTGATTTATATTATTTGTCACTATTTTCACTTTACTGCTCATTTACTTTCTTCTTTTTCTCCCCCTTCAGCATAATTTGGAGCAATGGACTAAAGAATATCAGCTATGACGAGAGTTGCATAGGTAATCAGTAGGAGTAAAACTATATGTTGTTCATGTATTTTATTTTTAAAAATGTAATAAAATGTTTTAGCATCATTTTAGATGACATGCCTTTTTTAGAAAAATATCAAGTTTATTCATAGAATGAGTGTATGAAAAAAGTTTACAATTGTATTAATTAATTTTAATCAATGGCTTACTTGTCAATTACTTGTCAGTATGGACAATGGTCTCCTAGTCAATATAAATTACAGATTTTGAAAAACTGAGACTGGGAAACCAAGTAAGTGGTTTGAGGAGAAAGGGACAGAAGAAGGAAGAAGAATAAGACTGCACCCCTACTACTTCTCTTCAGAGTATCCTCTCCTGCCATTGCATTTCTGACTACACTAGCAATCAAGGCTTTTTTTATAGATGGATTGTCAATTCTGTACTATGCAGGTTACTATTTATACATTGTATAGGGCAAATAGAGTAAAGGTGGGGAAGAGAAGAATAAAACTTTTTGAAGAGTAAAACGTGTGCAAATATTTTTCTAATTAAAGCATGCACTTAGAAACTTGCAACAGATATATTAGCAGCACCAAGTATTAGTACATACTTTGTGTCCTATATTGATAGCTGAGGACTGGGATATTTTACCGAGGTAAACTAAAAAAAATGGGAGCAAACCTCTATGAATTAGCAATGATTGCTATGATAATTTACAAAAGCAACCTCATTTCTGCATAAAGGGGAAGAGGCTTGGGCATGATAGTCAAGCAGTGGCACCCATAGAAACCACATTGACATTAAAATGGTGATATATATATATATAATGTGGTCATGCAAATGCTGCCAAAAAACATCAGTTTAAAATAGTAATGACAGTTTATTAACAGCATAAAATAGCAAAAAATGTCACAGTGTTAAGTTTAAAGAAAGAAATAGGCCATGTAAGAACAAATTATAATTGGATAAAGCCAGTGTGAGAAATCAAATATGCCTGAAAGAAATATTTATGTACTTATTTAAAACTTGCTTTATTTATTTTTATAAATAACTCAAGCTGACGAACATATCTTTTCTCATATTTCCAAATTTCATTGTAAAGATTTCAGTTAAATATATAAAAGATCAAAATGGATCCTAGTGACATTCTGTTTAGGTACTGGCTTTACCTAGAATTTCTGTGGGGTTGGATTCCTGCCTATACCTTGCAAGTTGGAGGTTTAGAATGCAGGTTCCCCCTTCCAGGCCTGCTCTTCAGCCAGCTGCTATTCCAAGGAAAAATTCAAAAAAGAAAAAATGTTGGTCAACTAGCCTCCCAATCTTTTATCTACAAAATCTATTATGGGCATTTTATAACACAGCAGGATTCTAAGAACATCAATGGTCACACTGCCCAATGCAGCCACACACACAAAATTGACTCTTTACAAAAGTTACATAAAAATCCATGAATGCACACAGTCATATGGACATTGCAGGATGTCAACTACTGAAGGGCTGAACTGATGTCAGTGTCTTCCTACTTACATTTTGGATCAGCATCTTCCTGCTTCCATTTTGACAGGATATATTGGTGATAATTGTTCATTTGGTTAGATTGGCTAGGGATCTGTAGTTAAAAAGATTTTGAAAGTGCCACATTGTACCTGGCCATTTTGTCATCCTGCTGTAGATCTGTTCAGTTTTTAGTGACCCTTCTTAAATTTACTGTGCAAAACCATATCATGAAAAATGAATTGTTACTAGCAACTTTTCTCTTAGTTTTGCACTGAAATTACATGACAGTCCCAATTCTTTTTTTCTTTTTTGGTACTATACTGACTTCTATTGCTGTTTTATATTGATTCTCACTTTCCTCCTTTTTTAAAAAAGAAGATTTGATATTTGTATAAAATTATAATGATTTTCTAAACAGAATGGAATTATATGGTAAACATATATTTTATCATGTTAAGCCCCTGTCACACTGCACCAACGGATGCAAAGAGGATGTAAAATGGACAAAAAAGCTTGCCATCCATTGGTTAACGCAATGTATCTGTTCTGTACTCACTGCCTCCGTTTTGCTTCCTCTCTATCCGTCCAGCATCCGTTTATGGACGTTTCATCCGTTCAGAAAGTTTTGAGCTGCTCAAAACTTTTGCGCGGAAAATGTATCCAATTCGTCCATTCTGCATCCGCTAAGCATCCACTAGGCATCCGTTCTGCATCCGTTACACATCCGCTATATCCGCTAGGCATCCATTCCGCATCCGCGCAACTCGCATCCGCTCGGACGCAGGGAGGAAGCAGAACGGATGCAGAATGGATGCCTAGCAGATGCAGCACGGAAACAAAGCATTTAAAACAGAAAAAACCTTCACAGAGGCGACCTATCTCAGATATTAAGGATGTCTAGAGGATGCCTAGAGGATGCAAAGGGACACCTATACTGCCTATAAAAAGGGGGAGCAACTCACCTGAATCTCGCTTTCAGACCAGCAACCCAGCTGTGCAGACCTCTGCAGCCTTCATCTGACTCTTGCTCTGCCACAGCATCCAGTCATGTCCACCGTGGATCGTAACAAAATCCTTTTGGCAGCCACCATCCTTCTGCAACAGTGCGAAGCCATCTACAGGCTCTGTGAACTCTACTACGGGAAGAAAAAGAGGCGGCCAAGAAGCATCTGGGTACAAAGATGGTTCACCAGAAGAGCAGAGGATGGACTGTACAACAAGCTGATGGTGGAGCTCAGAAACGAAGACACTCGGGCGTTCCAGAACTTCATGAGGATGCCTCCAGCCATGTTTGATGAAGTTGTGCAGCGGCTGACACGCAGGTTGACCAAGGCAAACACCAACTTCCGGCCCAGCCTGGAACCTGGGCTCAAGGTGGCATTGACTCTGTGCCACCTGGCCTCAGGGACCACCTACAGGAGCATGCAGTACGGCTGGAGGGTGCCACACAACACTATCAGCATTGTGGTCAGAGAAGTGGTGCAGGCCATCATCGAAGAATACAAGGAGGAGCTCCTCCAGTGCCCCTCCACTGAAGAAGGATGGAAGAAAGTTGCAGAGCAGTGGTATCAGAGGTGGAACTTCCCACACACCGTTGGAGGCATAGATGGCAAGCACGTGGCCTGCAAATCTCCAGCCAACTCAGGGTCCTCTTATCACAACTACAAGGGCTTCTTCAGCATCATCCTCTTCGCCATGGTTGATGCTGACTACAAGTTCATGTACATCGATGCTTCAGGCAACGGCTCCTCTTCAGATGCCCAGGTATACAACGCAAGTGACCTCAAGGGTAGGCTGGAACGCAACCTCATCGTGGGCTTCCCAGATCCAGAACCCCTGCCCAACGATACGCAAGATGTGCCCTACTTCATCGTGGGGGATGACACCTTCTCCCTCAGAACCTATCTTATGAAGCCATACACCTCCAAATACCTCACCCGTGAAGAGAGGATCTTCAACTACAGGCTGTCCAGGGCAAGGCAGGTGGTGGAGAACGCCTTTGGCATCCTGGCCAACAGGTTCCAGGTACTTCTCACCACCATGCAGCATCGCCCAGAGACCGTGAGGAGGATCATGGAAGCTTGCTGCATCCTGCACAATCTCATGTGCACCCCCTATCCAGTGTTGTAGAGCAGACTTGTGGACCATCAACAAGGCAATGGGGACATGGAGCCTGGTGAATGGAGGCAAGGACGAAACCTGATAGACATTCAGGATGTGCAAGGCCCCAACAGAGCCTCACGTGAAGGGAAGAAGCAACGCAACCTCCTGAAACACTGGTGCAACTCCCCAGCTGGAGCGGTGGAGTGGCAAGACAGGATGATAGATGCTTAATGGATGCTTCCTTCAGCCTGTCTCATCACACGGATGAGATTGGGCCATGTATGTTGGGTGGCCCTACAATGATCAGGGCATTTAATAAAGAGTTGTGTTTGTGTTGACATGTGTGGATGATTATTACATTATTATTGATAAAAAAGGGCCATAGGTGTGGCACCTGGGAGGATGGACCATACAGTCCCACTATGCTTGCACTAGAGGTTTATCTATCCCACAGCTATTACCCATCCCAAAGGTATCCCTGCCCATCCCACTGCTATCCTTACCCATCCCAAAGGTATCCCTGCCCATCCCACTGCTATCTTAACCCATCCCACAAGCCTGCAAAGGCTTAAACCATTTCTAAAAGTTTACACCAAGACTTTATTAAAAAAAAGAAATGAAGCAAGTGTATGAATCAAAAATAGACTTTATTAACAAGAAGCTATAAAACAAAACTGAGTCTCTGGCACTCCTCTTGGTCGCTCAGTTTCAGGGGTGAAGGGTGCAGGTGCTGTGGAGGTGGCTGGTGCTGGAGTGCTTGTCATCAGCTCCTCCAGAAGCAGAAGCAGCAGAAGCCCCAGCCCCAGAAGAGCGAGCCCGTGCTGCAGAAGCCCCAGGAGAACCAGAGTGAGGGCCAGGGGGCGGGATGGTAGCCCTGTCCCTCTTGCAAGGGCTGGCAGCAGATGGCTGAGGCTTGCTGTGCTTCCGCATGGTTGTGGGGTTGCTGGCTGGCAGGGAGACTGGCAGGAACCAAGGCTGGCAGGAAGGCTGGCAGGGAGGCAGGCACCAAGGCTGGCAGGAAGGCTGGCAGGGAGGCAGGCACCAAGGCTTGCAGGAAGGCTGCCACCAAGGCTGGCAGGCAGGCACCAAGGCTGGCAGGCAGGCTGGCAGGCAGGCTTGCAGGCAGGTAGGCACCAAGGCTGGCAGGAAGGCTGGCACCAAGGCTGGCAGGAAAGCTGGCAGGGAGGCATGCACCAAAGCTGGCAGGAAGGCTGGCAGGCAGGCAGGCACCAAGGCTGGCAGGCAGGCATGAACCAAGGCAGGCAGCCAGGCAGCCAGCAAGGCTGGCAGGGAGGCTGGCAGCAAGGCAGGCAGGCAGACATGCAGGCAGGGCAGGCAAGGCAGTCAATCCGTCCGGCAGCAGGTCTGTCCTCTGAATAGCGACCTGCTTCCGAGCTGCTTCCGTTATATCCACGGGGCTGACACAATGCATCCTCCCCGCATGCGCAATTAATGCTCGGCATCCGCTAGGCTTCCGCTGTGCATCCGTTGTGCATCTGCTGTGCATCCGCTTCATCCGTTCGGCGTCCGTTCTGCATCCGCTGTATCCGTTCCGTGTCCGCTTTGCTGAGGTCCCTCGGAAGCCTAGTGGATGTGCCATCCACTCCCATCTGCTTCCATCCGCTAGGCTTCCGCTCTGCATCCGTTTTCCATCCGCTCTGCGTCCTCCCCCCGTCCGTTCCTTTCCGTGTTATCCGCTCCGGTTATGCCAATTTTTGCCCCTTCTGAGAGTGGATAACAACGGATGGAACATTTTTCTCGTCCGTTGTTAACGTTTTGCATCCGTTGGGCAGTGTAACAGGGCCTTTAGCTTCTTAAATTGGTAGATGCAATTTAGTAGTATGTTTAAATGTTCATATACACATTTTCCACAGCATATATTTCTAAATAAATAATTCTGCAACAATGGAGCTTCCTTGTATCTGGCTGATGATCCAGAGAGGGCAGGAATGCTTGGTTTCTCTGCTGCCATCAACTGGTAGTTTAGATATTTGCAGAATTTCAAAGTATGATTCATAATTTCAGAAGCTGGAAAAATGTAAAAGATTAGGAAACTTATAGCCTTCAGGTTGAAAAACGTGCAAAAAAAGACCCTAATATTAAAAAAAACTGAACAGTTTTAAAGTGTTTATTATAAGAATCTATTAATTCCTGTAGCCACATGAAGGATATATTCGGCCACAAAGATAATTTGGCCAGAAGATATAGCGCTTATTGAATGGTGCAAATCTCCAACACCAAGCTGCTTCTTTGTCGCACTGGCAAATTATGTTTTGACATCTGTCTAGGACAGCATCTGAAAAAAAAAGGTATGGAGATACTACTCTGGTTATGATGAAGTAGACCACAGAAACAAAATAGTTGTGCTTATCGATGAAACTGGTATTTATTAAGATGTATAATCTTTAAAAGATAAAGGATTGTTTTGTTTGAAACTTTTTTGTACACCTCAAAATGGTTAAAATAAAATTCATATTCTTGAAAGTCCTTTGAGACATTAAAAAAAGACAAAATTCACGGGGTCTTCAGGTCTCTGCTGTGCATGTAGAGGGTGCATGCAGGGGGGCACACTCGCCCCTGTGTGGTGTGGGGTGGTGCACGTGCAGGTGTCACGTGCACATGTGTGGGGGTGGGTTGCTTGCACAGGGGTCAAGTGGGGGTCATGTGTGCATGAGCAGGAGTGGGGCACACGCAGGGGGTTTCACATCATAGGTCCGCCATCA
Source organism: Laticauda colubrina (assembly GCA_015471245.1). Lineage (NCBI taxonomy): Eukaryota > Metazoa > Chordata > Lepidosauria > Squamata > Elapidae > Laticauda > Laticauda colubrina. Next base: position 33,024,487 of record BLBF01000006.1, read on the forward strand.
TGGCACTATATCTTAAAATTACATAATGTGTATTAATGTATATGTTAAAACAATGCACTGTACACTCCATGTTCATTTTTATTTATTAAGCCCTATGTCACATATCCTCTTTTAAAACAAACATTTTTCTTTTGTAAGGTTGCAATTTAGGAATCAAGAGAGTCATTCTGAAAGCAGTGTCTCAGCAACAGATGACTCTTCAAAAATCTAAACTTCTGAGCAATATGAAGTACGAAAAAGAAAAAAACCTCTTTTACTAAGTGGGCAAAGGATTTTTAACCCTTTCTGCTCTTCTGTACTCTGAGGAAAAATCAGTGGTGGGATTCAGCCATTTCACACCGCTTTGGGCAAACCGGTTGTTAAATTACCCTCACACACCCACACACCACCATCAAAGTGGATCCTAGGCACTGCACTGCAATGGAGAAATGGGCAACAGAGTAGCCAGCATGTGGGAAGGAGGTGTCCGCTTTCCCTCTTTCTTCTCCCTGCTCCTCCTCCTCTCCTGTGCCAGCCTCTCCATTTCCCATTTCTTCATTGCAGTGCAGTGCCCAGGATCCACTTTGATAATGGGTGGGAGGTAATTTACTAACCAGTTCACCCAGGATCAGGCTGGCCATTGTGGGAGGCTTGTCCTCCAAGTGCCGTGGAACTGGAGGATGGGGCTGGGCCACACCTCCCACAACAGCCAACTTAACCCCAGGTGAACCAGTTGTTAAATTATTTGAATCCCACTACTAGATAAAACTGTAATTTTTAAGAAATCCACAATCATGGTACTCTGTTAGGAGCAATGGCACAGTGGTTAGAAAAGCAGTATTACAGCTAATTTTGCCCACAGACAAAACTTTGATCCTGACCAGCTCAAGGCTGAATCAGCCTTCCATCCTTCTGAGATCACTAAAATGAGGACCCAGATATTTGGGGCCAATTTGCTGACACTGTAAACAGCTCAGGAAGTGCTGTAAAGCACTTTGGAGTAGCATATAACTCTTAAATGCTCTTGCTATTGTTGTTATGGTGGTTGATGATCAAGATCTGCCTTTTAAAGGTTAGGTCACACTGGCCGACGGATGCAAAACGTATGCAAAAAGGACACAGCGGACGAGCAAAATTTCCATCCGTTGTTATCCGCTCTGAAAAGTGCCCCAAATTTGCATAAACAGAGCGGACAACAATGGAAAGGAACGGACGTGGGGAGGATGTAGCGGGGAATATAAAGCAGATGTTCGTAGGAAGTCTAGTGGATGGAAGCGGATGACACATCCGCAGGGCTTCCGGGGGAGAATAGCGAAGCAGACGTGTAGTGGAAGGAACGGATGCGTAGCGAATGCGTAGCGGATGACACGGATGCATCACAGATGCCGATAGGATGTATAGTGGATGCGTAGCAGATGCAAAGCGTTCACTGCGCATGCGGGGAGGATGAATTGCGTAAGCTCCGCGGATATAAAAGGATGCAGCTCGCAAGCAGTCATTATTCAGAGGAAAGACCTGCTGCCAGAGACATCTTGAGAGAACACCATGGGGAAGAAGAGGAAGCCTGTGCCTACTCCTGCCAGCCCTGGCAAGAAGGACAGGGCCACCATCCCACCCCCTGGCGCTGACTCTGAAACTGCTGGTGCTGCTGGTGCTGGTGCTGATGCTCCTGGCATTGCTGCTTCTGGTGCTTCTCCTGCTGGTGCTGCTGGTGCTGCTGGTGCTTCTCCTGCTGGTGCTGGTGCTGCTGGTGCTTCTCCTGCTGCTGCTGCTGCTGGTGCTTCTCCTGCTGCTGCTGCTGCTGGTGGTGGTGCTGCTGGTGCTTCTCCTGCTGCTGCTGCTGCTGCTGCTGATGGTGGTGGTGCTTCTCCTGCTGCTGGTGGTGCTTCTCCTGCTGCTGCTGATGCTTCTCCTGCTGCTGCTGTGATGGACCAGCCCCAAGGCCCTCAAAGCCCTGCTGCTGAAGGCCCTGGAGCCTCTGCCAGAGGGAGGAAGAGGCAAGGGAAGGAGAAGGGAGAGAGAAAACAGTACTCCATTTCCGAAGACCATGAGGAAGAGGTGCTGGAATGGCTGAAGGAGAATGAGTACCTATGGAGGAAGGGCCACAGGCTCTATCGCAACACCAAGAGGAAGCAGGCAGCGTGGAGAGAGAAGGCGGAGAGCCTGGGCTACACTTCAGATGAACTCCTTGGATGGTGGAAGCACATGCAAACCTGTTATGGCAAGCTGCACCTGAAGAAATCCGGGCAGGCCGCTGTCAAGCTCACTGACCGGGAGACCTATGTCATGGCCAAGTGCAGCTTCCTGGAGGGTGAGAACTGCCACCGAGGAGCAGCCCCTCTGTCAACCCTCTCCCTCAGACAGCCCACAGAGAGCCACTCCTCTTCCAGCCAGGAGACAGCTACCGTGTCCAGGTGTCTTTGGAGGGCCCCACAACAGAGACCCCCCCGACAGCTGTACTCCCCGTGCCGGAGGACGTGGAGGATCCCCTGCCTCAGATGGAGCAAGAATAAGCAGTCACCAGAGACCAACCCACCCCCACCCCCAGTTCCACCTCCACAGAAAGCAGGCAGAGAGGCAGACCGGAGGGACAGAGCCACACTGTCCTCTTGGAGATCAGGGATACAATCAAAGCCAGCACAGATCTCCTCTCCCAGCTGGTCCACTTTAACATACCATCCTCAAACCGCAAGCCCTTCATCACCTACGTGAGCCAGACCCTCATGGACATGCCCGAGACCCAGTACCAGGCGACGAAGGAGAGGATCACAGCTCTTCTGCACCACCCTCCAGGCCGAGCTGAACCTGCTCCTACCCACTCCAGGTCTCCTCCTCCACCCCAGGCGATGGCACAGCCCTTCCATGGATTTCAGCAGCCCTTCGCCTACCAAGCCTACCACTACCAGGACTTCCCAGAGCAGAGACAACCCTTCCCAGTCCACACCCAGGTTCCTCGGACACCACAGACGCCACAGACCCCTCACCTGACCCAGCTGCAGACCAGACAGCCCCACTACACTCCTCCTTCCTCCACTGCACAGCCAAGCCCTTCCTCAGAACATCTGTCTTCAGTCTTGGGCCTCACATCCCAGGTACTTGATGAAGGGCCTCTCAACCTCACGGGACTGAGTCAGCTCTCTGACAGCTTCCTGCACACACCATCTCTTGTTGTACTCTCGGGGCCAGGCACCCCAATGGCGCCTCAGACCAGCACTCCAGCAACAGCCACCTCCACAGTCCCTGGCCCCTTTACATCTGAGACCATGGGCATGCCTCAGAGTGACTGAGAAGAGTGCCAGAGACTGAGTTGTTACCTGTTCACTTTATCTTTGCTTAAGACACTTTACTTGGGTCATTTTGCTTTTTAATAAAGTCATACAGTTTGTTATTAATAAAGGTTATCTTTGCTTCACACATTGGGTTCATTTTTTTTACTTAATAAAGTTTTGGGGAAAACTTTGAAAAAAGGATTAAGCCTTTGCATGCTTGTGGGATTGGTAAGGATAGCTGTGGGATGGATAGCTGTGGGATGGGTAAGAATAACTGTGGGATGGATAGCTGTGGGATTGGTAAGGATAGCTGTGGGATAAGGATAGTTGTGGGATGGGTAAGGATAGTTGTGGGATAGATATACCTCCAGTGCAAGCATAGTGGGACTGTATGGTCCACCCTCCCAGCTGCCACACATATGGCCTTTTATTATCAATAACAACTTAATCATTGATCAAAACATTTCAACAAAACTCTTTATTAATGCCCTGTTCATTGTAGGGTCACTCAACATACATGGCACAATCTCATCAGTGTGATGAGACAGGCTCAAGGAAGCATCCATTAAGCATCTACCATCCTGTCTTGCCACTCCACTGCTCCAGCTGGGGAGTTGCACCAGTGTCTCAGTAGGTTGTGCTGCTTCTTCCCTTCACGTGAAGCTCTGTTGGGTCCTGGCACATCCACAGTGTCTTTCAGGTTTTGTCCTTGCCTCCATTCACCAGGCTCCATGTCCCCATTCCCTTGTTGACGGTCCACAAGCCTGTTCTGCAACACTGGGTAGCGGGTGCGCATGAGATTGTGTCGGATGCAGCAAGCTTCCACAATGCTCCTCACAGTCTGTGGGCAATGCTGCATGGTGGTGAGAAGTACCTGGAACCTGTTGGCCAGGATGCCAAAGGCGTTCTCCACCACCCGTCTTGCCCTGGACAGCCTGTAGTTGAAGATCTTCTCTTCACGGGTGAGGTATCTGGACTGTAGGGCTTATGAGGTAGGTTGTGAGGGAGAAGTCGTCATCCCCCACGATGAAGTAGGGCACATCTTGTGTGTCGTTGGGTAGGGGGTCTGGATCTGGAAAACCCATGATCAGGTTGCATTCCAGCCCATCCTTGAGGTCACTGGCATTGTATATCTGGGCATCTGAAGCTGACTCGTTGCCTGAAGCATTGATGTACATGGACTTGTAGTCAGCATCGACCATGGCAAAGAGGATGATGCTGAAGGAGCCCTTGTAGTTGAAATAATTGGACCCTGAGTTGGATGGAGCTTTGCAGACCACGTGCTTCCCATCTATGGCTCCAACAATGTGGGGAAAGTTCCACCTCTGATACCACTGCTCTGAAACTTTCCTCCAGCCTTCTTCAGTGGTGGGACACTGGAGGAGCTCCTCCACTTATTCTTAGATGATGGCCTGAACCACTTCTCTGACCACAATGCTGATGGTGTTGTGTGGCACCCTCCAGGCATACTGCATGTCCCAGAGGCCAGGTGGTGCAGAGTCAGTGCCATCTTCAGTCCAGGGTCCAGGCTGGGACAGAAGTTGGTGCTTGGCTTGGTCAACCTGGGTCTCAGACGCTCCACAATTCGTCAAACATGGCTGGTGGCATCCTCATGAAGTGCTGGAATGCACAAGGGTCTTCATTCCTCAGCTCTACCATCAGCTTGTCATACAGTCCAAACTCCACTCTTCTACCGATCCATCTTTGGACCCAGATAGCTCTTGGACGTCTCATTCTCCTTGCGTAGAAAAGGTGAAACAGTCTGAAGAGGGCTTGGTTCTGGTGTTGAATGATGGCAGCTACCAAAAGGAGTGTGCGATGATCCATGGACATCAATGGATGGTCATCAATGAATGATGTGGAAGAGCAAGAGCAAGGCTGAAGAGGTCTGCACACCAGGGCTGCTGGACTGATAGTGAGATCCAGGTGATTTCCTCCCCCTTTTTATAGGAAATGTCGGTTTTCCATGAGGTGTCCTTCCACATACTCTCGATCCTCCAGACATCCTAAATATCTGAGATACGTCCCCTATACGAACGTTTTTTCCGTTTTAATGCTTTATATGCGAGCTGCATCCGCTTTCATCCTTTCTATGTCCGTGCTACTTACGCTGTGTGGATGTTCCGTGTACCTTTCGCTTCCTCCTTCTGTCCGCTTTCCACTGGAGTGGATGTGAGTTGCGCGGATGGCCAGAGGATGCCGAGAGAATACATCGGACGTGTAACGGATGACAATGGATGTAGAACGTTTGTTGCCCGTATGTGTCACGGATGTAGATCATACGCGGCGGAAAGTTCATCCGCTCAAAAAGTTTTGTGCAGCTCAAAACTTTTGAGCAGATGAAATAGCAGTAGAAGGATGTTTGACGGATAGAGCGTATGAAAGATGTACGCAGTGAGTACACAACGGATGCCTCGCGTTTTCCAATGGATGGCAAGCTTTTTTGTCCATTTTACATCCTCTTTGCATCCGTTGGTGCAGTGTGACATGGGCTTTAGATTGAGAAGTGTCCAAGAACAAGGGCCACAGTAGGCAGGGCTCTGCATAGGGCTGAGGTTTTGCAGTTTTCAGATCTGTTTTTTTTAAAGTTCTGTTCAGACTATTTTGAAGGATATCTTACAATTTCAATATGTCATGAACTCAAAGAAACAACACTGTATCACTATTTTTAGCCATCACAGTGATGGTTACAATGAATGGCCTGCATCCCTGAAATAACTGGATTTTGCCCAGTTGTTTTTTATGAATTGCAACATGTAGAAATTTGTAGCAATTCAACACTTCCCCCTGCCATCTTCAAATTAACCACAGACTTTGGAAAACTGACAACATGTTACGAACAGCTTGATGAAAGGTACATGGCAGTAAGTTAGCATAAGATAGTATATATCTGTATTCAATATTCAATACAGCTATTTTCTCACCACTAATCTCCACACAAAGTTTGAATCTGCTTCAAGTTAAGATCATACGTATGAACTTTCTAGCCCAATAGTGGCCTGGCTGAAAGGACTAGCATGTCCTAGCACCATGCTTAGCAAAATGAAAACAAAAACAAAATGATACTCTGGCTAGCAGTATGCTACTGTTGTTGGTCAAACATCATTTAAATAAGTTAATTAAAATACCCAACATCAAAATCAATACCCTTTCACAATCACTCTTAACCCAGAGAAAGGTTTAATTCAATTACTATTACATTGTATTTTTAGAAGCTGAATCTTCCTTCAGGCAACTATGAAATATTGTGTTAGTATTAAAGTTGTTTAAAACAGTCTGCTTAGAACAGTGTTATGAATCTTCAAAGATCTCTCAAAAACCAATAGGACCTTCTGAAATTAAAGCTGAACGTTTCACCTCAAGAATATCTGTTTGTACTTGTGCCGCTCTAAGATAAGGTATATAAAAATAATGACATTCAGATTGTACCTTACCGCACATCACAGTATTGTCCTGACAAGTCCACTTATATCTGTCTGTTATGGGGTGACAGCCTTGTCGTTGTGCAAAGTCATAACAGCAGTCATGTCTATGGCAGCACCTTTCAGCGACAGAGAATGATTAATACCACTGATGTGAGCCCTGAACATCAAACAGAATGTTTGGCACTGTGAAATTCTATCTCTAGTTGTACAATGTTCTGGTGTGTAAGATATTTACAAGCCCATTCAAATACTTCCATGAAGCTAATTACAGTCTGGATATTTTAAGTAATTACTTCTCTGAAGTTTCTTAGGAAAATACAGCAAAGGAAATTTGTTCATAAATATATATTGTGAATATATGTAGAGTGAAAATGTTAGTAATAATTCAAAATAAATACATGTCTTGTTCCACTGCAACAAGAGATCACATGGTCATAGCTTTTGTTCTATTGCCTTCTCAATTTAGCAACATTATGATGTCATCCAGCATAATAAAGAACAGGGTTTATACCAATCATATCACGTTACTGTTCTGAGTACAAAATACACAGTTATTTTGTGACTTGGTTTCCTTTTTCTTATCTCATGATACCATTATTTTTCCATATATAACTGTCTCAAAGTAAATTTGACCTCATTTAAAATGTATTAAACAGAGTGGGATTAATTCAGTTGAAGAATATAATGGAAATACGAACTTAATAGAGAAAAAAGTGGCGTACGTACCAATCTGTTTCATCCTTGGGCCATCCGCTTCCTCCTGGACCACAGTAGCATCCGTAACCTACATAGGCTAAAGAAAATTGGCTGGTACCACATTTTAGGGATCTGTATAATTCAATTAGTTCTCTTTTATTCAAGTGTTTTTTTCCAAGAACACCATTCCATACTGCAAAGACAGAAATTAAGATTTTACTACATAGGAGCAGTATCATCCATAGTTACTTTATCTCTTTTCACACAATCTGCTTCTGCATTAATATATACATTATATCTGTGTTTGGCTGTTGTATTGGGTAGCTGTTAGAAAGCAGAGGAAGTTTATATGAAGCTTTGGGTTGGTATACCCCTCAATATTGCTCAAGGTTTCAAGAAAGTCTGCATGCAGAAAGTTGCACAGCAACACGGTTATTTTGAAGGAACCAACTTCTTTTTTTCCCCATGCAATAGCTTTCAACAAACTGCCTTCTGCACTAGTTAGTGAAAGATGAATAGGGTTTTGAAGGCACTTCTTATAGGCTATGTGAATATATTGTTTATGTCAAACATTTACTATGAATTAGAGGTATTAATTTTAGGCTGCACAGGTGTCAAGAAAAATGAAAAGTAAGACCATGTTGGGAATACAGCAAATAAATGGGAAACATAACAAAGTAAAAAGGGCAAGCTTTCAACCTTCTGATTTAAACAGAATTCTTTGCTGTTTATCTTGGGCATATTTTCAAAAGAAAAACAAAACTACAAACTGAAGAATTGTTTTAAAATTATGTTGCTCTTTTTCCCAGAAGATTTCTTGACTATGAAATATGCATGCCTGAAAATTATATTTCATTTTTATTACACAGTATTCAACCTTAACTATAAAACTGAATACAAATATGTGACTTTATTGTCAGAAGAAAATAAAAAACTTGGTAGCGATTGCAAACTCTGAGTCATAACAGGAAGGCATACGCTTTAAGAGAAGTACTCTACTTCTACTTCTACTTCTTCTACTTCTAATATACAGTATAAAGATTAAAGTGTGTGTATGTGTATGTGTGTGGCAGAATTGCTCAAGTCACAGAAAAAAAACCTTCTATTTCATTGATAGAAAAATACATATATTTGTGTATGGGTGTGCATAGAATCTCAGAGCCTAGAAAAAAAAATCAATAAAAGTTTACTTTCAAAAGTTTATTATCAACATTAAGATAAGCAAAGTGATAAATTATTAGTACTGAATTCAATCTGTGAATATTTACAGATTGCAAATTTGGCCCTAAAGAAATTAGAGTAAAAAGAAACTGAGGGTGAATTTCATCTTTTTTTATTGATTCCTGCCACCCATCAATTAAATTCAAAACCAAGTATCATTTCAAAATAGTTTCAGTCACATTTTATATCCTTTGTATGGTTTCAAAATTGGCTATTGTATTACAGTATTTATTCAGCAAGGCAGTTTTGCTGAATCCTTAGAAGTTTAAAAACGCACAGAAAGCCTTGTGTTTTCTTTTACCTGGGGAGATTATTACATAGGCTCTTAGAAAAATATCTGGAATTGTGTTGGATTATATGGGTTCTTATAATCTCAATTTTCTTAACTCTGGAGTTTGGACTGATGTATTTTAAAGTCCATCAGTTTAAGAATCTTCTAGTAATTTAAAATACTTTGTGTTCTTGGTCTTTTATTTTTAATTATTAAACTTATATGTCACCCATTTTTTCAGAGGCAAGTCTGGGCAGCTTACAATCATTCAATTAATATGCAGTATAAAACATTAAAACAAAAAGTAGGGATCTTAAATTTAGAACTTAAATTTAAAATTCAGTTAAAATAAAATTGACTAGTATTGAGAAGGAAGGATTAAAGTGCGTACAGGGAGGATATTATCTAATCCATTAGCCACTTCCAAAATCCCATACTCCCATTGGGTCTCAGGGCCAGTTGGGACAGCGGGTCTTCAAGGTCTTTCAGAAGGCCAAAAAGGTGGGCTTGAATCTCACCTCAGGGGGCATGATATCCATAGGGTGGCAGCTATGACAGACCCTTTCACCCGAAATTCCTTCACTGACAGGATTCACAGTATGCGCCTTCTACCAGCACAGGTGGGGTGGGCTAGTCCCATCAGGGTGAGCCAGTTCCTTAGATAGCCAGAACCCATGTCATGAAGGGCTTTAAATGTGATAACCAATACCTTGAATTGAACCCAGAAGCAAAACTGCAACCAGTGCAGCTTGCGGAACAGCAGTGTAACATGGGTCACCCTATGGCAGGGGTGTCATGTGCTGGCCACACCCATCCCTGGTTTAGCGAAAAGGGGAAAAAAGTCGCAATACATCACGACGTGAATTTGACACCCCTGCCCTAGGGTCCCAAGAACTGCCAATGCAGCTATGTTCTGCACCAGCTGAAGTTTCCAGATAGTCTTCAAATGCAGCCCATGTAAAATACACTGCAGCAATCCATGTATGAGATGACGAGGGCTTGAATGACTGAGCACAGGTACTCCCAGTTCAGGAAAGGGCACAACTGATGCACTACACAAAGTTCTGCAATGGGCCTCTTAGCCACAACTGCCAACTGCTCATTAAGCAGGAATCATGAGTTTAGGAGAATCTTCAGATTATGCATTGGGTTTGCCTGGGGGAGTGCAACCTCATCCAGAATCAAAGAGGTTAAAGTCCCAGAACTAGAAGCTCTGCATCTTACAGGGTTTATTAATCTGCATGCAAGTTCTATATTGTGAAACCAATGCCTCTAAATGTCATTATTTAAATCAGCATGATTTTTTCTGCTGACATTTGTTTACTCCATTTCAGCCAACACATGAAATAAACTTTTCTACAAAAACATCACTGTAGGAAGATGGAAAAATGGGTACAGTGATATTTAAAGAGTCACCAACACATAAAGGTGGAAGATATGTTCAACTATGAGAATTGTTATTTGCCCTTGTGCTGAAATACCTATTGAACTAGTTCCACCAAAGTGGTTTTAATTGTCTAACAATACATTTAGATGAGACACCCACTTAACTGGAATATATATAATCTTCAAGATACAAGTCTTTATCTCTGTTTGCAGGTTTTCACACAAATGAAACAAATGTACTTATTCTTTTATTATTTAAATGTTCAAACAAGTTATTGTGACATCATTGTTTTCATGACTGAGGACAATATGAAAAAGTGTGCTATCCATGTCTTCCTTGCTTCACTTGAATACAGAAATTTAGGACTCATATAATACATTGTCAGCATTAAGTGAGGAAAACAGAAGGGAAGAGGATCAGCATTTCTTTCAGGCCGGCATCTACCATATTTAACATTTCATCTGCACTCACCTCCCTGAAACAACAGCAGTGTCACCAACCGGCGTTCCATATGGAGATCGTATCACTCCACTGTATCTGCACACCTACAGTTTGTTTAGACTCTCCCTGCAGTTCTGCTGTCAAACTGAGCCAAGCAATGGGTGTGTATACACAGTCTTACTGGATTGCTCCTTTATAGTCTACTCTCAGAACACTCTGCTAAACGAGTAATTCCCTCAACAACTATTCACAAAGTGTACATTACTATTACTGTCAATCTTCTCACCACTCCTTCTTACCCATCCCCTCCCACTTGACTGTTTCCTAGTATGTTTTGATTGTTGACTGTACCCTATGACTATCATTAAGTGTTGTATCTTATGATTCTTAATGAATGTACCTTTTCTTTATGTATACTGAGAGTATTTACACCAAGTTAAATTACTTGTGTGTCCAATCACACTTGGCCAATAAATTATTCTATTCTATCTGTTCTATTCTAAATGAATGAATTCATCAATTTCAAACACTTCTGAGCAGAGAGATCAGTACTGAAAAGCTGGAGGAAGGACAGTTCTTGATGTCAGGACTTCTATTTGCAGATTGTTCCTTTCATCAAGTTTTGATAAAAAGGAATTTGACTGAATCCGCTGGACATTTTGATATATTACAAACCACAAAGCTGGTGTTCTTTTCCTAAGCTTTTGTTTGCAGTCCCTAACTGACCTCACCATTTGTTTCATAGATCTTAGTGTTAAAGACTTACTTCTGTAACTGGTATTGGCAGCATTTAAACTAGAGAACTATTAAAATAAAATCCTTTGTCTTAATGCTTGAGATTTTAGCAAGCTGTTTAAAATGAAAAATGTGCGGCAGTTCAAAATCTGGTAACAGGTTTCCCAATATAATATCTGTGGCCCAACCATGCCTAGGAATTCCTTCAACCACCTGACTTTTATTTGGGACTTACCTTCTTCAATGATAGCCATTTTGTGAAAAGACAAGCCCTCTCCCATGACAGAGATCTCAAAGGTTCATATGATTCCAGTCTCATCTGTTCTGCAACAAAGCTGACAATGTATATCCTCATCTACTCATTGGACCCAGCTATCTCTCATCCATGAACTTTAGCATTTTCCAAATAGACTTATTAATTATTGTTTAAGTGACTTGAGGTAGTAAAGAAAGTGGCATAAATCTAGTTGATTAATGAAATTTAAATAGAAAGGAAAATGCAGTTTTAAAAGTGATGATCTTCTGCTTCTGTCCTTGGTTTAGTAACCCTCATGACAACTCAGCATGGCCAACTCAACACAGCCAGCTTGCCACTGCCTCTGCCAACTCACTGTGTCAAGTCGTCACAGGACAACTCAACTCTGCCAATTCTCTGCGGAGGCAACTCGCCGCAAGGTAGCCAGAGAGAAAAAGGCGGGTGGACAAACGAGCAGGTGGACACAGTACAGCTTGGTGGTGGTGACCAGCAACATACCAATTTCACACACCCCACTGCCTCTGTAGGCTGTTTAGTGGCAGTGATGTTTGGGCCATTTGGCCAGCGGTGATGGGAGGGATAGGTGGCAGGGAGGCAGCAGAAGCCAAACAAATCCCATTTTCACACCACCTGGAGATCTGCACAACAGCAGCAGGAGGTGTGAAGATGACATGTGCCTGGCCTAGCCACCTGCCACCCACCACTCCTGAATGGCCCAAATATTGCCAGTGCCTCCAAATGCCCATGGCAGCAGCAATGGCAGTGTGTGTGTGAAAATGGGAAGCCACAAGCTACCACTCTGTGTTCTGCCCACTCACTCACCTGTCCCTCTAGCTGCCTGTGGCAAGTTGTCCCCACAGTGAATTGGCCATGTTGAGATGTCCTCTGACTTGGCAGCGATGAGTTGGTAGAAGTGACTTGGCAATGGCGAGCTGGCCGCACTGAGGTTGCTGCAACAAGGTGGCTGCACCAAGTTGGCACATTCCACCTCGCAGTAATATAAATGGCTTAACAGAATTTTAAAATTAGATTGTTAGGGTTGGATATGAAAACAGTAAGTAACCTGTCATCTTAAATTATTGTTATATAAGTTTTTACTGGCAGTAGGCAATTTGCACACATCTCTTTCAGCTCTTTGTGGAACTATCCTAAACTCTGCCTTTAAATTACAAGAAATACTCAAGGATGGGTGTGTGTATGTACAAAACAAAGCTGGGAATTCCTGCCATGATTTGATCCCAAGAAAAGAAAATGGTTTCCTTATGTAACTTGGACTATGACTTGTATATGTTGAAATATCAAGCCCTTTGATATATGAGGCTAATTTATATCAAAACCAAGGCCCTTGGAAAAGTAAAATAGAAGGTTTATTGTAAAAGGGAAAGGTTTTCATCCTTGCAATAAGAAGTAATATTACAAATGAGAGTATGGCTATACCCTAAACATATTAATCTGAAAAAAAAGAAAAAAATAAGAAAATAAAAACAAAATAGTGAAGTGACTTCTGTTCATTATAAGTACAAATAAACTTAGTAGTTCTTTGCTCCCTATAAGGTAGGCCTAGAATCTTTTGCAGAAAATAAATAGATTACTAATTACAGGCTAGTTCTTTATTCTGAACTATGGCACTTCCTTAGGTAAAATAGCACTCTAATAAAGCAATAATTGATAGTTTTATCCTTCATAGCATGAGACTTTCCTCCCCTGGTGCAGGTAATATGTTATCTAAATTCCCAAAATGTTCACCAGCCCCCAAAAATGATATTTCTGAACTAGTTGCAATAAGATTAGTTGCAACAAAACTAGTTGCAACAAAAATGAAGGCAACAAAGACAAGATGCAATTTTGAAGAAACACACAGGCCCATGGACACAAAAGAGAATTTTTAGGAGTAGAATGGACAGATTGGAAGATGAGACAGAAGAGTTAAGCCTGCTTACAGTGCAACTGAGTTCTGCTTGGGAGCCATCGTAAGAAGTGGATTGGTTTATCTAGTAACCTCCACATTCATCTATCTGCCTTCTAGAACTGTTCATGTGAATGGACTGAGTATGGATGTTATATTGACTACTGCAAAAAAATAAATGTATTAAGAAAAAAATATCAAAAGTAGGAGGTATAGCCTGTTTTTTATCCTCTCACAATGCAGAATTCAGAATAATGGTTTTAAATAAGAAACGAGATACTGACTGAATGTTTGGAAAGTGAGTATCTCAGATGACAGTTTCTCTATATTGTTTGGGATGCCGTGCCATAATCAATAACATGGACATGAGGTTCTGTAAACTAGTATACTCACAATATGCGTTCCCAAAATCTCTGAATTATCCTACCTGAGAAAATGTGCATTTTATCACTCAAGATTTGGATGAAACTTGCATTATAAGTTCACCCTACATTAATGGGCCTTACTTTTCCTACGGGAAAACCTGCCTACATGTCTCCTAACTTCCAGCTCCCAGTTAATGGTTCATTTACCTCGCCAAAGGAATGCCTTCAAAGGCAATTTTGCTGGCATACTGCTCACACAAGATTTTCTGGATTAATATATGTCACGGCTTGCTAGAACACCATGTGTATTGTTGATTAAGCACTAAAGTTAAAAGAAAACTTATAAGGTTTTTCAGTGTATTTATAATTTTCAAAAAATACTTGCAAGCATATCTTTAGCAGCCTCATGAGGAGAATCCTTTGCAGATAACCAAATGTATACAAATATATATGAACAAGTCAGGGCACTTGGTGTGTGCCTGTATAGGGGTGGAGACTCTTAAAATGTATGTGCATATTTTCTTGTGAGAAAAAAGGAAAAAATGCTGCTTTGTTAATTCAAAGAGCAATGAAAACTCAGTTTGAAACAGAAAGTGAGGATCAATCTGCTGAAGGGTATTTTCTGCAAGGTGTGCAGACAGGCAAGCATATTGACATCATTCTGAAAGCATTTGAGATCTGCAATTAGTAAGAAATATGTGAAGAAATTGTGTATTGGTTTTACATTATATGACCAGAAATTTAGCACCAAGAAAGATTGGTAGGTAGCATGACTGATCTCAGTATTGGAGAACCAATTGCCTATGTAAGTGATGGGCTACTCAAATGTGTTTGATAAATTGCTTAATTCATTACATTCTTTATTTTGTCCCCCTTCCCACACACAACACAATAATATTGCCAAAATTGGCTGAGTAGTTTAATTATGCTCTTGGGGCCAACTGCCCATCCTGGACAAATTTAAGTGCATGATAACCATGCATAATACAGGTCATGATAATTAAACTCTTTTCAGTAAAATCTGTTTCATGTTTTCTCGTGGCAACTCATCTATTGGAAATGTGAACATTTTAAATATGCACACTTGTTTCAGCTGCTAGAAACTTTAAATGGATTAACAACCCATGTTCATTTTAAAATAACCTTTATAGCTATTTGAATTTATTATAGAGAGGCCTGATAATTACATTATGTTAACATGCAAAATGTGACATAAAAATTAAGGAATGATATCCTTGTTATAACCAGCTTTTTTAGATTTCAAAAATGCCTGTATTCCATCTCAAACTAAACTGTGGGAAATGATTAAGGCCACTAACACTGACAAATGGCTACTGCTCATTAACAAGTTATATATTAACATTAATTGATGCCATCAGCTTGGAAGACTCTGGCCCAATGCCTGAAAAAAGGTGTGTCCTATAACCTCTTATTGTTCAATTTCTGTATTAATACTAGCCAAGACTCTCCATTGACCACATTTTCACCTGCTTGCGTTGGTGGAGCAATCCTTATGGAAGCATTGATTTTATCATATACCAAGTTGGCTTCAGGAGGATCTTGTAGAGTGTCATCCAATATTGCAGAGAAAATATACATAATCTACAAAAAGACAAAATTAATGGACTTTGCTCTCCCAGAAGGTCTAACCAACATAATTGATTGACTGACAACATTTAGATAGAACAAACTGTTTCAAGTACCATGTTTCCCAAATAATAAGGCCGAGTCTTATTATTTTTTGAGCCCCGAAAAAACAGCTAGGCCATCTTTTCAGGGGTGACTTAATCCCCCCCCCTTGCATCCTCGGGTGGGCAGGCAGCGATGGCTTGGATGTTGACCTTGGCATTGGTGGGGCACTTCATATCGGGAGACCTTCCGCCATCATTGCTTTCCTTTCTCCCCATGCTGCCATGGCATTTGGAGCAACACCATGGCGTTTGGCACAGCCATGCGGCATTTGGCACAGCCATACAGGCCTGGCCAGGGCTCCTCCCTGCAACCGGAGCCCGGCAGAGAGATTCAGCTTCAGATGCTCCTGTCACCACCTTCCCGGGCATCATTCGAAGGCAAAGCCCATTCTTTTAAAAATGACACCCTACTACTGGTACGACAAAGCCTCTCCTGCCTGAGAGCCCAACCCCACATGGGGAGGCAAATCTCCTGGGGCCACAGAGCAGGATTGGCCCACCCTGGGAGAAGCGCCCAGCCGCCATCCCTGCTTGGCGCTGGGCAGAGCATGAAGAGCTTTGTCTGGGGTGCCCAGCGCAGCTGATAGGTGGGTCCTCCTTCCTGGCAGCAGAGCTCTGGCCAAAGCAGCGAGCACCTCCCCACCAGGCCCTCCACTCATCCCGCCAGGGCCGCACCAGAGCTGGGCGGGCTTGGCAGAGCCGGGAAAGCAAGCTGCGGGTGTGCACCCACCTGCCAAGCGAAAGAACCGGGCTGCCCCAAGCTTGGCTTCCTTCCCAAGTCCCTCCAGCCCAACCCCACATGGGCCACTGGGAGAGGCTGCCCAAGGCAGTGATAGTGCCCACCCATCCGTGGACAGGGAGGCAAGGCAACAGCTCACATTGCGTCCTCCTCCAAGCTGAGCCCCGCTGAGTGAGTTCCTCTGCCTGAGGCCCGAGCCGCTGCAGCATTTGGAACTGCCAGCATGTTTGGAGATGCTTGGGGATGGGGACGGGCTGGGTGAGGGGTGGAAAGGATGGGCAGCTTCGCGCTCTCTCTGCCAGACCTGTCAGCCAGGGAAGCAATGCCTGAAGCTGAGTGTCTCTGCCAGGCTCCAGTTGCAGAGAGGAGCCCTGGCTGGCCGCGCGTGGCTGTGCCAAACGCCACATGGCTGCGCCAAACACTGCAGCATTGCTCCAAACGCCACGGCAGCGCGGGGAGAAGGGAAAGCAATGGTAGCAGAAGGTCTTCCAATATGAAGTGCCCCACCAACGCTGAGGTCTACACAGGCAGCACCATATCCGGGTGTGCAACAAAAGTACTTCCTAACGGCAAGCCTCCCCGCCATTCCCCCCCATTTTGCATGTTTTAATATAGGCCTTAATTTGGGGGGAGGGGCTTAATTTCATTTCATGCCTATAAAACATGCTGGGACTTCCTATTGGGGGAGGCCATATTGTTGGAGAAACAGGGTAGCTCGAAGCCTAAAAGCCTACACAGAAGATACAGTGTTTTATCCATTTTATATTATTTCATGTAGAATCTGCCCAAATGACTCAAAGCTCAGCAACTGTCCTAAGGTTTTCCTACTTACAAGGGGATAGATTCATAGATTGATATTCAAAAGAAAAAATAGTACCTGCTGTTATAATTCCAGGCAAAACCATCTTTAATGTGCAAAGCTTTATCCTTTTCCCAAGTAGAATCAAACTAACTTCATTGGAATGATTTTACAACTGTTTAGATGTGTTCCTAATTCTACCTTTGTGGCTGGAGATTGGCTTTCCAAGGGTGGGAGCAAGAGCTGACTAGCAATTGCCAACTACTGGTTGAAAGTATTCCTAGCAGGCCTAATCTCACACATGATCTCCAATAATAATCTAGGTGGAAGTAGGCTATATTTTTCTTGGGCCAAGAAAAGAGAAAATGGTACTAGTATAACTATGATGGAAGTCTCTGAGCCCGGGGACAAAAACAGAGATTTTTAAAATATTGCAAAACAAAAACATAAAGTTATTTTTGTTGTTTCAGATAAACACAGATATCTCCCCATTAAACCAAGACCTATAAATAAAAGTTAGTAGGAAGGCCTATGTTCCTATAAATATTCTATAATGTTTTTTCCTTTTTCTTTTTTCCACTCCATTTTTCCTTTTGGATATACACACGCCAGAACATGTTTTCTGTGTTGCAGTTGGATGAATCATAACTATCATAATTCCTACAAATCCTAATGGGACTTCTGAAAATATTAGATTTGATATAAACTAGCATGACTTTAAATTCTGGTTGTGTCTTATAAATAGAATACTTCTTTTATATGGGTGCCAGTTTGATGACATAATCAAGGCACCAGGCTAGAAACTCTGTAAGACTGAGTTGTTAGTCCCATTTTAAGCATGAAACCAGCTGAGTGACACCGGACCAGTTATTCTCTCTCAGCATAGGAAGGAAACAATGGCAAACTACTTCCAAAAAACCTTGCCAAGAAAACAGTCAGGCAGTTGCAGGATTCAACACTGACTTGAAGGCACAACAACTAAAGCCCATGTTCCACTGCACCAACGGATGCAAAGAGGATGTAAAACGTTAAAAAAAGCTTGCCATCCGTTGGAAAACGCGATGCAGCTGTTGTGTACTCACTGCATTCGTGTTTCATATGCTCTATCCGTCGAGCATCCGTCCACTGCGATTTCATCCGCGCAAGAAGTTTTGAGCTGCACAAAATTTTGTGAACGGATGAACTTTCCGCTGTATACGATGTAAATCCGTGACATTCGAGCAACAAACATTCTATGTCCGTTTATCATCCGTTAAACGTCCGCTGTATCCTTTCTGCATCCTCTGGGCATCCTCACAACTCACATCCGCTGCAGCTGAAAATGGAAAGAGGGAGGAAACAAAAGGTACATGGAAGGTCTACACAGTGTTAGTAGCACAGAAATAGAAAGGATGTGCAGTGAACAGTTTGCATACGATATACATCTGCTAGGCTTCCTATGAACATCCGTTTAACATCCCCACTACATACTACCCACATCTGTTCTTTTCCGTTCTTTTCCGTTCTGTTTATGTAAATTTTCGCCACTTTTTGGAGCGGATGACAACGGATGGAGCCACCCCTGAAATTTTGCTCGTCCGCTGTGTCCTCTTTGCATATGTTTTGCATCCGTCGGCCAGTGGGACCTAGCCTTTACATATTTATCTATAGTTATGTACCTTAATAACGTATAGTATTCAGATTGACTGTAATTTTATAGGTCTCTTGGTTTTAATCCCCATACTTTTTAATTTTGCACTAATATTGATTTTTTTTAATTCCAGCAATATATTTAATTTTCACTTCTATTTTAGAGTGTTTTTATTAGTTTTATTCTGGTTTACAACCAAAATAAATGAAAAACAAGCAAACGACATATTAAGGCTCTGCCTTAAAATTTTACAAGGATTAAAAGTTATATGAGGGCAAGTTACAATATCCAGTTTCCAGTATTCTGTAACTGAACTCCTCTTTTGTAACAAATCAGTTTACTCTTACTTTTTCTTTACAATAAATCCACTGTGACAACTCTGTTTTCTTGGTTGCAAGTGAACAGAGAATCCAAGTCAATCACTGGGAAGTGCTAAGAAAGAAATTACATGCTTCATGGAAACTTGCTAACTATATCTCCTTCCTTTAATTTTTCAAACAGAAGAAAACTACAGTAAGGTTTAATGTGTGTCCTTAATGTCCCTATAAAACCAAATCTAAAGTAAGCTGCCCTGACAGATTAGAATCATAGAGAACATGACCAATGTTTGACTATACTCTTTAAAGCTAATTAAAGCAATACTATACTCCTATAATGCTTTCAGAAAAAAGTAACTTTATTATAATTCTTAGTGTGATAGTTTACCACAGCACAAAGCAACAAGGCTTCCTTTATGAACAGGCCACCTGACTGTTGCTGATCACAGTTTAGTTCTAACCCTGCCTGCTTTGGAGTGACTTGGGATTGCAGATGTTCACTAGTGTAAATATGTTCAACTAAATTTTGAGGGAGAATCTTATCCTAAATCTATTAATGGGTAATTTCTACAGTTTTCAAAGTTCACTGTCTATTGCTGGTATAGCTGTTTCGGGAAAGTGCTTCAGATTGGAAAAAATGGGGAGGAGAAAGTGCAGCTATTGGCAAATCCCCCTATAAATCACTCTGCACATTTTAAAGGAAAGTGGAATTGTTTGTTATAAATACTCCAACTGCTATATTTAGATATTATGTAGAAGTCATTTCATAGTTAGACCAACACACATGCCACAGAATTTAAGGCAGTTTTTGGTTGTTGAAGAGCATAGTGATTAAACACTGACAAAATCTTATATTCCATTCTATATATATATATATATATATATGTATGTATGTATGTATGTATGTATATATATATATATATATATATATATATATATATATATATATATATACATACATACATACATACATACATACACTGAATGGTATATATGCTGTTCAGCTTCCTTCGGGTATTATCCCACGTTATTGTAGTTGTGCTTTTAAAGCACAACTTTAAAAGTTATACTACAATGACATGGGATAATACCTGAAGAAAGCTGAACAGCATACATGTAAGTACCTGCGAAAACTTAAGAAAACAAATATCTATATCTATATCTATATCATCTATATCTATATCATCTATATCTATATCTATATCTATATCTATATCTATATCTATATCTATATCTATATCTATATCTATATCTATACTTATATCTATATCTATATCTATATCTATATCTATCTATCTATCTGTATGTTTTTTTTTAAGTTTTCGCGGGTACTTACATGTGTGCTGTTCAGCTTCCTTTGGGTATTATCCCACGTCATTGTAGTGCTTTTAAAGTTGTAGTAACATTTCAGCAGAATCTCATCTGCCATCATCAGGCTTCTGTATTGAGTTTGTACAAACTCAATGTAAGTACCCGCGAAAGCTTAAAAAAAAACCAAATATATATATATATATATATATATATATATGTATGTATGTATGTATGTATGTATGTATGTCTGTCTGTCTGTGTGTGTGTGTGTGTGTGTGTGTGTGCTGTTTAGCTTCCTTCGGGTATTATCCCACATCATTGTAGTTCTGTTAAAGTTGTAGCAACGTTTCAGCAGAATCTCATCTGCCATCCTCAGGCTTCTGTATGGATATGGGTCTTACAGCTCCTGGTTTTAAATTTGAGGCTGGTCCATTCTGATTGGCTGGGAGCCTGGACCTGTGTTCATTGGACTTGGAGTTTGATTGATTGGTGTTCCTGGTTTCTTCTGTCTGTTTTGTGGCTTTGATTGGCTGGCAATACTCTGTTCTTGTGTTGGAGGCTTTTAGTGCAGCTTGGCTCCGTGTGAAGGGACGGCTGCTCTTCATTAGCAAGCTGCTATTCATTAGCAAGCTGGGTTTCACCTGGGTGCCTGGTGGGGGGGTTAGGTTGGAGCTATCAGAGGGAGTCTGTTTTTGCCCGGGTGTTTGCCTGGCTTGTGGCATGGAGATCTTTCTATTTGAGAGTGCAGGCTTCCAAATGATTGACAGTCTGCTGGAATCATCTCTTCTATTCATGCTGTCAGGTCTTTTTTCAATCTCTATGGCTTCTCTGATGATTCTGTGGCTGGGGTTTTCTATAGTGGCCAGGGTTTTGGTGCCATTGAAGTTGATGTTGTGACCTGTGGTTTTCATGTGTTGGACTAGTGAGGAGGTGTGTTCCAGCTTTTTTACTGCATTTTTGTGTTCATCTAGGCGGGTACTTATTCTTCTGTTGGTCTGTCCAATGTAGGTGGCCAGGCATGATGTACAGGGAATTTCGTATATGCCTTGGTTTTCCAGGTCAATTTTGTCTTTGGGGTTCCTCAGGATAGCTGCTATTTTTTTGTCTGTTTTGAAGGCAGTCTTGATGTGATGCCTGTGTAGTATCTTACTGATTTTATCTGTGGTACCTCTTATGTAGGGCAGGACAGCTGTTCCATGGATCTGTTGATCTTCTAGGTCTCTGTTATGTCTTGGTGTGTTTTTGTGGATCAAGTTGGTGATTTTGTTTTTGTGGAAGCCATTGGCTGTCAATACTTCAGTCAGGGTGCATAGTTCAGTCTTTATATGTGTCTTATCTGCCAGGCGTTTGGTTCTGGTAATTAGTGTTTTCGCCACAGAATTTATCTGTGCTGGGTGGTGGTGGGATTGGGCATTGTGGTAGCGGTTGGTGTGTGTTTTCTTTTGGTATATGGTGTGTCCCAGTGTGCCATCTGTTCTTTTGTAGATTAGTACATCTAGGAATGGTAGTTGTTTGTTTATTTCCGTTTCCATGGTGAACTTGATTTTGGGGTGTGTGTTGTTTAGGTGTGTTAGGAAATTGTTTAGGTTTTCTTTTCCATGGGGCCAAATCACAAATGTGTCATTGATGTATCTTAGCCATAGTTTGGGTTTGTGGGTGGCATTAGCCAGGGCTCTGGATTCGAATTCTTCCATGAACAGATTCGAATCAGACTAGAAACAGGAGTTGTGTTTTCCAATCGTTCCTTAGGGACAATGCTAACTGAGTGATCTTGGCCAATGTCTGTCTTTGGCTCTAGAAAAGAGGCAATTGCAAAACACTCTTGCTAACAAAACTATAAGAACTTGTCCAAGCAGTCTCCAACAATCAGACATGATGGAATGGGAGGGAATGACCAGTAATACATAGCTATACATTAACTTTATTTCCTGTTTTGTCTCATCAACATTCTTGTAAGACCCTAATTGCACACTTTTAAAACTGTTCAGAACAATTTCAAGAGATAGTTTGACTTAGAAGGTCAAGACAGTTTAATCAGAGGTCATTCCAAAAAACCTGAATAAATTTGAATTTTTCTATTTCCTTCCAGAAGATATTATTTACTTATTTATTTATTATTTATTTCATTTATATTGCTGCCTATTCACTCATGGTGACTCAAGGCAGCTCACACAATTAAAAACCATGTTTAAAACAAAAATAAAAATAAAATAATAAAAACTAACAAAAAGAATTAAATAAATAATTGCTATTTTCTTGCTACTAGAGTCTGTCTCTGTCTCTGTCTCTGTCTCTGTCTCTGTCTCTGTCTCTGTCTCTCTCTCTCTCTCTCTCTCTCTGTGTGTGTGTGTGTGTGTAGGTTATTGCCATTCACAGAAAGATTCTTGCTATTCACACATAGGAACCTTTTTTTCAAATCCGCTCAGAGAATTTTCTGAGCTACAAAAATCTATGTTATAGGAATTGTAAAACTCAAAGACTGTTCAACTTGTTGCATTTGAAATAATGAAAATAGCCAACACTTTAGAAGATAGGCTCAATATATGGAAGGATCGTGACAGTCTTGAATACTGGGCCTTAGTCAACAAAATGCAATTCAGTGGTGAGAAAAGTAAGGTTACACTGAGGCAAGAAAAAACAAATTCACAGATATAGATGATATCTGGCTCAATAGTAATGACTGTGAGAGAGATTCAAGTGTCCTATTGGACAACCACTGAAGTATGAGCAACAGTGTGCTGCAGCACCCAAAAAGTCTATGCAGTACTAGGCTGAATCAACAGGGATAGTATCAAGATCACATGGAGTGTCAGCACCACTGTATACAGTCTTGGTAAGACCAGAATTAGAATACTGTGTCCAGTTCTTATCATCATAATATTAAGAATATGTTGATTCCAGAAAAGAGCAACAAAGATGATAAGAGTCTGGAGGCTAAACTGATGAACAGTTGTGGGAACCAGCTATGTCTAGTCTCACAAAGAGAAGAACTAGAAGTGACATGATACCAATCTTCCTATATTTGAAGGGGCTGTCACAGAGAAGAGGCGAACAATTTATTTTTCAAGGCACCTCAAGGCAGGACAATGAGTAACAGGTAGAAGATTGCTAAAGAGAAATCCAACCTAGAATTAAGGAGAAATTTCCCAACAGTGAGAGCAATTAATTAGTGCAAAACCTTGCCTCCAGAAGTAGTGGATACTTCATCACTGGAGATTTTCAAGAAGAGATTCGACAACCCTTTGTCCAAAATGATATAGGTAGGGTTCTGTTTGGGCAGGGGAGTTGTATTAGAAGACCCCAAGATCCCTTCCAACCCTATTATTCAATGTTCTAAAAGCAAAATTAGAAGGAGAAAGATATACTTACGGTCAAGAGCAGTAGTTGCCATGATATATGTAACCGGAGATACACTTACAGCTTCTATCTTTCCAGAATGAAAAGTAAACAAGCATTCTGGATCACGTGTCTATAACAGAAACAATCATAAAGGCTTTTAAAGTGCTATTGATTCACAATGAATGTATTTATGATGACTATGATCATGATTTATCACTTATATCTTTATCTACACTGAGAGCTTATGCACCAAAGATAAATTCCTTGTTGGCCAATAAAGAATTCTGTTCTGTTCTGTTCTGTTCTGTTCTGTTCTGTTCTGTTCTATTCTATTCTATTCTATTCTATTCTATTCTATTGATATTTAACAAGTTACATATATTCTCTTACAATTGTTTTGGTCATCTGTTATTCTAAACTTAACTCTTATTGTAGTATAAAAGTGTCTGTTTCTTTACTGTCTGGATGTAATTCTCCTAAAAGTTTCATTACATATAAACACTGCAAGAATTAGGATGACCTTTTCTCAAGAATTATTATATTTCCCATATCCTGAATCTATCATAATGTAGAATCTTAATTTGTTTTCATGTAGTTTATAAAAATGCTCAGCCAGAAACCAAGCAATCCTAAATTCTAGTCCTCCTTTAAGCATGGAAGCCAGTTGGATGACTTTGGGTGAGTCATTTCTCTCAGCCCAACTCACCTATTAGGGCTGTTGTATAGAAAATAGGATATTGCGTGCATTGTGCACATGTGGGCATGCATATATTTGAAGTTATATAGTCTTTTAAAACTTATACTATTTATCTTGGGCCGGTCACTCTTCCTCAGCTCAACCTACCTCACAGGGTTGTTGTTTTGAGGAAGGTGTATTAGATATGTTCACTGCCTACAGTTATTTATAATAATAACAAAGGATATAAATAAAATAAACAAATAAAAATGAACACATTACTCATTTTATCTTAACTCAAACTGTAGGCTTGATTAATTTCTTCATATACCCAGAAACATGTTCTATTAAATAGATTTATATATTTAAAAATGTCTTTCTGTCATTTAATATCTCATAAATTATTACTGTTATTAAATTCCACACTGCATATAATTATTGCAACTGGAGTTTTGGCAGGATTGATATTTTTTCTAAATTTTTAAAGAAAAATATCCATCAAGTGTAAAATATCACATTTGTTATTTTTTACATTTTACTTTTCTATCCACAAGACATATAAGAATTTATATTCTATTTTATTTATATTTTATAAGAATTTGTATTTCATTGATGTTTTAATATAGTTACTTTACAAAGAAATCTGATTTTCTTTTATTTTTGTCCTTTCCATGACAGGTAATGGCTTGAAAGGGCATGGCTTTAAATTTGCTGTCTAACTTCTATTACTTTTTTCCATTTTCCATTTTTATACCATAAATATAAAATACTAATCATCTTGCTTAAAATTACTAGCGGTTTTAAATATGCTTTAAAATAACACTAGTTACTAGTGATACTGTAAAAGTAATTTTATTTATTCATCACATATATCACATAATGGAAGGATACAGCAGAGAAAAGTAATCTGAAGTAAAACTTACAACATTCGAGAAACTTAAATCAAGCTTCCATATAGCTCCATTGAAATCCTAAAGAAGCATAATTATAATAATACTTGGTTATTATCCCATTTTGCCTGTCTTTAAAGCATTGTTCTGATTTTGAAAAAAAGAACAATGTTAGTTATTTATATATATTAACTATATTATGTATGTTAAATGTTGTCCAAGACAATTTCTCTTCACTCAGTGAGGCCTAGGTAAGTCAGACACCCATAATTTAAAAGTTTAAGTTATAAAATTGAGGGTAAAAAAATCTTGTCTTATACAATTTCACCTCTTCGTTTCAATTAAGTACTTCTTTATTAAAAGGAATATAAAAATATAGAATACAGAACCATCTAACATTTCTCATACTGTTGCCATGGTAGAACTGTAAATTTTAACACCAAATGAATTATTGGTTTTAACATGCATTTGATCTGACAGTGCAAGTCAGTGGAGTTTGTAGAACCTGATTTATGGTTATATGAACAAAGCCAATGGGGGTAAAAACCTAGTGATATTTGAATTGATACTAAAAAAAAATCCTTTTCTTTGGCAGTATTAAACTGTCTATTCACTAATTACTTAAAAAACTTCTTACCTGAGCATACCAATATGGTTCTCCGCGTTCATGAATTTTCATCATAAAATTCAGACTCACATTTTTACCAACTAAAAGTTCATTTATGTGTTCCATCTCTACAAGTCCAGTATCATCCACAACATCAGCTGTGTCTATTGTTTCAAAATCCCAAACCTACACAAAAGATTTTGAGAAAAATGAGGTTGTTATTGTTTTAAAATGCTAAAGCATCATGACAGAACAATCTCAGAAAAGTGGTAATTCAAAAGGACTTCTTTTGTAGGAAAAGCTGTGCAGAAATAAAATAAGCAAGCAATCAGACAAATAAATAGATGTTATTAATATGTCCCAATTCACAGTGGTTGAGGTCACTAGAAGAGCAAGAGCCAGAACTTTGTATTTCCTTCAATACCAGAAGCACTAAAAGAGAAGGAGTCGGACACAGAGGTGGCGGTGGGAGGAGGAGGAGGAAGAGGAGGAGAAGGGAAAGAGGAAGAGAAAGAGGAGGGAAGAAGAAGAAGAAGAAGAAGAAGAAGAAGAAGAAGAAGAAGAAGAAGAAGAAGAAGAAGAAGAAGAGGAGGAGGAGGAGGAGGAGGAGGAGGAGGAGGAGGAGGAGGAGGA
>BLBF01000006.1:33051079-33115083 GCA_015471245.1 Laticauda colubrina
GAGGAGGAGGAGGAGGAGGAGGAGGAGGAGGAGGAGGAGGAGGAGGAGGAAGATCATCCATGTGTCCACTAATATAGAACAGCAATATTATTTGCCTTAAGATAAATAACATAACCTTTTAAATAGCAACACTTAGAAAATCTGAGCAGCCTCAAAACTCAGCTTTTCTCATAGTACTGTATATACTCGCATATAAGCCGACTTTAAGACGCAATTTCAAATTTCAAATTTGGGGGTCGGCTTATACGCGCATAAATCTGATCTCACACAAACGACATGACGACATGACGCCACTTCTCAGATCACGCAATATCATCGATATTACCATTCAGTCATACATACCTACAGCACATTTTTTTTACTCTGGGAACCTCCATTTTGCTTTTTCTACCACCGGATCATAACACGCTCTGATTGGTTAGTCATTCACGTGACTGCTTTCGTGTTTGCGATCGTCACATGCAACTTTGTGTCCAGTTTCTTTGCATTTGTAGTAATAAAATTCATTAAAATATACCATGCCTGATGTTAAAAGATTTGGGGGTCGACTTATATGTGAGTTTTTGCAAAATTCCTCATTTTGGGGCAGTTTTTTAAGGGTCGGCTTATATGCGAGATCAGCTTATATGCGAGTATATACGGTATCTATGATTGACAGATAAATCCTTCTACAGCTATTTGTATTTCAAGAGATGCTATTAGGGCAATAATAAAAAATTAATATATTTAACCTTAATATACTAACAACATTTAAGATATCATATTTTGTCAGGATATTGGCAAAAGAATTGAGCTTTGTCTCTTCACCCCTCACCCTGATCCTTATTGCAATTGGAACGAGAATCTTTTATATGGTGGCATCTACTCTGTAAAATACTGATCTGAGAAAGCTTGAGTACAACATATTTTCGCAAAGTTAGTACACTTATTTTGGAAAAAAAAACCTTACCCTGATGTATCCATCTGTTCCAACAGTGATCACTTCTCCTTCATCCAGAATTAACTGATTAATAGGACCATTATGACAATTTTTATGGCCAGGTCGGCAGAGTTCCACTTTTATGAGTCCCCCTTCCCAAAGAAGCAAATTTCCCCATTCTGAACCTGAAAGAACCTTGAGTACAAATGAAACAATATTAATTAGTACCAAAAATCCAGATGTGCTTTCCAATATTACTATTACTGAAACATTTTTTTTATAATTTTCCTACAAAAGGACTTCTGCCTTTGAAAAGACAGAAGAAAAATTATAAGAAGAAAACTTTTTACTGATGAAGAGTATAGCTGGAAAGCACCACAAACATGGGTTGTTCAATGGCATTAATAGTTGACATCAGCCATGATCCAAACAGCTGACAAATGTATCAAAGACCTGGAATATTCCCAGTGGGATATTTTCATTTTTTCCCATGATTTGCACACTCCATATCATAAGACAAACTGCTTTGGAAATTTCCCCACATTTTAGAATATACAGGTGGAACTTGAAAAATTAGAATATCGTGCAAAAGTTCATTTATTTCAGTAATGCAACTTAAAAGGTGAACCTAATACATGAGATAGACTCATTACATGCAAAGCAAAATAGTTCACGCCGTGATTTGTCATAATTGTGACGATTATGGCTGACAGCTCATGAAAACTCCAAATCCACAATGTCATAAAATTAGAATATTACATGCAATCAATAAAACAAGAATTGTACATAGAACAATAATGGACCTCTGAAAAGTATAAGCATGCATATGTACTCAGTAATTGGTTTGGGCCCCTTTTGCGGCAATTATTGCCTCAATGCAGTGTGGCATGGAAGCTATCAGCCTGTGGCACTGCTGAGGTGTTATGGAAGACCAGGATGCTTCTATAGTGGCCTTCAGCTCTTCTGCATTGTTCGGTCTCATGTCTCTCATCTTTCTCTTGGCAATGCCCCATATGAGAAACAACAAGAAATACCTGCAGAACAAGAAGACTGGGACAAAGAAGAAGCCATCTTTAATAAACAAGTAATTTTATGTGGGGAACAAAAAGGAAAGGGGGAAAAGAGAATGAAAAGTTTAAGATTTGAAAAAACAACCAAGAAAAGGAATAATAACTTGAAAAATAAGTATAATATTAGAAAGCAACATAAGAGAGGAATACAGAAGAGAGAATTAGAACTAGAGAGACAAGGGGGTAAAAAGGGGAGGGAGAAGAAGAGAGGGAAGAAGGAGAGGAAAAGAAGTTATAAAGGACAGAAACAAGATATGGAGAAACTGGGCCTATTTAGAGATAATGGGTGAAAATTTAATTGAAAAAGGGATTCTGCAAAGGGACATAAGATAATATTGTTATATTAGAAATAGAAATAATTTTAGAAAATATGAAACAATGTATGATTAAAATGATGGATAAAATAGTTATTGTAATCTAGTGAAATGTTTGTTAATAAATAAATGAAATAAAATGAATGAGAGAACTGAATTAGGAAAGGATGGGAACATTTTAATTATTTAATGTTTTATAAAATATAAGGGAAGAGAAATAGGAGGAACAAAAATTAATTTCGGAAACCTTTTAAGTGTTCCCAAGGAAATATATTTAATTGAAAAGTAATGTTAAAGATGTTAAGACTTTAATGATTAATGATAGAATTGAATTGGAATGGAATGAGTGTTTTAATTACATATATTATTAACCATTTTTTAAGAATATAGTGTGTATTTTAAGAATGTAGTGTGTATTTTTAATAATATGGTGTGTATTTTAAGAATGTACCAAGCAGAATTTGATTGTATAAAATTAAAAGATATAAAGGTGTCATACTCCAATTGGTAACAACAGGAGAAAATTTGTTTAATGAGAAAATATGAAATTGAAACAGGACAGACAAAAGTATAAAGATAATGATTTGAATTGATATAATTAAAATAAAATTGAGAAAATTAACAGAGGAGAAAAACTATATCGAAAATGTAAAACAGTAATAAGACATGGAATAGAACATAAAAAGTGAGCATGAAATTGAGTTTGTGTCTGTATGAAGAAGTATAACTCAGGACCATGCTATTTTCAAAAAAAGATGTTTTATTTGTATTTTTTTTGTGAAAACCCAAATAAAATTTTCAAAAAAATCCCAAAAACATTTGAAGCCTATGTCCAGGCTCCATCTGTGTGTGGTGGCTCTTGATGCACTGACTCCAACCTCAGTCCACTCCTTGTGAAAGTCCCCAACACTTTTGAATGGCCTTTCCTGACAATCCTCTCCAGGCTGCGGTCATCCCTGCTGCTTGTGCACCTTTTTCTTCCACACTTTTCCCTTCCACAAAACTTTCTATTAATGTGCTTTGATACAGCACTTTGGGAACATCCAACTTCTTTTGCAATTACCTTTTGAGGCTTTCCCTCTTTATGGAGGGTGTCAGTGATGGTTTTCTGCACAACTGTCAGATCAGCAGTCTTTCCCATGATTGTGCTTCCTACTGAACCAGACTGAGAGATCATTTAAAGGACCAGGAACCCTTTGCAGGTGTTATGGCTTAATTAGCTGATTAGAGTGGGACACTTTGAACTTTTTCACAATATTCTAATTTTCTGAGATTGTGGATTTGGGCTTTTCATGAGCTATAAGCCATAATCATCTAAATTATAACACATCACGGCTTGAACTATCTTGCTTTGCATGTAATGAGTCTATATCACATATTAGGTTCACCTTTTAAGTTGCATTACTGAAATAAATGAACTTTTCCACGATATTCTAATTTTTTGAGTTTCACCTGTATTTATTGGGTTTCTGTTGCTACATTTCCTCAAAAGTATCCTGGATTCTAAGGGATTCATCATGTGGAATAATTTAAGGATAGAAAATGCTTCTCACCTTACCATCTGGAAGCTCCACATATCCTTCAATATCTGTCAGTGATGTCTTTCCAAACCTACCCAATGCCCCTTGTAATTTCAAGCCAGTAAAAGTGAGAGCCATTCTCCAAAACCTGGATACACAACCATGAAAATTATGTTTGAATTAGCTTTTCCAGTAGAATTTTGTCAGCCTTTTTGTAGGCACGAAAATAATTGTAAAGACAGATCATTGTTTACAGAACAACTCTAACTCTTCTACATACTTCTACACAGTTGTGAGGAATGATAAAAAAATAAATTTATAGTCAACCGCTGTACTATTTCAGCTAAATCAATAAATGCACTTATGACTGAATAAGATTTCCTCAAAATCTGATTTGGGAAAACAATCCAGTTTTAAACAACTAGAGTAGCTTTATTTTTCCAAATTATTGTTAAAGATAGTATGCCTAAGATCAGACTAACAAAAAACCAGTTAATTAAATACTAAAACAAATGAGTGGAAAAAAAAGTTCACGAACACAAGTCTAGAATGGACTTTTACCACTGTAAGCAAAAAAATGAATATAATCCATTGCATATGTTTGTCATCAATCAACAGGAATTAAGAGTATTTTCATTTGTGTCTTATATCTTAGTGCTGGTTATGCTAAGAACAAAGACCACTTGTTTATCCCAGTTTTTGCTAATTATACAGCAACAAAAATCTCCTCAACTGCCAATTCTCACAACTTACAAGTTTTAAGAAAATTAAAAACAAAAAAAGCTGAGCAATGTGGCATTTTGCGTTCTTGGTTACCAACTAAAATTAAGCAGCAAGGAAGCTGTCAAAAGTCTTTTCAGTTCCTTTTTTTGTTCAGGCAACTTTGAGAGAACTGCAAGGGAACATTTTGTTTACACTACATGCAGCTCAAGAGTTAGAAAAAGATTGAGGCACAAGCTCTTTTGCATGGGCCACGCTATCTTACACTCAACCAAAACCTAACTTCACTCAACTCTCCAATAGGACCTATGTCAGAGAAACACAGACAACTGGAGATGTTTTCAAAAAAATTATTTGTTTGATTTGTATACTACCCATCTTGCTTAGAGATGACTCTGGGTGGCTTATTGCAATGCCTTTATGTACTTAAACACTTTATATTTCATTAAATTATAGTTTAACATCTTTCCGTGATTCAGGATGTTTTATATACGCAATATACTGCCATTCACATATCTACACAATGATTTTCCATGATATGAACCAAATAGGCAAAACTATTTCTTTAAAAAAAGTCAGGAAACAGCCCACTTTATTTTATGCACAAAAGATAATTTGATCCAATGCTGATGCTGCCCTTGAATATCTGCACAAAACCAAATGGGTTTTCAGTTATCTTTAAAAGCTCGGCTGATTAACTTGCAGTTAATTAGCTAGGCTCCTGCTACAGAGAAAGCACCACAACGATAATTGTGCAAAGTTTTCTAAAACTTCCAGTTAGTAAGCATTCCTGCTATGTGTTTCTTCTGGGTTTGCTACCTCCTGAGATAATTATATTTGCATTTTCACTTCCTTGCA
The DNA here is from genome assembly GCA_015471245.1 of Laticauda colubrina. Taxonomy (NCBI): domain Eukaryota; kingdom Metazoa; phylum Chordata; class Lepidosauria; order Squamata; family Elapidae; genus Laticauda; species Laticauda colubrina. The sequence continues at coordinate 33,056,481 of BLBF01000006.1, forward strand.
GCACTTTTACTTCTCCCCTTGTCAATGAACAGGAAAGAGGTTCTTCCATTTCCCTGGAAGTTCCCTGGCTTTTTCCCCACCTCCATCCCCTGCAAAAAAACTAACATGATAAGAAAAAAGCAAGGACTAGAGCGAGATTCTGTTTTGGCTTTTGCTGATTAGCTTGGTGAAAGAACTACTAGATGCTGCTAGGAATAGGTAATTGGTGGGGTAGCTTGGGGTAACAGCAGCAGTGTTAGTATCATTGTGAGGGGACAAAACCTACAGCTGCTGAATCAGATTCATATCATTGTCTTTTTGATAATCTATTTTTTAAAAAGTTGGCTTACTTGATGTGGCATGAACCAGATGTAGTAAGTTGTTCTTCATTTTCAGGAGAAAATGTGACTTTATAAACATCTTGTGAAAATGCTTTTGATCTCAATATAATCTTTTCCTGTTTCCAGTCCCAGACTGTCAATGTATAGTCAGGGCTACTTCCTACAGTGGCTATCAGGGTGCCAGAACGGTTAAAGTCAGCAAATGCATATGCCTGTTCTGTTCCACCTGGAAATAAAACAAAATAATCAGTTTCTCACCATCGTGTGAGTAACCAAGAAAACATCCCCATTTACCAGTCCTCTCAGCTATTAGGTTTTATAAATGGCACATACCATCTTGAAATAAAAATTTTAAAAATACAAACAAACCCCCCAAAATGGAAAATAATAAGTTGCTTTCAAAGCATGTACTATGTGTAAATGGGATGTGGGTGAGTGTGCGGTGTGAATTAAAAGTACCTGATTTTAATAGCGATGTGCAAATGATCTGATGAGATAATGCTAATGGGAAAAGTTACCCTTGGTTTTGTTCCTTGATGCTATAAAACAAATGCAGCTTGAAGGCCTGGCATGTCCTAGTTTCTACACTTTCTTCTCAGAATTAGAATTCAAATAATATCCAACAGAATTCTACTTTAAATGAAAAGTTACGAGAAGAACCTTCAATTAACTGTTGGCTTGTTTGGAGTTCTTGTCAGCGAGCCATGATTTTTCCCAAATAATATAATCAATTCCAATCCTCTTTCCCCCTACAGCCATCTCCCCAATAGACACTCCGCTTTTTCTAGCAATGGAGAATACTCAGTGCTTAATGAATTTTGGGTGATGGGGGGTGTTCTGTCCGGAAAGAAGCACGTGAGACCGGGTTCCAGACAACAACTCTTTATTTCAAACCTCTTGGTAAAGAAACGGAACATTAGCCCAAGCCGCGGCAGCCCTTTATATAGCGGCTAGCCTGCCGGCTTGTGACCAATGACAGTTATTTAATTCTTCCCGCCATTTGGCGGCTTCCCGGATTGGTTCCTAGCGAACTAATCCATATGTGGCCTTTTCGGCCAACCAGAATGAAGTACTTGGAACCTACCAAGTTCCACATAGAACACCCCTCCCCCTTTAGTTCAGTCCAACGTGGGTGAGGTAGTCACACAGGTAGGTGGGGCTTTTCCTAGTTCTAGTTGACCTGCGTGGTTCAGTCTTGTTTTAGTCTTCTAGCGGTTCGGACGGGATTGCTGCTTCTCTCGACCTTCTCCATGGAACCTCCTGGAAGGGTGAGTCAGCCATGCCGCTCCCACCCGAGTCTCTCGGGCCAGTTGAGATGGCTCCGCCGCTCCCTCATGGTTTGGCCGGGTTGGTTGAGCTGGCCTGGCTGCCACCTTCCAGGAAGGCCTCACTTTGCTCTCCTGCTCCCAGACTTCTTTCTTGTGGTTCTACCATGAGTGCTCTTTTTGTTTGGTTAGATTGTCGTTTTGCAGAGTTTGTTGTCTTGTTATGGGAGGTTAGTCTCTCCCTTTTTTATTTATTTGTACTTTCCCCCCCTCCTTGGTTGTTTTTTCGTCGGAATTTATTATTTTCGGTTCTGCAATGGTTTTTCTTTCGAGGTTGCGGGAGCGAAGCTGGTCTATGTGCCGCTTCCATTCCCTCCCATCGTCTAGCATTAGTCGGTAGGACCAGGGGCCTGTGACTTGTGTGATGGTGGCTGGCAACCAGTGCCTCTCTGCCATCTGGAAGCTGGTGACTCAGGATGGCACCGACCCCAAAAGGTGAAGCATCGCAGGTGACCGTCAGAGGCAGGATGTTGCGAAACTGGATAAGAACGGTGTCTGACGTTAATAGGTCCTTAATACCTTGGAAGGCTCTCTGTTCCCGGTGGCCTCATGTCCAAGCGGTTTTTTTATCTAGCAGCCGATGTAGGGGTTCTGCTATTGTCACCTCATGGGGTAGGAACACATTGTAAAAATTTATGAGGCCTAAGAACGCCTGGAGATCGGTGTAGTTTTTTGGTCTGGGAGCGTCATTGATAGCCTTCACCTTCTTTTCGGTTGGGTGAATGCCTTGCTCATCGATTAAATAGCCCAAAAATTCGACCCGGTTAGTGGCCAGTTCACATTTTTCCTTCTTAACTTTTAGGCCTGATTTTCTAAAGTGAGTTAAGACCTCTCTTAACCTGGTCTCTAGGTGGCTGGCATGTTTTGCTGAGACCAGTACATCATCGAACCTTTGATTCCGTTTAGTAGGCGTTCCATGAGGCTTTGGAAAATGCCTGGGGCAACGCTCACACCGAATTGGAGGTGGTTACATTTGAATGCCCCTCTATGCGTTACTATCGTTTGTGCCTCTGCTGTTATTGGATCAATGAGTAGCTGCTGATAAGCTTGTGCTAGGTTGAGTTTTGGGAATATTTTTCCTCCCCCTAGCAAGTGCAATAAATGTTGCACTACTGGCACCAGGTATTCGCTTTGTTGAAGCGCGTGGTTCAGGGTTGCCTTATAGTCCCCACAGATGTGCACTGACCCATCTGGCTTCACCGGTGTGACGATAGGGGTTTCCCACTTGGCGTGGTCGATTGGTTCTAAAACCCCTTGTGCTATCAACTTATTCAGCTGTTCGTCAATTTTTGGTTTAAGCATGAATGGAACGCGTCTGGCAGCCCTTTATATAGCGGCTTGCCTGCTGGCTTGTGGCCAATGACAGTTATTTAATTCTTCCTGCCATTTGGTGGCTTCCCGGATTGGTTCTTAGCGAACCAATCCGTATGTGGCCTTTTTGGCCAATCAGAATGAAGTACTTGGAACCTACCAAGTTCCATACAGAACAGGGAGAGTACCCCACGAGGTTTTACTTTCTGAGCTTTCTCTTTAGGTCTAGGAAACTTTGATTCCTGCCCAGAGGTGTTGCCATTTTTATTACAAAAAGTTCAGTACTTGGAAAATAAGTTCACTATTAGTACATAAAATTGAACATAAATTATGTGAGATGATATATTTTATGTATATATAGCAATACAATTGTAAAATACATTGATTTAAGCAAATAAAAATAAGTGCAATAACTTCCAGAAGATGCTGCAGAACATGATTTGTTAGCAGCAAAAAATCAGATGTACCATTTGTATATTTTAAATTTTAAATTAAAAAACACTAGAAAAATGAAGTGAAATGAAGTAAAATACATACATTGTCTCTTTCTGGTTTTGATTAACTAACAGCTCAAATAACAAAAAATATACTTAATTTATTATCAGTCCTCCAATATTTAGTTTTTTTTAACCCAATCTTCATTTATTTTTCTTTTGTACAAAGAAAGAACAAGAGTTGGAGCAAATAATTTTTAAATTGAAATTATGCTCTGCCATTAAGATCGCTACTCTTTGCAAAAGAGCAAACACTTATACAAGAAATGAAAATATAATATTATTTTCAGTTCTAATAAAGTTTATTCTTTGTATTATTTCAAACTGTGAAACTCATTATATTTTAACCTACCTCGTAATATTCTGTATGGTTTTAAAGAAGGATACTCATAGATAACCATTTTGGGCTTCCAACCTTTTTCTCCTACTGCAAAATGAGTTCTGTCCGGGTGTACCTAATTGAAGATATTTTTATTTAATCATAGTCTTCTTGCAATCTGAAAGGGTCCCATATTTGGCTTACATAAAACAATAAAATTAGCAAAATCAAACTGTTCCTTTATTCTTTCAGTAACCAATATCATCCTGAACTTCCATTAAGCACAAACATTTTCCCTTCAGGAATTGCAGACTCAAGGACAAAGAAAAATGTGGCCTTCTACTGTTTCTCATTCTAAAATTATGAAATGGATTCTAGATATCAGTAGTATTTAGAAACAGAGATAGTCCTCAATTTTCACAGTATTGCATATCCATGATTGGCATATAAAGATCAAACATCAATATACACATTAAAAAAAACATCCATGGTTTTGGCTTTATTTTTGTTATTTCATGCACATACAAAATAGCATCATTTTGTGCAAGTGTTAAGTGGAAGTTTTAAGGGATAGGATATCATCTGTGCACACATTAGAACCTCTCTACACTATGTATTATCACAGTCTTGGCGGAGGGGTTTCACGATTATGCCAGTGAATGCTAGCGACAGTAACAAACAGCAACCCAATTAAGCAGTTCCTAGAGCAAGGCAGTGAAAAAGAAGGCAGCATGAGACCCACATGTAGCAAGGTAACTCTTTCATTGATAGTTGAGCAAGTAAAATTTAAGCTCTAATCAAACAATATCCAAATAAAAATCCTAATATATATCTTATTATGGGCCTTGGTGGCACAGTGGTTAAAGTGCAGTACTGAAGCTACTTCTGCTGACTGCCAGCTGCTTACAATATGGTAGTCTGAATCTTATCAGGCTCAAGGTTGACTCAACCTTCCACTCTTCTGAGGTGGGTAAAATGAGGACCCAGATTGTTGGGGGCAATATGCTGACTCTGTTACCCACCTAGAGAGGGCTGTAAAGTACTTTAAAGCAGTATATAAGTCTAAGTGCTATTGCTAGTGCTTGTGCTATTCATATTTAATGTATTGATTTGAGAAATAAGTACCACATCTTTTGAGATTAAAAATCCTACAATTAGTCTTCTAAATACTTATTAATAAATATGCAAAATTTAAAGAATGAATGAAATAAGCTATTAGAAACCTCCATTTTATGTTTAAAAATAGGAAACTATCTTAATATCTAAATCAAAAATTTTAGAGATTACAACTTATTCAACCCAAAAATAATAAACTGGATTTATTGGATCCTGTTCTTATATAACCAAGTAAGTATATCATAATGGCTTTGTAAATGCAGTAAGAACTCTGCCAATATATACAGTACATGAATGAAACACTACTATGTTTCCCTTTTTTCTGTTTGTTCTGTTCAATAAAAGCAAAAAATATAAAGGGGAGCAACCCCCATTAAAAATTCTGCATATTTTTCTGCCAAAAAGAATTTAAGGAAAAATTCTTTAAGACTTATGTCATACCGTGATTACACCAATCCCTCCACCACCTGTGCTTCGCAGATATCTCTGGTAGTTCGATTTCAAATCCAGAAGAACTATCTGGCTGCCAGCTATGTAGAGGAGAATCTGACTATCCAGCATGTGGAGGTTTGCTCGTCTAGTGCAGTCATATCCAAAAGAATGCCTGAGGAATGCATGTTAAGGAAATGATGATGGGACTAGGTTTATTGCATTTGAATAATAAATGTACCATGAATGAAAAAACAGTAAAAATGAAAAAACAGTAATATATTATGCATTATGAAAAAAGACAGCGTGATGTTCCTGTTAATGGACTAGATTAGGACAGGAAAATTCCAAGATATAGCTCATTGTAATCTGGAAAATTCACTTGGTGAATTCACTTAGTCACTCATTTTAATTCAGCCTGCAGTATAGGGTTGTTGTAGTTGGGAAAAATGGAATAAAGGAATCTTATGTCCTAGAGGCATAGATTTTGAGTGGACTATTTAGTCTAATCCAATGACTCATTGCAGAAATTCAAAGAAAGTCATCTCCCAAACAATTACTTTAGTCTCTACCTGAATTCATCCATTGACGAGGACTTCAAATGTTTCTCTTGGTAATAGTTCCATCACTAAAATGCTGCTAGTTTTTTTAACATATAGTTGAAATAGGTTTTTCTATAGATATGTAAAGGGTATTGTGTACATATTTGCACTGTTGTAAAACATGCTCCCTCAGTAATATTTTCTCAAAGCTAAATATTTCCAATTACTTATTTTCCTCTATCGGCTTTAGATTCTAGTTCTCTAATAATTCTTATTGCTGAATCTGTTCATTTTATCCGAATACTTCTTAAAATGCTGTACTCAGAATTGCCCAAAGTATTGAAGCAAATGTAAGCAACTTGTTCCACTCTGAAGGAAATAAATATTAAATTACTCTTTTATAATAGAATTAGAAATATTAAGTGCATTGTTAAGCTGTGTATCTTTGTTGCTGTTTCCTAACCACAAAGTATGTTCAGTTAAACAAAACATGCTGGATAGTTGCAGGCTTCTTAGAAAACAGGAACAACCCACCAAGGCAAAGCCATAAATAAACAAGATGTGCCTAGGAAGAAACGGTCAAACTGACCTGAGGTGGTATTCAGCAGGTTCTAACCAGTTCTGGAGAACCGGTAGCGGAAATTTTGAGGAGTTTGGAGAACCGGCAAATACCACCTCTGACTGCAGATTTTAAGTATCCTTCTCCTGCCACGCCCACTAAGCGATGCCCACAGAACCAGTAGTAAAACAATTTGAATCCCATCACTGAAGCAGACCCTTTACCTTATAGTATGACTTAGAGATAATAAGGAGAATGGGGAAGGCTTCTTAGGCATGGCATGCATTGTGTAGAGTGTATAAAATGTATTGTTTGATCATTAGATCTTGCTCTTCTTGTACCCAATCCACTTTGGAAGGGACTTGAAGGCCCATTTGCAAACGCTTATTTTCTTTAATAAACTTTTGAATTGTGAACCAGACCTGTCTCTGTATTGTATTAAATAATTTGGGTCTCACATCTCACAACTCTATACTGCTTTGTCAGCCTTAACCTAATTTAACCCACCGTTTTTTTCAAAAGAAAACCAATACCTTATTTACTAAATCTGTAATACATTCCACCATTAATATATTGAATGTATTATTTCCAATACTGTTTTAAAAGCAAATATATTTGTTTCTTTCTTTGGTTTATGATAGGAAACTCAAATCCTAAATACATGGATCTCTGGCAAAAATGGATACACAAGAGAGAGCAAGTTCACTGGGATGCCAGAATCTGGAGTTATATATGGATTTGAGCACAGTTCTTCATAGCTATAATAGAAATTTTCAGAGATCTTCTTCTCTACTACTTCTTTTTTCTTCTTCTTCACTGGTTCTGGAGGCTTTTCTGGTTCTGGTGGTGGTTCTTCTTCTTCTGGATTTCAAAAATACCATCATAAAAACAATATATATTGCTAAGAAGAAAACACTCATTTTAAAAACAATTCCAGTGGACTCCTCAAATCTGCCTGTGCTTGGTTGTTTGCTTACAGATGTTTCATTACCAAGTAGGTAGGTAACACCATCACTTTCACTGAGTATTTTCTGGAGAGGATCCCAAAGCCAGAACTGCTGGCTAGACAGGGATTAACATCAAACAATAAATCAAGCAGAAAACAATGCCCTAATCAAGAAATTACCAAAGAGGAAAAAACTACACCACTATCAACATTAGCAGGGTAAGTATATGAACAAGGAGCAAACCCCTCACTCTGTAGCACTAATGTTACCTTCGTTGGGCAATGAAGTCTGCAAGCAAAAAACCAAGCTCAGATAGCACCAAGAACTCCATCATTCAACTCTGAGCTACATATGTATATTCTCTTCTGTTGGAACAAATCTAGTGTCAGGTGCCTGGAGCAGAGATCACTGGAATAAAGGGAAACCCTGAGTCTCAACCACAATGGATTTGAACTTCATTAAAATATCAGTCTGGACTATAAGAAACAATGTCTAATGTTCATAAGATTTCAGAAGAAAAAAATAAATGATAAAAAGAGATCACATAACATTAAAAATTAATTGATAAAACAGAGAACAGTATAAAAACACACTTTTCAAATCCAGAGATTGCTAACAACATGCACCTTCACTTGCAGGGCTTCCCACATCCTCATAATCATCTTCAGGTAACTTTTCTCCTTCTCCTTCTGGAGATGTTTTAGTTTCTACAAATAAGAACATTATGTATATGTATATTAATATATATTAACGCACACATACACACACGTGCATACACACAGAGATTTTTCAGTCACCTTTCAGCCCAAAAGGGGTCCTAAAGTGCCTCATATTAGAAAACATTAAACAATTCAAAAGATTAAAATAATTTTCACATGCAGAAAAGCATGAGTGACAAATATTAAGTACTTAAAGTCATTCAATGACTCATCAGTAAGCATTGGTTTGCTTTCTTTAGAAAAAATATTCTACAAACCAAAGTGCCATTGCAGAAAAAGTTCTGTCACAGATTTAGACTTAGTTTTATCTGCTTCGCTTGAAAAAAATATATCTATGCCTAATGGACCTAGTCAGTGCATATCTAAGAGCAAGACAGATAAAAATAATGCACAACATGATCCTATTATAGACTGTCTAGGATACATACTGAGTTGAAAAATAAAAATCTGGCTTAATTTGCCTTTAAATATTATTTTTTTTTTTTAATTAAAGTTTTTATTAATTTTCTACAAACAAACAAACATACAAAACATTAAAAACATCTATTCTCATATATACTTCCGGTGTATCGGTTGGTTCATCAGTTTTGTGCATTCATTTTATAGTGTCAATTACAATTATATTGCATAACCACTCATATTGTCAATCCATATTCTAATATTACTAAAGAAAAAAATAAAAATAAAAAAATCTTTTTTCTGACTATACTTTTAATCATTCATGCTTTGCGAGATAACAATACTTCAAACAAATTATTCTATAATTTGTCGTATAATCATAACAATCAATCCTAAAAAACTCTTCATATATATAGTATTAATGTTCTATTATTGTATTTTATCATCTAACCATTGATAAAAAAAATCCCAAATTGCATAAAATTGTTTATCTTCTTGTTCTCTAATTTCAAATGTCAATCTACTCATCTCAGCACATTCCAATATTTTCTTAATAATTTCTTCCTGCAATGGTATTTTCTCATTCTTCCAGTTTTTAGCAAATACAATCCTAGCCGCCGTTAATACATTTACAATCAAATATTTCAAGTCTTTATTATATATATCAGGTAAAATTCCCAATAAAAAGATCTCTGGCTTCAAGTCTATGTGTTTCTTTGTCATTTTTTCCAACCACATGTGAATTTTAGTCCAATATTTTCTAGCATTCTCACAAGTCCACCACATATGATAGTATGAGCCAGGTATCTGATGACATTTCCAACATTTTTCAGATTTATTCTTGAACATTCTTGCTATTCTGGTCGGGGGAAGGTGCCACCTGTAAAACATCTTATACAAGTTTTCTTTATATGCTATTGACATTGTCATTTTATAATTTTGAGACCACAATTTTTGCCATTGCTCTAAATCAATTCCATATCCAAAATTCTTCCCCCATGCAATCATAGTTTCTTTAACTTGTTCTTCCTCTAGCTTAATTCCCAATAAATAACCATATAACTTTTTAATCACTTTCTCATCAGTACCCATCAATATCTTATCTAAATCAGTCTGTTTATCATAGAATCCTTCCGTTTTAAAATCTTCAAGATATCTTGAGTGTATTTGCACATATGAAAACCAATTCATCCTTATACCTTGTTCCTCTAAATTTTGGATCGTTTTAAGTCCACCCTTTTCATCCAACAGTTCCCCATATCTAACTGTTTGTTCCTTTTTATAAATCATAGGATAGGAAAATGCTTCAATAGTCGATAACCAAATTGGAATTTTCAAATAACATTGTTTTTTTATCTTCTCCCAATTTATGTGTGCCTCAGATTTTCCATCCAAAGAAAACCTGTGGCAATTGGTACCACATTCCAAATGAGTTACGTTTTAATAATTTGAGCAATAATTTGTGTAGGCTGATGACCTTCAATCTTCTCAAACCTATCACAAAGCATATTCACAAGAACTACAGATTATCCTTGATTTATGAGAGTAATTGGGACTAGAATTTCCATTGCTAAGCACCATGATTGCAAAGTGTGACTATATTGTTTAGTGATGGCAATCATTGCAATTCTGATTGTTGTAACTAACTGAATCTCTCCGGTGGTATCACTGTTAGACGAGGCGACTTCCTGCTAGCCATATATATATATACATGTCTGTGAGGAAGCTGGCAGGAAGTTGTTAAATCTCAGACATCTTATAATAGGCTACCAAGCAGGTATGTTGCTGCTATTATGTGAGAATGCAAGAGAATCACAGCAAGGCTTGAGAAGGATGGACAAAGGTGAGGAGGTATGTGATGGTGGAAGGAGAAATGGCAAAGGTTGAGGGGTATGTGGGAGGTTCAAGTGTCAGAGAGAATGCATGGAGTGCAAGGAGATGCATGTAGGTGTGAAGATGAGGCTTTGGGAAAGTGCATGAGGTGCACAGAGGTGTGGAAGGATGCAAAGGAGTACAGCGAGGTTCAGACAGAGTTCAAGAGGTACACAAGGATGCAAAGGAAGCACACTGAGGCTCACGGAGGTGCAGAAATGTAAATGGGCTAGGAAAAGGTTTGCAGGTGGGGGAGACTTAACAAGCAACTTGTGACCTTCCCTGCCAGTTTCCCCATTGACTTTCTGGGTAGTGAAAGTTGCAAATGGCAGTTATGTGATTGCGAGTTGCTGCAACTATTGTAAGTGTAAGCTTGGTTGCCAAGCACTCAAATCAAAATCATGTGACTTGACAGCCAGATCTCCAAGGACTGATTATAACCACCATTCATTCAGTGCTATTGAACTTTGAATGATCATTGACTGAATGGTCTTACGCTGAGGACTAACTGTGTAGCAAAAAAGTCTACTGATCTTATTACTGAATTAGTATATGCATTAATCCCATCACTTACACCAACACAACAAAAAAACGATAGCAAAACATAGTTTAGCTTTTTGAATTTTGCAAAGATTAAATGGACTTACAAGATAAAGCACATTTAAAGTAGCAGCTCTGTTATCATCATCCATTTACAAATGATTCCTAAAGTACACCAATTTTGCATATTTCTATCAGTGGTATATCTTTATTTTAGTAGACATGTCACTTGAAATGACACTTCTTGTAATAATTGGTTAGCAATACTCACCAGCTGATACTTCTTTGATCTCTTCCTGCTGTTCTGCTACAGTTGGTGCCTCTTCTGATTTTTCACTTTTATCTGTAAGTAATATTACAAAGATTTAAATATGCCTTTAGTAGGGAACATCTAATCCACAAATTCTACACTTAACTGTCCAATTTGTCCTATGGAGCATAGAAATATATCTGAATTTTACTATATATATTATTAGTCATATTAGTAGAACTTTTTTAAAAGTTTCCAGTCAAGTTGAAGGATTTCATCAAAATCATTAGGGTAGTTAAAACTTTTATTCATAAGATATTACATATTTAGAAAAAAAATAATCCTTATTTTCAAATACAGAAATAGAGTATCAATACATCTGTTTTAACAATTTATGTGTTTTTTAAAATCACAGTGTGATTCTAATGCATAACATATATTTACTACTTTGTTAAAAACTCTTACCTTTGAATTTTAAATCCCATGAAACCCACAATTACATTTTGAGACTGAAGTTGTATATAATTAAAGAAATGGTTAAATTAACTTAATATTTCTTGCACAAGTTTTTCAGACATAGACAAATATTTGAAGACATGGGGAATTATTTCCATACATGAAACTTGGGGAAAACATGACTTTTAAATAATTTCCATGAAGAACTCTTTATAAATTATCAGCCCTCCTTCCATTTGGGTTTCAGTACTGGTCATGATACTAAGTGGCATTGATCACATTAGTAGATCATCTCTGGCAGAAGCAGGTTGGGGGGCTTCTCTTTGAACTCACAATAGTTTTTGATATGATCATAGTATCTTTTTGAACCATCTCCAAGAGTGTTATGGTCCCCCACAGCTGGCGGAGCTGGCAGCAGAGTCAGACAGTAGTGAGGAGGTTGGGGAGGAACCCGGGCCATTCTTGGAGGCTGAGGAAGGCTCAGGTGAGGGCTCTGCATCAGAGGCAGAGATGGGGCTAACTCTAACCCTAACCTTGGCACTAGACACAGCTTCAGAGGATGCTTTGAAACAGCACAGCAATCCAGGGCTGGAAGGGATCTCGGAGATCATCTAGTCCAACCCCTGGCTCCAAGAGCATTGTTAGTTTCTCTCTTTTGATCCACCCAGACATATGACTACATAACAATGCCCACTCAGTCACATGACCGCATGCCCACATCCACCTTGCCACATCCACTGTCATGTGGCCACAGCCAGGCCCCCATCACGTGACCACCTAGCCACGCCCACCCAGTCACATGACCAACTAGCCATGACCACAGAACCGGTTGCTAAAAAAATTGAATCCCACACCTTATCATTATGGAATTACCATCCTATATTGAAGAATAGTATTCATGCTGCACCACTGAATTAGCTGCCCATAGACAAATGGGAAAGTTAATCAATATGAATTATGTGTGGACAATTATTAACTTATAATTCAAAAACTAAGCTACTTTAGGCATTGTTTCTGTTTCTTTTTTATACTTTGTGTTTTGTATTTTGTTGTATATTTTGTTGAATAACTGCACTTCCTACGAACGGCACTCATATATCCGCCAAAAAAGTAAAGTGAAAGTACCAAATGTTACATTTAGGAAAAGTCAAAAAGCAACAGCAAGAAATGTTAAGTTAAAGCCTTGTTGAGTTTTTACAGCAAATTTGAGAAATATGCTTATTTTTGAATTCTGCATCTCCTTCCCCAAAGGGAGGAAAGAGCCGCCTATGGAGGTTTCTTGATCATGTTTTAACATTCTTCCTCTTTTCAGTTAGAAAACGTGGTTTCCACAAAGTACTCCAATGACTCTGAACCTGTTTATTATTTCAATAAATGCATAGGCCTGCTTTTACTCTACTCTACTAATAAGCAGATCATTGCTATGAAAGAGGGAGAGTTTTGAAGGTGGGGTATTTCAAGACCAAGGGAAGCCAATTCCAAGATTAACGTCTTAAGTGGAGAAAGCGGGAAAGTTACCTTTTGCTTCGTCGCCCTCCTGTGCCCCACTCTGCTCCATTGTAGGTTGACACCGGTTGCTGAGCAACCAAAGACAGGCGCCCGAAGATATCTGGGAAATGGAGTTTCAGAATTGCGCGTGCTTGAGGCGCCTGCGTGGAGTATGAGGCTCCTAGTGGCGGTTTTACCGGGTATTTTCCTGTAGTGATTCCATACTTTTGTAAACTTTGCTTCTGTACTAACTGGTGGGACACAGGAAGTCATTTTGACCAGGAAAGAGACGGAAGAAACATAAACAGGTTTGGAATGGCGGCGATCGTCCCAAAGGTGATTTTTCAAGAGGCAACTGGGGCACTTTAAGACAATCATGACCTTGGGTTGGATGACTGAGAATCTCCATCGACAATGGTGGCGATAAATTGAAGATTGAGAAATAAAAAGCAAATAAGAATCTGTGGATTGAGGTTCTTCTTGCTTATTTTCTATTTTTGCTGCACTGCAACTCCCACAATCGCCGGCCCGCTACTCCCATTCATTGAGATTTAGGGAAACGCCTCCGCGTTCAAGAAGTTTTCTCTTAACAGCGCGTTAAAAGAGGGTGCTTGTTCATTTGTTACTCTTGAGATATACCGCCGGCTGTCTCTCAGTTTTAACAGTTGCTGAACGGGATATTAAAAATAAATAAATAAATCCCAAAGCATTCCTAAAAAATGGCTTATAAATCCCCATCTCCACGGGGGTTGCCGCCATTTCCCAGCCGACAAGCTTGGAAACTTTCAAGAGTTGGACAATACTCAGCAATGCAAATGCAGGAATGGGAGAAAGCTGCACCTGTTGATGATTTCTTCACTCAGTTAAACATGCTGGAAACTTAAAAGCGGGGCGGGAGGATCAAGCAAATGAACCCGTTTCTTCTACAGTTGCCAAAGGCGCGGCCGCTGCAATTCTGCGCTGACAAAATGTATTTTTAATTTTACTGGGTTAATGGCAAGTGTTATGCTCTATGGCTGTTGAGAAACGTTTATATTCGCTGCAGCAAAACCCCAAACTGTCCAATTAGGGACAATTACCAAATTTTCAAAAGATCAGTGGTTCTGAATTGAAAAGATCCAGTAGATGGGATCGGGCCACAATCTTTTTGCGAATGCATGTGTAGTCAATAAATCGTCCCCTTGGGCACAGTAAGAGGGAAAAAATGCATATAGATATGTGTCTACCTCACACACATACCTCTTTGGTTTAAATGCCAGTATTCGGGGGGGGGGGGGAACATTTCAAAGGAGCTACACCAATTTATTCAACACTAACATCTTGTGTGCAGATACCATCCAATTTCTGCTTGCGTAAGGCGATATTAGAATAGAAAAAGGGAAAGGGAAAGAGAAAATAAGAGATCACAACTGACTTTTTTTTTTTTTTAATTTTTCAAATGTAAACATTCCATTTTCCATTAAACTGTCGTCTGGCTACACACCTGTGCAATAACAATCAAAATTTACAACAGTATGTACTATTGATTTTCTAGTCTTACAATCGTGATATTGTACATAATAAACCTATGTAAGAACTGACATTCATGGGCACTCGATAAAATCGTTGGATCTATAGTTCGCGACTCATCGCCGCCTGTGATTCCAACTAGTGAAATTAGCGAGATAATCGTGTTCATTTAATAACCGCGATCCAGTTCAATATACGTGGTGAGGACACCGCCGGCATAAATTTCAAGACAGGGAGAAGAAGCAAGCGAGGACGGTGCTATTGCATTCCAATCTTGCTCGCTCCCTTTCTCTTCGGCGTCGGGCTAGCCGTAGTCGGAACAAAATAATGGACGGCGCCCTATGGAGAGATCCAGCAGAAGTCTCTCTCTCTGCTCACGCTTTCCCAACAAGCTTCGAAGGAAGGAGGGACCTTGAGGACGAGCGCGGCACCTGCAGGTATTCGCCGCGGAGTGCACCTCCAGGGAATGGGAAAGTGCCTCAGCAACAGGTGGCGGAGGATCCTGAACGGAGGAAGTGGGAGCTTGCTTGCGCTCGGCCCGTCCTCACCCGGGAGAAAGGCTCGAGGCTCCCTTCCCCGGCTGCGGAAAAGCAGAAGAAAACTCGTGGATTGGGGAGTTAGGGAAGGGTGGGCTGAGGTTTACTTAGAGGCTCCGGGCAGTGGGAGGAGACGCCATGGCCTGCATCTGGCAGTGGCAATTTCAAGCGCTTTTGATCGGCCTCACCTCGACAGGTGAGTCGACAAGGGGGGAGAGAAGCTGGGAGCTGAACAGAGCCGAGTAACCTCGATTTTTGTCTCTTGCTTTTAGCTAGTAAAGTGACCCCACACCCGCTACTTTTTGCCTCCTTACCTGGTTCTTCCCCGCTTGCCTTTTATTTTTTTTTAACCAATTTCCTCCTCAGACAGCCTGGAGGCTGAGCAATTGATCAACCCCGTATTCAGATATTTCTCCACTCTTTTAAATTATTTAAACTTTCCTTGAAAGAAGGAAATGTTTGCTGATGTAAAATCTCAATTTGGGGGCTGGAAGAGGTTTGGCTAGGAACTAAAGATCTGGTTAATGTCATTTCCCTATATTTCAGTTGTAAACTTGCATGTATGTAGAAATTTGTATATAGTACATACATACATGTAGAAGTTTTGTCCAATTGAAAATTGTGAGAAATTCACATATAGGAATTTTTCTTTCGATGAAAATTGTAACAACTGAATGCATAACTTTTACATTAACAGAAATACTGTATGGGATGCATGCTGTTTATTTTGTCTTCACTATTATTGTACCTGGGTGACTTTTTTCTTTTCTCTTGAGGACAATACAGTAGTTTGTTAAAGGTAAACTCTGGGCTTACCCTCATAGACCTAAAGTCACATACCCTCCTAATGTACATGCATCAACTTTATATTTCCTGTTTTTCACAAATTCTTGCTTTACACATATTTGCAAACACAGCATGTAAAGGAGTTTGTATAAGACATAGTTTAAAAATTTGGTGATGGCTAATGTGACTAGAATATGTTTCAAGGTATTGTGATAGGAAAACAAAGTAAGGTCAATTCCAAAGATTATGTACTTTTTTCCATATTGAGAGGAATATCAAGAGAATGGAAGAGCTTTGAAAAATGACTTTCTGACCATTATCTTGTTAGAACACTGACAGTGGAGGACTAACAATTACAGTTTTTTCAGAATTGCTATAGAGATCTTTTGCTCAATAGTATTTTATAATATCACCAAGACAGAACGATTGTGATATGTTTGTTGATAATTTGTTCCCATAGCAATGGTTAAATAATACAGAATGTTCTATAAATCACTAAATAAAAGTAGTCTATGGATAGACTTCCATCTCAGCCAAAAGAGAGTGTCACTATATTCTTTCAAGGATATTCTTTATGGGATTGACTTCTTAGATCAAATATGGAGGCCTGAGGTTCCTCACATGTTATACAATTATGTCTTCCACCAGCTGTAGTTCCAATAGAAAAGAATGCAGGTAGATCAACAGTGTCTAGAAAGGGAATATGTTCTATTTTGGTACTGTTTTTCAAATCATGTTCCAGTCTACAGTAATAAAATACAGAACTCTCTTCATAATGGTTTTTTTTAAGCCCCACCTTGAAAAATATTTTCCCAATTTGTTAAAACTTCCCTGAAGGTATAATACTTAGATTATTTGCTCTCCAAATGTAATAGATTCAGTAATGTGTAAAGACTTAAGTTATTGAGGTATGCAGATGTTACAGTTCAACAGCTGTAATAGCTACTCCATTGGAAAAGGGCAGTGTAGCCCATAGTGGAAGTACTCCACATAACTGAGAAATTGCTTTAATATCTCTCATATAGAATTACTTTATATTCTGTTTGGAATTCAAAGGAACAAAACTGCTGAAATAAAATGAAATGCTCTTTCTACTCTTTGTAGTCAGTTACCATTTGAGTTATTCCACATAAGGCGGCATATGTTTATGTTATGTTATCACAAGTACTGTGATAGCTTTCATACTGGAATATTTATTTTATATTATCTTGTATACCTATGTGATAGAAAGTTCACTGGATTAAGCTCATAGGTATATCTAATATAACTGTATGAGTATTCATAATTTATTTTACTTGAAAAAAATATATAAAACCACCCAATTCATACTTAATGACTCCAGGCACTGTGGATCAATACTTTCAAGATCTTTTAAGACATTGCAAGTTTAAAGCATTCCCTTTTCAGTGTGCCCCTAGAATAATACATGCTACACCTCTGTTCTGCATGCATTGGTTATGAGTTTACTGTGGGATCCATTTCAAGGTGCTCATTTTGACCTTTAAAAGTGCTAGTTTTGACCTTCCTGGCATAGGTTATTTGAGGGACTGCCTTTGGCTGATCACATCAGCCTGCCCCATCAGGTCTGGCAGAAAAGGCATGTTGCAAGTCCCATCTGCTAGCAAATCACATTTGGTGATCTCAGGAGGCAGGCCTTCTCTGCTACAGTGCCTATCTTATGGTATCCTCCCCCTCCCCAAATAAGCTTAGCTGCTTCCCTTTAAACATTCTCCAAGTCTCAAGACCTGGCTATGTTATCAGGCTTTGGGAGGGGAGGTGTCCCAGGAACCAGGGAGATTTTGCAATGACTTCCCTTCCACATTTGTAGCAAAAAAATCTATAGGGGGAGATCAAGTGTTGATTTCAAAGATTAATTGATTTCAAATGTTAATTTTTTTGTCAGTGATGTTGTAGGAGATGACCAGGCTGAGCCTGAGGGTGGGGTCAAATGCATCATCAGTCTGGAATGAAAGAAATCTATATCCAACCCAGTTTGAAGCCCTTTGACTCTTACATAGTGCCAATTAGCCTCCATCATTAGTAGATCAGATTCTTGTGTATAGGTAGAGTGAAATAAATTTGTAGTACTTTTGAATCTTATCCTGGTTCCTGATTTCTTGAACCTGACAAATATTTGGAAACAAAACACTTGAAGCATCTTTTTTTGCAGACGCTAAAACTGACTTCACTTCCACTTTCTCTTCTTCACATCTCTTTCCTAGTCTGCAACTATAATATTCAATTAATATCCCAGAGTACAATGTGATGTTTGTGTTTGTATCTGTATAGGTTGTTTCTCTGTTCTCGTGACAGTGCCAGATACTGAGCGATACACAACTTTATTTGCATCTGTGACTCTCCGATGTGACTATAGTACTTCAGCATCACTGCAAGATGTAGTTGTTACTTGGCGCTATAAATCTTTTTGCAAGGATCCCATTCTTGATTACTATACCATTGGTGAGTACTTCTGCTAAGGATCAGCCAAGGATTACTACCTAGCATGATATAAGGAAGGAAATAGATTTTTTTCACCATGCACAAAATCCCCAAAATAGTTCCCCTGGAATATACCATGATTGATGCATCAACAAACTGCTAAAAAAAAAAAGATTTGAGCTCAAAAATGAGGAAGGAACATTAAAAAGAAATGACAGAATTTGAAATGTCTCTGTAAAATCAACCATTTATTAGGCTGCTTAGTTGAATATGATAAGATTAAAACATGCATGACAAATTAGATGCAACATTTCAAAGAAATAGCCTCAATTCAGTGGTGGGAAAAATGGTAGAACATATCTATAAAATTTATTCCACTATTCAACTTTGTCAATAATTGACAAAATAGAGAACATAGCAATAAATGTTGAAACTGTTATGAAACAGAAGAAACAGTCTGCTGTATGTAGTGTATATGTAGAAAATCCCCTAAGTACAGATAGTCCTTGACTTACAAAGTTCATTTAGTGACCGTTCAAAGTTATGATGGCATTGAAAAAGGTGACTTAATTACCATTTTTCACAGTTATGGCTTTTGCAGCATCCCCATAGTCATGTGATCAAAATTTAGTTGCATGGCAATTGGTTCATATTTATGATCATTGCTGTATCCCAAGATCATGTGATCACCTTTTGTGATCTTCTGACAAGCAAAGTCAGTGGGGAAGCCAAATTTACTTAACAACTGTATTATTAACTTGTTAATTAAATTAATTAATTAATTAAAATAATTAAGTTGTTAATTATTAACAACTGCAGTGATTCACTATAAATATGACAAGAAAGGTCATAAAATGGGGCAAAACTCAATAAATGTCTCACTTTACAGAAATCTGGGCTCAATTGCGGTCGTAAGTCGAGGATGACCTGTATTGGGGGGGGGGGATTTCTTATTCAGAGAATTTTAGGGCTCAAAATGAAACTACATTTTTAATAAGTGTAATCAGATATGTCAATAAAAATAAAGTTTTTATTATTGCTAATATAACATAATATAATATAACATTGCTTATACCTGTAAGGACAAACTTGGGACAACATTGGAAGAAAAACAGTATGGCAATATCAGATTGGGAACTTAATTTTGGAGAATATGCAACAATGATGGAATTAACATCAAATATACATCACAAAATTTTAACTAAATTTAAGCAACAATAAATTATATATATTATGCTGCATGGTAAATACACTGCCCAAAAAGATAAAGGGAACACAAAAATAAGACATCCTAGACCTGAATGAATGAAATATTCTTATTAAATACTTTGTTCATTGCATAGTTGAATGTGCTGACAACAAAATCACGCAAAAATTATCAATGGAAATCAAATTTAGCAACCCATGGAGGTCTGGATTTGGAGTTACATTCAAAATTAAAGTGGAAAAAAACACGACAGGCTGATCCAACTTTGATGTAATGTCCTTAAAACAAGTCAAAATGAGGCTCAGTAGTGTGTGTGGCCTCCACGTGCCTGTCTGAACTCCCTACAATGCCTGGGCATGCTCCTGAGGAGGTGGTGGATGGTCTCCTGTGGGATCTCCTCCCACACCTGAACTAAAGCATCCCCCAACTCCTGGACAGTTTGTGGTGCAACGTGTTGGTGGATGGAGCAAGACATGATGTCCCAGATGTGCTCAATTGGATTCAGGTCTGGGGAATGGATGGGCCAGTCCATAGCATCAGAACTGCTGACACACTCCAGCCATGTGAGGTCCAGCATTGTCTTGCATCAGGAGGAATCCAGGGCCAACCGCACCAGCATATGGTTTCACAAGGGGTCTGAGGATCTCATCTCGGTACCTAATGGCAGTCAGGCTAACTCTGGCGAGCACATGGAGGGCTGTGCAGCCCCCTAAAGAAATGTCACCCCATACCATTACTGATCCACTGCCAAACCGGTCATGCTGGAGGATGTTGCAGGCAGCAGAAGGTTCTTCACGGCATCTCCAGACCCTGTTGCGTCTGTCACATGTGCTCAGTGTGAACCTGCTTTCATCTGTGAAGAACACAGGGCACCAGTGGTGAATTTGCCAATCTTGGTGTTCTCTGGCAAATGCCAAACGTCCACCTGTGGACATCGGGCCCTCATGCCATCCTCATGGAGTCTGTTTCTGACCGTTTGAGCAGCCACATGCACATTTGTGGCCCGCTGAGGGTCATTTTGCAGGGCTCTGGCAGTGCTCCTCCTGTCCCTCCTTGCACAAAGGTGGAGGTAATGGTCCTGATGCTGGATTGTTGCCCTCCTACGGCCTCCTCCACGTCTCTTGATGTACTGGCCTGTCTCCTGATAGCGTCTCCATGCTCTGGACACTATGCTGACAGACACAGGGAACCTTCTTGCCACAGCTCGCATTGATGTGCCATCCTGGATGAGCTGCATTACCTGAGCCACTTGTGTGGGTTGGAGACTCCATCTCATGCTACCACTAGAGTGAAAGCACCGCCAGAATTCAAAAGTGACCAAACCATCAGCCAGAAAGCAAAGGAACTGAGAAGTGGTCTGTGGTCACCACCTGCAGAACCACTCCTTTATTGGGGATGTCTTGCTAACTGCCTATGCTTTCCACCTGTTGTCTATTCCATTTGCACAATAGCATGTGAAATTGATTGTCAGTCAGTGTTGCCATCTAAGAGGACAGTTTGATTTCACAGAAGTGTAATTGACTTGGAGTTACATTGTGTTGTTTAAGTGTTCCCTTTATTTTTTTTTTTGAGTAGTGTATATTTAGAGTATGGTTTCTAATGCCAACATTTACTGTAAATCATCTGAAATACAAAGGCAAAGGTCAGAAGTTAACTGTTTATATTTCTTTAAGGGTGGTTTATTTTCTTTTTAAACATTTAGATACAACAGAGTGGAAATTTTGCTATTAAGCTCAAAAATTTATATCAGTTTTTAGTTCAATAAAAACAATGTAATACACCCTACTTGTATCTTTTATTAATCTAGCAGTTGTATAACTTCAGTAATTATCTCCTTATTCATAGATTTTTTTTGAAAATGTTTAGTTCTACTCCCCCTCCCCACCTGAAAAGAAATCTATTCCAAATGTAAAACACAAGCAGAGAAGAGTTTCAGTTTTACTTTCACAGTTGAGCCAAGCCACGCCCATGCTCCATGCTGTCTCCTTGCTCATACCACAAATACAGCTTCAGTTTCCAAACAGCCCTCAACTCTCACACACTGATAGGACACTAGCCAGATGAATACTGATAGATGCTGCTGGGCAGAGGCACATTTTTTCCCTTATTTTCCTCCCCCAAAACTAAGCTCAATCACATAGTTTCATAGCAAAGCACAAGTATAGAGCTTGTAAAATAATAAGCACAAAGTACTGTTGATGCACAATTTGAAATGGGGAAATGAATATATGTTTCTATATGCTGCATTATTGCTAAATAAAACTTTAGCTGTTAAAAAAAGAATAGCCACTTCCCTGGAACTCCACTTTTAGTGTCTAGCCAGGTTTTGGTAATACAAGACAGATTGCTCTTCTCCAGAATGAGATTTGGCTTTATTATAAGCCAACCTGATATTAAGCAGCAGCAGCCTAAAGTCGTGGCGACCAAGAATCTAATGACTTGGAGTTGAGAACAGGGAGTAAAAGGTAGAAGCATACAAGACACCAATAGTATCTTCCTTCTGAGCAGTCTATGCACCCCTCCTCCCTGTCTCCCACTGTATCTGGGTCTGCTTTCCATATCCAGGATGCTGCTCTCCTCCCCCAGTAAATCACTCCTCTCCAAGCTCTGCCAGCCCACATACAAGATAAAGGATCCCATCTCCATCTAAAATTTCCAAGTCAGAGTTAGGAGAGCTGTACAAGTAATGAATTAAATTAAAATGAAACTAATTGTTTATTATTATTTAGCATTGTAATGGTCATTTTTTTATTTCTGTTAAAAAGCCTACTAGGCCCATCATTTTCCATTCCCATTTATTGGCAGATCCCAAGAATTTGGCCTTTAATCAGTTATTGATGTGGTTATCGTTACATACTGTTCTACAATGAATTTGCTTGTTTGTGGTTTGATATGCTCTGTGAACCCATCAATTGTTTGTTTACTAAAACATGCTTCAAATGTTTGGCTTATATGACATAGACTTATTTTGTTATACAGGTTTGCCAATTCTTGATCCATTTTTGCCTACCAACAAGTTTGGCATACCAGTTGTTTACATCTGCTTATTTCATTTGTCTTCTGCCTTTTTTCCACCAATGGGATATGGTTAGGATTACCAACCATTGGTTATCTGTTTTCTTTAAAAAAATATATGTACTTTATACCATCATTACAATAAGGATATTGTGCCAACAGCTTAATTCTCAGTGAACAAACATATTTTGGAAGTGAGAAGTTTTTTGGAAGTGAGATTTTAATGCTAGTGTGGTCAGAAAAGGAACAAGAGGCAGTTTGTTGTCTTTTCTAAATCTGTTCTAAATATTAGAACTTGGTGCAATCAGATCTAAAAACCTAACCTAAAAAACCCTAAATAACATAAAGTACTTCTACAAGAAGTTTTGTTATTTAATTTTATCCTAGTTTTTCTACTGTTTCTACTATTAAAGGAAATTATACAAAAGTGCAAAAAGAGGGGGGAAATTGGTTCCCAAATAGTATAAATAATTTGACATTTTATTTACAGTCTATCAGGCAAACTTAGAACTTGGCCAGGATCCTTCCAATGACTGCAATGACAAACAACGGGAAGTGCGCATAGTTGCTCAGAAAAGAGGTCAGAATGAACCAGTGTTGGGTGTTGATTACAGGCAGCGAAAGATCACAATTCAGAATAGTAAGTGATCTTTGGATATATTAGCAGTCTCAAAAATCCCTTCCATTAGAGCCTAAAAATTATGTATTATTATCTAGTATGCTTTATTAGTGTTATTAGCGTTATTATTTATTTATTATTAGTATGCTTTTGACACTCCTTTTTAATGTTTTATGCAATCCTCATTTAATTCTGTCTTCATACCATGATATATACTGTAGGGCATCAGATTAAAATAAGATGTTGAAATGATTGTTACCAGTAAGAATTTACCAGATTAGTGTCTATGTAGCTTAGTGTTTATGTAGCTCTTCAGCACTATTTTATGTCCATTGTACAGTAAATTTTCTTCAGGATTTTTTTCTTTGTCTGCATTAATGCAAATCAGCGCAGTGTAATAAACCTCCAACTGCACTGAGCACTACCCAGGGTTACAGTTGCTGACATTTTATTGCTGAAAATAATTACTTTGTTGTTCAGAAATTTAGATCATTGTCTGACACCAACATTGGTGGGGCTTCATTATGTTGCTTTTCATTTTATAGGAGCAGATCTTGTAATTAATGAAGTGATGTGGTGGGACCATGGAGTCTACTATTGTTCTGTTGAAGCTCCAGGAGACACAGCTGGTGATTCAGACAAAGAAATCAAGCTTGTTGTTTTGAGTATGTAGCATTATTTGGGGGAATCAAATTGTAGGATAATTATTTCTTTTTTGATGCCAACCATGGTGTTTTGGGGTAAATAATGGAAATAACACAAGAATTGCACATGATCATCAAGATGCATGCTATTAAGTTCAGCAAGAAATTCCTGAGGAATACAGCTGGATTTCAGGATTTGATTAACTGTGGATGTGTAGATTAACTGTGGATTAACTAGATATGTTTTTTTTTTTTACATCAAATCTTATCCCTGTGAGTGGTATGTCTTCTTCATTGTTAGGTTCTCTACCAGAGGCCTGGAAACTTGAGAGTCATTCCTAGCACTCCACTCTTCTGGACAAACAGCTCTGATGTTGTTTCTGGGATCTGTTCAAGCCATTCTCCCAGCCTAGGAGTCACAGCTCCAAGTGTTCCTTGCACTACTGAGATCACTTTGGCGTTTACGTTCCACATACTCTCTATTTGCTCCTTCAGGTCTTGTGCTTCTCCAGTTTCTCATACTCCTTCCTGATGTTGCTGTCACTTGGCACTGCTACATATATCACCACTGCTGTCCTCTGGTCCTTGTCTAGTATCATAATGTCTGATTAATTGGTTGGTACCAAGATTGGTACTGAGTCTGACCAATAGGCCACAGAATCTTAATCCACAACTTTCTGTGGAATCTCACATCTGGACATGGGATATTCTAGCCCATATATGTGCAGATGTTCCTTTATATAATACCAACGACCGTACTTATTTGTGCCATTCACTGTATGTTGCTCCTGCCTGCATCCTGTACCTTGGCACTGTGTGTTGCACTGTCTCTCTGTCTGTTTGGACATTCTGGATCTTGGGTCCTAACTAGCATGGAATACCCCTGATTCGACAGATCTGATGCCTAGTGCTTGTTTTGAGTTGTGACAGTGCCATCTTTTAGATCAGTCACTGGTAGGATTTTCTAATGTCAATCCTCTTGACTATCTGTCAATGATACATTCCATGCCATGGCACTTCTGCTTAATCTTCCTCCCATGTCTGCTACTACTTCAGGCACTTTTTCAGCAGTTTATTTTTGGGTGCTTTCTTACTGATGTACTCCTGGATGTTCAGAGATCTATGATTACTTTAAGTTTCTAATGTTGTCTTATTTGGTTGGGCTTAGCTCTTATGGTATTAACTGCTACTGCATTCTTTCAAGATCATCAATGTAATTCTCTATATCTGTCCATGATTTCAACCTTTGTTTTAGTGGATTAATGCAAATGTATATTGCTGTTTGGATACTTTGGACCAATATCATCTGGGTCTTCTATGAGCATTACATATAACAAGGCATTACAATAGAAAGTATAATGACAGAGCTGAAATATCTCATTAAATCCTGGAAGGAAATGTTTTAAAATCATATTAATTGCAGTTAATTATCATAACAAATAATGGTTCAGGATATTTTAATGGAATCTTAGGTGAACACCTTCAGATTTGGTTAATCAAACTCGCTAATTTTAATAATACTAAACTGTATATAATTGAAGAAAAGAATCAATTTCATTCTTTTCCTTACAACCACACAAAGATGTGGATGAACTGAGATTTGAATCATTCTGTCTGAATGTAAGCACTTGATATGAAAGTTAACATCATGAAAAATTGGGAACATTTTCTCTCAGACTGCGAGATGAAGGTACCTAGGAATGGAGAAAACAAAGAATACTGAATAACAATTTGTGTGTGGGGGGGTTTACTTGATACAGATTGGCTTACAGTACTCTTCATCATCCTTGGAGCCCTCCTCCTCTTCATGCTGATTGGAATATGCTGGTGTCAGTTCTGCCCACAGTATTGCTGTTGCCATGTACGCTGTGCCTGCTGTCCAACTCGCTGCTGCTGCAATGAAAAAGGTAATCCAGAATCCTTATAAACATAATGCATAAAAGAGGCATGCAAAATGTAGGTTGCTTCCATATGTTATTCAATGACTTCAGGAAGTCATAACCAAAGGAAATACAACTCGATCATGCCAAGAAGGTACGTTTTTCCAGATGTAGTGTCCCTCAGTGTTTCATTTAGCCAGTTATTTTCTGTTTTAAAAAATATTTAGAACATACGTGTGTTTTTAAAAAGGTTCGCACATACAAATGCTAGTAACAGTAAACTTCATGTCATTAAAGTTCAGCCACTGCAGAAAAGACTTTCATTTCTGTGGCCACCAGTCTAAATCAGGCAGCAATATGAGGAGCAGCTTTGCAAATTTTAAAGTATAGACAAGTATCATGAAGGGAATTTTGGTACCTTGATCCCTATGCCTCGTAACCATGTTTTGTTTGCTATGTATATGCCATTTGTAGATCTAATCAAAGCTTTGTCTACTGTGAGGCAGCTTTTTGAAATAATGGTTTGCTTTGTAAAAAAAATTTGCTTGGTGGTGAGTGTTTGTAGTATTAACATAGATGTAATGCAGCAGTTGTCCTTCCATATGGTGTGGATACTCTAAGAACTTCAGAAGTAATGGTTGCCAAGGCCTCAGAAAGTCTGTAACACTTCCTTCAATACTTAAATATATAGAACAGCTTTTTTTTCAGCCTTTCTACCTGGGAGGAATCCTTGAAATAATGTTCAAGCTTCAGAAAACATCCAAATAAAAGTTGCAAAAAAACTGAAAAACTTCACAATAGAATTCACTTCTAAATAATCCATATTTTACATTGTTTGCATTCACAACAAAATAGAAGGTCAGTGGCTGAATTGCAATACATAAAAATTATCACCACTGCGAGCATTAGCATTATGTAACAAAGTTTGGAAATTATTTTTTGTGGGAGAAGATTTCATCATCTCATGGTACCCCAATCAATATGTCATAGAACTCTGGACTGTATTTTCTGCAGTTCTTTTCCTCAATTATGATTGAGGCCTAACCATAATTGCTTTGTTCCTTCAATTAGATAGATTCCCATGAAAAGGAATGTAAGGAGCTTTGGTGTGAATGCAAAAGCTGAAAGACCTCTTACTTTTGTATTGATAA
Source organism: Laticauda colubrina (assembly GCA_015471245.1). NCBI lineage: Eukaryota > Metazoa > Chordata > Lepidosauria > Squamata > Elapidae > Laticauda > Laticauda colubrina. Next base: position 33,083,353 of record BLBF01000006.1, read on the forward strand.
AGTGAACATTTTATCATGTATCTTAAATGTGTCTTAAATCTACAGGTAATTCCTAACTTACACAAATCAGTTAAGCCAAAATTTTCACAGTTAAGTGAATTGCATCCCATTTTATGACTTTTTTTCCCACTGTTGCTGAGCAAATCCCTGCAGTTGTTATGTGAATCATGCAGTTGTTAAGCAAATCTGGCTTCTCCTTTTAACTTTGCTTGTTGGAAGCCAGCTGGAAAGGTTACAAATGGTAAACACATTGTCACAATCAATGACTCCAGAACAGTGCAACTGTCATAAAAAATATGCCAATTGCCAAGCACCTGAATTTTGATCATGTGACCATGGGGATGGTACAGTAGTTTTAAGTGTGAAACCACTTATAAAGTCACTTTTTTCAGTGCCATTGTAACTTTGAATGGTTATTAAACAAATGGCTGTAAGCCAAGGACTATCCATACTTTAAAATAAGTGAGAAGGAACATTACCCTTGAAGTGCAATGATTTATTATTGTAACTCTGCAAAATACAAAGCTATTCAATCAACTTGACAGTTCTGTGAGGAGCATTTAAATTCAGGAATAATATCAATTTTAATTTTCTATTCTCTAGTCCTGGAACGGCATCACTTTGTGAAACAAGCTCAACAACTTCTTCCATGGATGACACACCACTCCCAGTCATCTTCATACCAATTAAACCCACTTTTGCAGAGAGGTAGGAGCCCCAAGGGATGCTGTCCCTTTGTCGAAGCACTTTGTTTTTCACTTGATTTAAAGTGTTTCCTCTATGACATTATAATACTTCTTTTCCCAGAGGCACAAGAGTACAGTGATGGAAAATTTATGGGCAGCAAAGGGGTTTTTTTTATCATTGGAAGCTGTTTGTCCATGGAGATCAAATAATATTAAATGTTCAGTTTACTATCTGGGACAGATTACAGTATATCTACTGTCTTGAGTATTGGCTTTCTTTTTCATGAACTAAATTTCTAACTTTTATGATTATCACACTTGAATATAACCAGAAAATATCCTGCCGTTGGCTTTTTACAGCAGTGTTATGTACATTTTTTAGAAACTTTGATTCCTAGGCATAGACTCCATTAAGTAGCACAATGTTGAATCAATTGAGAGAAGCTACCCTTTTCAGTTTGTGTTACAAAAGTGCCTTGTGTTGCAAAGATCCTTTGTGCTCTGGGCAAAGGTAACTTTTTAAATACATTGTATTCAGGAGCATGCTATCTTATCAAAACCAGAGAAAGATTGTTTGATCATTAAGATATTTATAGCTTGGCTTTTATCCAAAGGCACTCGGTGTAGCTAAAAATTAATTTAAATATTTTATATTATGTTTTCTATCATTTATGTTCTTTAGATATATCTCTCCAAAGCAGCCAACCATTAATGCCTCAATTTTCCCAAGTGCCCTCTAGCAACAAGATATTGGATCATCTTGAATCTGAGATCAGGAACCTTAATCTATCTCAGCCTATGCTACCTTCACATCATGTTGGAAGCAGTCAGCATCCTAGCATTCTCTCTTCTCTGGGCTCAGAGATTGTGGAACGCAGAGTAATCCAGTTGCCTCCTATCATTGAGCGTATCCCATCCTCTCAGAGATCTAGCAGTTCATCACGACCAGGGAGGTCTACACATATTCCAAGACCTCGGAGCAGCACAAATGAAAACCAGAGAGAGGAGAGGAGACGGAGGCGTCGTTCATCTTTGGATGATGATTCTCCTTCCAGCTATGATCAGGAACTATGGGATAGGCATAGAAATCCCAGAAATGAATCACAAAGATATGGCAGCCATCATGGTAGATACTGGCATTCCACAACAGATGTAGTACCCACCTCTCGCGGCAGAAATAGTTATGATTCCCATCTTGAGACAAGAAGAGATTATTCTGGACAACAACACTCCAAGAGAAAAAATCAAAATTCACAACGACGAACATATCAACATGACAATAACTTTGCTCACCGGGATCAACGACGACGGCATCGCAGCTATTCTCCACCATCCTCCTGGGAGTCATGGAGTTCCTCTGGAGAACAGGACTATTCCCGGAAAAACAATAGGCCTCAATGTCGTCAGCATCATTCCCCAGACTGGCAGTATGAAAAACCTCCTAGTTATTGTTCTGTTGAAGTTACCCCAACCAAGAATAAGAAACTCAGAAAGTCGACAGAACCATCGGTAAATTGTGATATGATGGCTTTTATGATTACTTGAATTATTCTGTCCTGAAACATACCTGCTGGTCTGTAACAGAGATAGGAAATAGAGAATGGGTTACAGAGGGAAGGTGGTGCTTCATAGGGGAGATGCGGCCACCAGGAGTCACAACTACAGTGTCCAACAAGGTGTTGTTGTTTGATAGAAGATATCCTCCCTACTAGATCTGGTGGGGCAAACAAGAACAGTGAAAGAAAGGTTGTGATTCAAATAGCCTGGCCCTATGCCATATAGAGCTTTATAAGTAATAACCAGCACCTTCACAAGAACTGGCAATGCCTGCTATACTGAAAAGCTCTATAATGTGTTCCATCCAAATTAAAGAGAAGCTCTTCAGTGCTGTCAGCTTCTTTACATGCTAAAAATTCAGTAACTATTAAATGGCATCCTTCACGCCAATATGCTAAGGATTGAATGGCATCAAATTACATGTAAAATGTACTTTAAATTAATCATCCTAAAATGATGAAGTACATTATAAATGGCTGCTGACTTGTCATTTTTCCTGGCCTCTTACTAATAGCAGTTTTCTTTTTTCTTCTAGGAAAAAGGCAGTTCTCGCAGTGGGATGAGTGTTGTCATTTAACCTCTTCACTCTGCTACTGTATAAAATGAGATTTTGGTGGCTGCCTGAACAGCAGATTTTCATTCTAGCCTTTAATATTATTCACTAAATGCAGCAGTCAGTAACAGGTTTATTTCTCTATCACCATCAGACTGTACTTTCTTGTATTAAAAGTTTTTAATCATTTTTGCATTTTAAAAAATGCAGTAAGATTTTTTTATTTTCCAAAACAAATACTGAGAGATTACGAAGATGATTTCCTTGTCTGGATCTTGAGGTCTTACCTGGTTCTTAATACTCTTATCAGTGTTAAGAATACCAAGCTGCAACTGTTCATTAATTGGTGGGGTCGTTTCTGTTCCTCCAAAAGATAACAATTTTAACCTTGGGTAATGAACTACAGAATTCAGTCTTGCTTTATTACACACATTGTGTTATAGGATTTTTTTTAAAATTGAGTCAGGAAGTTTTCTTGAAAATTTTGAGCCAGAAAACTTTCAGATACTAGTGCGTATATCTAGTATCCATAGTTTGCACACATCTTTGTGCTACATTATTTGATGTCGACAAAAATGTAGCCTAATTCGTGAGGTTTGAACATCCAAAGAAACAAGTTGATAAGTGAATTGCTGTAATGTTGGGCAGTAGGCAATAAAAATAACACACCAGTGTGCCTCCAGTACATCAAGAAAAGCAGCTAGGACGTCTCTAATGAACCTTAAAGCATGTCCAGTCACATTTAGACTGAATCAGTCTAAGACTGAGAGAGCTATTCAAAACTGCTCAAACTACTTTTTCATTAGGAAATAAGATATAAAGTAAAATACTGCTGGGTGTAATTGTTGGAGTGATGCTGTTCAACTTTGTTATTAATGATTCTCATGATTCTCATTCTCATGATTTACATGAGAAACTGTGAATGATTATCAGTTTTGTAAATGATACAAACTAGGTGAGAATTACTAATAAGCTTAAAGAGAAAATGCAAAATGATTTGTATTGGTAATATAAAGTTAGAAAACAGATCGACAATTACAGAATGAAACTAAATGATGGCAAATGCAAAGTTACTCATGAAACAAATCAAATGCACAAGTGTAAGATAAATGATACTGTGCTTGATTGTGATACTTGTGAAAAAAAATCAAGGAATAGTATTAAAATCTAATTGTGAGTCACCAGAATGATTAACTTGCAAAATAAGCAATTTGATGTTAAATTCCATTAAGTACTGTTTCTAAATTAGGATATTTACTCATTTTGTTGCATTGTATTGCTCAGACTCTGTCTTGATTACTATGTTCAGTTTGGGCCCTATGCTTCACAAAAAGATTCAGAAAACCACAGAAGGACAGTGAGGAAGATAAGTTGTCTAGAAACTAAGTCTTTACAAAGAGGGGATGAGGAGTCTACTGCACCTGGAGTACGTGAGTTTGATTAATAATCTGCCTTCAGGATCTTTGTATCAATCATGCTTTCTCTGATATCACTACCTTCTCTAGATTGAGCAGGAAAGTCAACAAAAGGTTCATATTTTACACTTGAATGGTAGTAGAATTGTTTATGAAGTCAGGGGTCTTGATAAAGCATGATTTCTGATTTCTGGAAGCTGCTAATCACAGTAAAGCTTATGATAGGGAGGTTAAATATGGGTGAATTAGGAAACATAATTCCTAATATTTATGGGTGAATTTACCCATATTATGTCCCATCCTTCTTCCATTAATTTATCTTAATTATAGATATAACATCACTATGTAGGGATTATGGTGGCACTGTGATTAAAGTGCTGTAGGCTACTTCTGCTGGCTGCCGGCCACCTGCAATTTGGCAGTTTGTATCTCATCAGGCTCAGGGTTGACTCAGCCTTCCATCCTTCTGAGGTGGGTAAAAAGATGACTCAGACTGTTGGGGGCAATAAACTGCTCTGTAAACTGCTTAGAGGGGGCAATAAAGCACTGTAAAGTAATATATAAATCTAAGTGCTATTGCTATTATGAACAGATGTACAGCATTGTAACATTGTGCACTGTAGAAATTAGCTTCTATCATTTGTCAATTTAAACACAGCCATATTTGAAAGGAGGATTAAATAAACTGTTTGAAATATGGTGTCTGGAAGGCTTATATTAGTGGGGCCTAGTGTTGAGTAGTTTTGCAGGTGGATTTTTAATGCACTTTTTAATGGATGGGACAATGTGCATTATGCATCCAGTACAAGAGAACTCTGGTCCTGTTGTGGCATCTTCTTGATGAATGCACTGGGAGTATGTATCAGCCAGGAAAGAAAGACTGATGTGTGACAGTGCATGAGACAGTGCTATCACACCATGGGGATAATTTCACTAATTTCATCAATGTCCTGCTGGCCCCTTGTCATCCCAGTGGTTTGAGGTTCCTGTATAGATTGTAAAGATGTGTCAATAATTATTGCAACTGGTGTTATCCTTTCCTCTCAATTTTGGTGAGCAGAATGGGCCTACCAGAAGAATGTTGGTGGCCATTAGTTACCATGAGATTTTTTTTTATCTAGTTGGAAGTTTCTACAAATGGTAATCTAAAGCACTAGTACACATGTTCTTTTGTAGTGGGAGCTAAACGCCCGGTCCCACTGGTCGACGGATGCAAAACGTATGCATAAAGGACACAGCGGACGATCAAAATTTCGGGGGGGGCTCCATCCGTTGTCATCCGCTCCAAAAAGTGGTGAAAATTTGCATAAACAGAATGGAAAAGAATGAATGTGGGCAGTATGTAGTGGGGATGTTAAACGGATGTTCATAGGAAGCCTAGAGGATGAAAGCAGATGGAAGCGGATGACACACCCGAAGGGGTTCCGGGGGAGAATTTCGAAGCGGACATATAGCGGAAGGGGTGGATGCATAGCGGATGAAGCGGATGCACCACGGACGCCTATAGGAAACAAAGGGGATGCCGCATGGATGTATAATGGATGCAAAGCGTTCACTGCGCATGCGGGGAGTATGAATTGCGTCAGCTCCGCGGATATAAAAGGATTCAGCACGCACACAGTCAGCATACAGGGGAAAGACGTGCTGCCACATACATCTAGCAGGAACACCATGGTTCGTCAGTCAGGCAAGAAGAGGAAGCCTGTGCCTACTCGTTCAAGCCCTGACAAGGTGAAAAAGGCCAGAACCAGCATCCCACCCCCTGGCACTGACTCTGAAGCTGCTGCTGCTGCTGCTGTGGTGGACCAGCCCCAAGGCCCTCAAAGCCCTGCTGCTGAAGGCCCTGAAGGCCCTGCTGCTGAAGCCCATGAAGGTCCTGCTGAAGCCCCTGCCAGAGGGAGGAAGAGGCAAAGGAAGGAGAAGGGAGAGAGGAAACAGTACACCATTTCTGAGGAGCATGAGGATGAGGTGCTGGAATGGCTGACTGAGAATGAGTACCTCTGGAGAAAGGGCCACAGACTGTATTGGGACACCAAGAAGAAGCAGGCAGCTTGGAGAGACAAGGCAGAGAGCCTGGGGTACACTGCAGAAGTACTCCTTGGATGGTGGAAGCACATGCACACCTGGTATGGCAAGCTACACCTCAAGAAATCCGGGCAGGCCGCTGTCAAGCTCACTGACTGGGAGATGTACGTCATGGCCAAGTGCAGTTTCCTGGAGGATGAGATCCGCCACCGAGGAGCAGCCCCTCTGAGACCCCTCTCCCTCAGACAGCCCATAGACATCCAGTCCTTTTCCAGCCAGGAGCCAGCTACCCTGTCCAGGCAGGTGTCTTCAGAGGGCCCCACAGCAGAGACCCCCCTGACAGCTGCACTCCCCATGCCAGCAGACTTGGAAGATCCCGTGGAGGATGATGCCCTGCTATCACAAATGGAGGAAGAAGCAGCAGCCAGCAGAGGCCAACCCACCCCCCAGCTCCAGAGGATGCATGCAGAGAGGCAGACTGGAGGGCCAGGACCACAGTGTGCTGTTGGAGATCAGGGACACAATGAAGACCAGCACAGAATTTCTCTCTCAGCTGGTCCACTTGGACAGAGCATCCTCAGGCCAGAACACCTTCATCACCTACGTGAGCCAGACCCTAAGGGACCTGCCCAAGGCCTAGTACCAGGTGATGAAGCAGAAGATCACAGCACTTCTGCACAACCCTCAAGGCCCAGCTGAAGCTGCTCCTACCCAGTCCAGGTCTGCTCCTCCAACCCAAGCGATGTCACAGCCCTTCCACGGCTTTCAACAGCCCCTCACCTACCAAACCAAGGCTATGACTACCAGGACTTCCCACAGCACAAGCAGAACTTCCCAGTCCAGGCCCAGGTTCATCAGACGCCACAGACGCCAGTCCTCACCCAGCTGCAGACCAGACAGTCCTACTACACTCCTCCTGCCTCCACCCCATAGCCAAGCCCGTCAATGGACAATCTGTTATCAATATTGGGCCTGACATCTCAAGTCCTTGATGAAGGGCCTCTCAACCTCACGGGACTGAGTCAGCTCTCGGATAGCTTCCTGAACACACCACCACCTGTTGTACCCTCAGAGCCAAGCACCCAATGTGCCTCAGACCAGCACTCAAGCCACAGCCACCTCCACAGTCCCTGCCCGCTTAACAGCTGAAACCATGGACATGACTCAGAGAGACTGAGAATAGTGTCAGAGACTGAGCTGTTTACTTGTTAAGTTTATCTTTGCTTAAGACACTTTACTTGGTTCATTTTGCTTATTTAATACAGTCATAAAGTTTACCTAAGAAAGTTTATCTTTGCTAAAGACACTTAATATAGTTTACTTGGTTCATTTTGCTTATTTAATAAAGTCATAAAGTTTACCTTAGAAAGTTAATAAAGGTTATCTTTGCTTAACACACTTAAGATAGTTTACTTAGTTCATTTTGCTTATTTAATAAAGTCATAAAGTTTACCTAAGAAAGTTAATAAAGGTTATCTTTGCTTAACACACTTCGTTTACTTGGTTCTTTTTTTTTAACTTAATAAAGTGTTGGTGAAAACTTTGAAAAAATGGTTAAGCCTTTACATGCTTGTGGGATAGATAAGGATAGTTGTGGGACAGATAAACCTCCAGTGCAACCATAGTGGGACTGTATGGTCCACCATCCCAGCAATCCAGATGATTTTCTCCCCCTTTTTATAGAAAATATTGGTTGTCCGCTATGGGGCCTTCCACATACTCTAGACATACTGCAGACATCCTAAATATACGAGATACATCCCAGATACAAATGTTTTGTCTGTTTTTAATACTTTATATACGAGATGCATACGCTTACATCCTTTCTATTTCCATACTACTAACGCTGTGTAGACATTCCGTGTACCTTTTGTTTCCTCCCTCTTTCCATTTTCAGCTGCAGCGGATGTGAGTTGAGGGGATGGCCAGAGGATGCAGAGAGGATACAGCAGATGTTTTAACGGATGATAACGGACATAGAACGTTTGTTGCCCGTATATCTCATGGATGTACATCGTACGCGGCGGAAAGTTCATCCATTCACAAAGTTTTGTGCAGCTCAAAACTTCTTGAGCGGATGAAATCTCAGTGGACGGATGCTCGACGGATAGTGTATGAAACACGTATGCAGTGAGTACACAATGGATGCATAGCATTTTCCAATGGATGGCAAGCTTTTTAAAACGTTTTACATCCTCTTTGCATCCGTAAGTGCAGTGGGACCGGGCCTTAATAGGGTTAAGGATCTGTTTCTAACAAACATGAAGCTATCCTGGTCTCCCGATATTTGAACCAGGTTACTGTTACAGCTGTATCTGATTTGTCAACTACTTTCAACATTGTATTTCCATCTTTCGCTTTCTATGATGTGGAGTCCCTCAGTATGATCTGTGTTTTTATGCAAAGACCAGGGAGTAGAAAGAAATTGGATGGTGAATGGGAATGGATGGGTGTGGACAACGCTGAGTGTCTGAGTAGAAGAACAATTATTGTGGTTATTAAGAGTTGTGGATGTTTGAATGTGCTTTATTACCTTGAAGAAAGTGATGAGATTGGGACAGGAGACTGCAGTTCCATCAAGCTCACGACAGGGCAGGAAGCAGAGGACTGGCTGGAGATGATGGGACCAGTCGTTAAGATCTTCCTATATTCCAGTCCTCAGTATTCATTTCCAAGACCTGTAACAAACTGTTGATGTAATATTGAGGACCAGGAGAAGATCCGCAAAGAAGACAAGTCAGATAAAAGTAATTTGAGTCAAAAGCAGAAATTTAACTTGAAAAATCTTTCAAATTAAATTGAGGAGGCGATTTCAGATTTTCAGGCTTCTGATACTAATAAAAATATTAGTATACATGACTAGTTTCCTGGTCCCTGGGGCCACAAAGGATCTAATAATCTGGTCTACACTTGAAGGGGCTGACAAGATTAGGTTATCAGACCCTTGATTTTCCTAGCATCCAGCTGTTAAACACCAGGGTGCTACATAATAAGACTTGATGATTTGATTGTGAATGAGACTTGCACACACCTTCCCCAACAATAGGCTATTGCTCTGGTCATTTCCACCATTCTAGGACTTTACAAGGTGATGTTGCCACATAAAAACTCAATCTTTTATACTCAGTCTGTTAATATTCAATTTAAGCAAAAGTCTCATAGTCCATAAAATAACATACCACCTTTGCCTTCAAGACATTATTGAAATAGTTGGGAAGAAGTACTGTTTTAGTGTGGTTGCTCCTTTTATAGTCACTACAGCAAAGCTCCTAGCTCCCTGGCAGGACTCCCTCCAAGCTATGCTGCTCACCATAGCTTGTGGTCCTGGCAGTTGAAAGTCCTCTTGCCTGCTTTTTAATAGTTGCCAGTCTACGGATACTCCCTTTGCTTCATCTATAGGCCATTTGCCTTTATTTTTCCTACTTTGCACACCTCTTATTAGCTTATGCTTTTATAAGTTCAAAAGACTGGGTGGGGTTAAGCTTTTGCTGTATGTCCTTGAAAACACCAGGGTTTGGCTCAATTAGCCAGGCAGCTGGAACACTGATTTGAATGCTGAGGAAATGAATGAATGAATGAATGCCTAGGGGAAGGAGGGTTGTCTTCATGTCTGCATCTGCTTTTCAAACAAGCAGATAGCAACTCCAGTTCATTCCCTCACATGGTCTGAAGTCACCCAGCTGGCTTTCATGACTAAGGGAAAACTAGAGTTCAGAATCCCCTGGTTTCTAGGGAAGCACCTTAGCAAGCTACAACAAACTATGTTTCTATGTATAATCAAGACATGAATGAGCCTGGAAGCGGGGGAGGGAGGTGTTCTCTTTTTGGAAATATTTGCAACTGTCCCAGTTCTTGAGCTCTCAGCAAGTTTCAATAACTTAGACCAGTGGTTCCCAACCTGTCGGGCTGTGAAGAGGGGCAGTGATGGCGGGGAGGGAGAGGATAGTTTCACACAGGAGCCTGCTGCTTATTCAAGTAGAGCTTTGCGTGCATGGCCGCCACTTGCACAACCAAGTTCCCCACAGGCTGCGGACCAGTACCAGTCCGCAAACCACGGGTTGGGGACTGCTGCCTTAGACCACCAATTGCATTTCCCCTTTGACTAGTATGCAGTTGGAGGAACAAGTGACAACTCTGACCTGTAAGTCATTTCACAAATCCATTGAGCGTGTCAGTTGTGTCCATACCCAGACTAGGAGGCCCTTAAAATAGTCACATGTTTTGTTATTTCATGGCTGAATTGTTATACTGCATTCTATATGGGACTACAACTGGTGCAGAATGCAGTAGTATAGGCAGCTACAGTTACATCATTGCTTATCTATAAAATCTCTTTTACCATTTGCATTGGTTACTCATAGGTTTTCAGGTGCGATTCAAGTATTGGGTATCACATATAAAATCTTTCATGGCATCAGGCCTGGTTGTCTGAGGGACTATCTATGGTTGCTATAGTTGCTGTCTATTCAATGTGATCTAAGAGTGTTGGCATGTTGTGGGTCCCATCAATTAAGCAGTGCCACCTGATGGAACCCAGAACTGGGTCATCTCTATCATAGCACCTGCCCTGTGGATTGATACCACCCATAAATCCCACCTTGCTCTTATTTAAGTAATCGGATTAAAACAGAACTCATCTCCCAAGCAGAGGTCTAGAGTGGATGGTGGAGCCACCTAGTGCTGTAATGATATATCCAATAAATCCAATAAATCAAGAAGTAATTAAATACTTAGCATAATTGATTTTTGATACTTTTTAATACTTTTCCATCAGTATTTTGGGGATATTTTTGCACAACAAAATGTTACGGTATAACTTAAATCATTTGTTCAGAACTTTGGTACAAAATAAAAATCTGGAAAAGTGTCATTTTATTTTCTCTCCCTAAAATATTTTATGCCAGCAAATAAGGTTTTCTTTAGATTGTTGGTACTTCTATCTGTGAATAGATCAGTGTCGGGATTCAACTATTTTCACCACTGGTTCTGTGGGCGTGGCTTGGAGGGTGTGCTTTGCATGCGCATGCGCAGAGGGTTTGATAATGACCAACAATCCTGCACTTTCCCTGTGAGTTCAACAGCTGACATGTGGCAATACGCTGTACTGCGGGAAGCAGCTGAGTTTCAAATTCAGAGCCAGGGCAGGCCCAGCAGCTGATTGTCAGAGCAAACCAATTCACTCACAGATGATCTTCGGAGCTACCGGTTCAGCCGAATCAGGGCGAACCAGTAGAATACCACCCCCGGAATAGATCTATTTTGGCCACATGAAGACAAGACAAGAATTGAAATGATGAGTTTCTGGTATAGAAATAGTGCCTCTCTGCAACATCTGACATAGTTAGTCATAAGTCAGATTGTCATAAGTGCCATGGAAGCACAAGTTCATTAGCATTGAAGTTGTTTGTATACATTGACCTAGAAGTCACTAGAATAATTCCTGCTTCTGTTATCAAGGAGACAGCATGTCAGTGATGGGAGCAGAACAGGCAAGTGAGGAAAAGAAAACCTTATCACAACACTTGAATGCAGGGTTAGGAGTGTGACTGTCTTTTCCATTCCCAAACAGTGAAGTGTAACTTGAGTTCACCATCTGTGGTGAATCCAGTGAATGCTATACAGCATTTGTACATCATCAGACACCTGGTGCTCATCAGTGGTTCTAAAGATAATATAATAGCTGTGGCTCTATTTTTGGCAATTATCTCCTTTGGATATGATGAGGAAGGGCTTTCCATTCTACAAATGTGCCAACGCTCTTCTTTTCCATTAGCCCATCTTTGAGTTTCCTCTTGCTTCATGTGTTATAAGCACTGAAATAGGCACGGAGCAATGTTATAGCCTTTGAGCTTACCAGTTAAGAGGCACATGCCCCATGTATATGCTCTGTTGTGGGCTGCAAAAGATTACTGGGGGGGGGGGGGGGGCTTGACTATAGGTTTTAAGTCACAAAAGTGAAACTGGACCAGCTTGTTCATATGCCCCTATTTATCTTATAAATCAGTGGTCCCCAAAGTGGCTTTTTAGACAACAGGGACCCATTTCGTGGTCCAAAGAGGGTGTGATTTCACATGCTGCCTGCATCTTGTGGATGCGGCTTTGCTTGTTTGCACAGCCCAGTTTCTGATATGTAGCGGACTGATGTCTGTCTACAGACTGGGGATTGGGGACCCCTATTATAAATAGAACATTACTACTTAATGATGGATCATTTCAGAGTGAATAAGGTACAGCACTACATCTTCACATTAAGATTTTTTTCATGAGTGAATTGAATCCTGAATATTTACAGTATAATTTGAATAATGTACAATTCTTGTGCTGGGAAACAATTCTGCAGAGAATCTGTGAATCATTAATTATCTCTACTGCAAGAGAACTAGGAAAGAATAACCCAGTTCTTATCTCCATATAAAACAAATACTACAAATGAACTATACACTCAAAGTTAATATGTACTGAATTTCTTTGGCATATACGTAGTCTAATAATTGATAGTGCTGGACTGCAAGACACCTTCAAGACAAATTCAAAACAACATCTGCTTGAGCAATTATTAGATTAACTATGTAAAATAGTACATTAATAAAAAGTTTCAAATTCAATTTAACTGAAATAAAGATTCTGCAGTTTCATCGCTATTTGTATAAAATTGGTTCACATGTGCCCATATACAGTATGCATCACTTGATCATTAGCACACAATCGAGAAACATTTCAATTTAATTTGGCATCAGGAGATGTGAAAGTTCCGTCCAAGAAGAATAATGTTGTTCATCACTATATCTCTGGCTTAATAAAGTTTTGTAGTTAAAGAGTGTATTTAAGTATGTTCTGGGTTGTGTCTAGGAAAGTGTATTTTTGTGTGTGCAGTTACTTCATCTATTAAGGTTATATACATAAATGACCTCTTTGATCATATTAAGACAACTGCGTCCTATTCGCTGACGATGTAAATCTATTCAACACTACAGACAATACTGCTACCCTTCAAAAAGACCTCGATTATGTGTCAGAATGGTCAAACAAATGGCAACTTCAAATCTCAACAAACAAATGCTCTGTCTTACATATTGGCAAAAAAAAAAATCCAAAAAAAAAAATACAGGCTGAATAGTCAAGACCTTGTTGATGATCCAAACTCTGTCAAGGACCTTGGAGCACTCATCTCTAATGATCTAAGTGCTAGAGCCCACTGAAACTACATAGCCAAAAAGGTGGTAAGAGTAGTTGTTAATCTAATCCTACGTAGCTTCTTCTCTGGTAATATCACAGTACTAACTAGAGCATACAAAACATTTGCTAGACCAATATTCGAACACAGCTCATCAGTCTGGAACCCACATTACGCATTTGATATTAACACAGTTGAGAAAGTCCAGAAATATTTCACAAGAAGAGTTCTCCACTCCTCTATTCACTGCAGAATACCTTATGCCACCAGACTTGAAATTCTAGACCTAGAAATCCTAGAACTATGCCACCTTTGGTCCAATCTAAGTATAGTATATAAAATCATACATTGCAATATCCTACCTGTCAATGAATACTTCAGCTTCAACCATAACAACACAAGAGCACACAATAGATACAAACTCAAGGTTAATTGCACCAAACTTGATTGCAGGAAATATGACTTTAGCAACAGAGTGGTCAGTGTTTGGAATATTCTTCCTGACTCTTGTGTTTTCTTCCCCAAACCCCAAAAACTTTAACCTTAGACTGTCTACAATTGACCTCACCCCTTTCCTAAGAGGTCTATAGGGGGCGTGCATCAGCACACCAACGTGCCTACCGTCTCTGTCCTATTGTTTCTTTTATTTTTCTTATATGTATCCATGTATTCATAACTATGTTTTTACTTGTACCTATTATCTTGTAAGCAATTGACAAACCAAATAAATAATGAACAACATATATGAGGCAGCTCTGAACAAGCAAAAAGGAGACATTTTGAATCTTATTTATAACAAATATGTAGGAAAAAATTTTCATTATAAAAACTGTATCTTGTCAGATATATATCAAAATGAAGCATTGCCTGCTTCAGATGTTTTTGTATACAATTTTTATGTTTTACACAATTTATTGTTATATTATATAAAGCTCACATTATGTCATTAGCAAACTGCTGTGTTAAGGAAATGTAAAATAAAGCTAACAAAATCATGTTCTAATGTTTATGAAATGTATTTGGATTAGGTTTTGAAACTATTATCTGCTATAAAGCAACCTAGATATGAAACAGTTTTAGAGCACATTAAAATTACTTAAACAGAAGTTAGTATCTTGTACATATAATTATTTTCTGTCCACTGCACAAGAATTATATTTCAGTTATTAAATCTTTACATTCATGGGTAATGAAGAGTATATTTGGAAAAGCAGCTATTTGGCATTTTAGATAGTGCTGCTCAGAATGACAATTGAAAATTTCCATGTGCCTTGGGAATATTTATAAGCAAGGGTACATTTTGATGATAGCTTCTAAACTCCTGCTGCTCAATTTGGCAGTTATCTTCAGGTAAAGGCATCAACACCAGGATGAGTCTTACCAGGAGACATTTTAGAAGCTTGTTGTGTTTTAATAACACTTAGCATTTAAACTTACAAACTGCTCCAAAGGGCTCTACAGCACGTTCTGAGCAGTTTACAATGTCAGCATATGCCCGCTAACAATCTTGTTCCTCATTTTACCGACTTCAGAAGGATGCAAGGCTGAGTCAACCTTGAACCAGTCAGGATCAAACTCTTGGCTGTTTGCAGGGTTAGCCTGCAATACGGCATTCTAACCACCACGGCTCATAGACTGTGGGTTTTTTTTGTCTAATTTTTATCGGTTGTTCTAAGGTACCCAGGATTACTATAATAGGGGACCATACTTCATGTGGGTTGGAGTGCTTGAAAACAATCTTGGATTAGATGGGGGGGGGGGAATTGTAATCTACTGAATCAGTTCTTATATAATGCAGTTTCACATAATTCTGTAATTAGGCTAGAGTCTACCCCTCTCCCACCCGGCAATTCTGAACTTGAGGAAAATGAGATATTATTCTCTATATCAATCTTACAAAGGCAAATCTACATCACTGAAATAAGCTCCAATTTATGTCATCTCAAATCTGCACATGCCTTTATGGAAAATGGCATAGAAAGCTACATCTTAGGAGTTGCTTTAGGTTTTTTTTTTTCAAAGATAACCTTCCAATAACTTTATTAAATTGAGGTTTTTTTGGCATCTTATCAAGCCCAACGGTGCTTTTGTTAAGGTTTAACTAACTCTGTCTATTGTGAAAGAGCTGATGTGAAACAAACGAAGACTTGGGTGCAACTATTTTGGGACTGAAAGACAGCTGTTATTTCAGAATCAGAAGTAACAGCAGCCAGTGAAGAGGTAGGTGATAATTCTAGCTGTGAGTAAATGGAATATATCAAATGAGTAAAGAAAGAAATTTATTTGGTTGACAATGGGTGGGAAAGGGAGAACAGAATAGTAACAATAATCCCAAATTCTCTGTTTGAATTATTATGTATATCCTAAAATGTAGCACTTAAATTAAAACAAGGATGATGTAGTTTCAGATAACTTTTCAATCCTAGACATTGTTATTGCTAAAACAATATATATATATTTATAACAAGCCAAAAATTGTTCTTTAAAACACCTTACTTATTTGCTAGTATATTTCAAAATATATATATGACAGAGGTAATTTAACCACAGCATGAATTTCTGTCATATCTATTATTTCACAATGCTGCAGTCAGTATTATGGGAGTTCTCATTCCTTAAAATAATGTAGTAGTTGGGGTATCATTGTAGAAGTTGGGAAGTAATGGGCTCAACATCAGTAACTGTGAGAGGAATCCAGGATTTTTAGAGGACAACCATTTAAGTATGAGCCAAGCAGTGTGCTACAGCTGCCAAAAAAGCCAATACAATCCTAGGCTGCACCAAAAAGGGTTAATATCAAGTTCCTGTGAAGTATTAGTACCACTATATACTTCCTTGGTAAGCCCACTTTTGGAGGAGAAATTTCCAGACTGAGAACAATTAAATCAGTGGAATAGCTTACTTCAGAAGTTGTGGATGTTCTATCACTGGAGGCTTTTAAGAAGAGATTGAACAGCTATTTGTCTGGAATGGTATTGGGGCTCCATCTTGGGCAGGAGGTTGGATTAGAAGACCTCCTTCCAATTCGGTTATTCTGTATTTTACCAATAAAAAAATAAATAGTGGATGCCTCTGTAATTTGCATTATATCTGTCCTCCTCAATACTGTATATGTTTAAAGAACATTATTTCCTATACTCTAGCAGAATTTATGGACAATCTTAACCCTAGGCAGCATAGAGCATAATAGGATTTTCTTGCTGGGTAACAAATATATAAGACTTTGAACAAAATGGAAGCTCATTTTCCTTCGATGTATGACTGTAATGTATATCAGCAGCACCTAGAGAAATACCTAGTTCCAATATACATTGTGAAGAAACAGAATCCATCAATAGATATGATTTAAACAGTGGGGACATAACACAAAATTATACTGTCTTATTTCAGTAAAGTACTGGCTTCTATGTTTCCTATGGTTGTATCATGCTATTACGTTATTCTTATGAAATAGCCAAGCAACTTCTTTTTCCAGAATTCTGCAAAACTATTTGTCAGCCTCCACCAAAACAGCGATCGAAACTATGCTCCAGCTCAAGCCTTTATCTCTTGCTCTTATCCTTTTACTTGCACACATGATGACTGGTAAGATCTGGGGGCCTTCCATTCATAGATGTTTTGCTTGCTGAATCTTGCTTGCCTCAGCTTCCAGTTAAAGTTAAGTCCTAGTATTAAGTGTGGAATGTATGTGATTTATTATTGTTGCTATACCTAGTTACTGATGAACTAAATAAGGTTCAGACACTTTTCAGAAAAAGATTTTAAAAAATAACAGTTGGAAGAGAACTTGGGAGATCTTCTAGTCCAACTCACTGCTCAAGCAGGATGATCAGCATCAATATTGTGTATTGCATTAATCAAAAAATAGCTTAAATTTTGTTCTAGCAATAGGACTAGTCATGTGTTTAAATCTTTTAAAAATCAACATATCCAGATATTATCATACAGTCATGATATTGGAAGGAACACTTAGGTCATTAAGTGTTCCCTTCCTTGCCTGTGCAAGAATCCAAATTAAAGAATCCCCAACAGATGATCATCTACTTTACATAAACATACCCAGATAAAAAAGTCATCATATATCTAGCTACTACTCTGGCAAATTAACATTACTTTTAGAAATTGCTGTGCCATTCAGTGAATATTTGTATTTCCTGCATTTTGGAATGAATTGATGTTATTCTGCCATCAGGTATTTGAAGAATACTATTTTAACCCTCGTTATTCCTTCCTCCGTTAAATATTACCAATTATTTCTGTTTTCCTATATAAAGATGTAGTTTGTAGTTCCTTGATCATTCTTATTGACCTCTTTAAACTTGATCCATTTTCAGCACCCCTGAAAAGGATTTAATCCCCCAAAATACAGGAATAAGAAAAATATATTTGTGGAAAAATACATAGTAGCTAACATTACAATGCAGATAATCGATGTTGGAAAAGATCAATTACAGTGCTGATCCAATCTGGGAATTCAGCAACTACAATCAAATGAGACAAGAAAATATATAAAAGTCAAAAGCCCACATTCTGGACAAATAATGTGGACTTGAAAAAGGGGTAAAAGAGGCCATCTATGTTGACATTGAATAGCCCTCTCTCAACAAAGGGGAATATGATACCACCTATCTCCTATATACAACACAGTCCTTTCACAGTTCCAAGAGGATTCCAACCTATTTGCACTCTTGATTCAGGTGAACTTGAGGGCAAAGATAAACCCCCAAGTAGCCTCAATGGCTCTCAGAAAGAGTGCTAATGACCAGATGATTGCAAAGAAATATAAACCTTCCATTCCCCTTCACACACACCATTCAGCCAGAACTGAAGAAACATTTGGATGAGGAACAAAATATTTTCCTCAAGGAAAAAACAAAGGCAAGTTGCCTTTTGAAAAAAGCACTTTGAGACATGGATGAATGAGAATATCCACGGACATTTAAAAGTAAAAATAAGGATTCTGCAGACCACAAGATGGCACCAATCTGCTACAAAATAAAATGACATTTCTTATAAAGAGCCTAGAACAGGATCCAAAATTAGTACATTATCTGAAAATTCGTAATTAAAAATATTTTCCTTAAATTGTATCAAAAATTTAAAGACAATTTATATTACACAGAGAAAATTTAACTTAATAAATATAATTGCTAAAAAAAGAGTTCTTCACTCCAATGTTTGTTCCTGTTCCAGTAGAAAATAGACAATCAATGAAGAGGAACTCCACCTGTTCCAACTAATACCTGGGGAAAAAATTCCTGGAAATTCCACTTTAATCCAATATTGGAGGAAAACAAAGCACTGTAGCTCTTTCCTTCTGTACACCTTGTCAGGCAGCTTTGCCTCTGGTTCTCACTGGAACAAAGCTCTGGGACAATTTGGGGAATTTGACTGTATCTGTCTGCAAAATGTTGGTGTTAAAAAGTGACTTACGACAGTCTTTGCATTTATGACTGCCCTTATGTCACATGATCAAAATTTAGGCACTGTGCAACCAGCATGTATTTATTATATAAGATGTAGCATCCCAGAGTCATGTGATTGCCATTTGTGACTTTCTCTGGGGGGTGAGTTTCCAGCAAGCAAAGTCAAAGGGAGAAACCAGATACATTTAACAACCATGTGATCTGCTTAATGACGCCATAGCTAAAAAGGTTGCAAAAGCAGACATGACTCATTTGTAAAATCAGGCATGATTCATTTAACAATCGCATCACTTAGCAACAGAGGTTCCAACTGCAATTGCAGTTTTAATTTTAATTTCTTTATTTTCCAGAAACTGAAGCCAAAGCCATCTCAAAGAGGCATGTTCGTCATGATTGGCTGATTATTCCTGATACAATTGCATTCAATATATATTCATTAGTAAATGAAGTATCACCTGAAGCAGCTGAGTATTTGTTTAATGCTGTCCAAACACCAGTGATTCTTGAAATAAGGTATATCATGTCAGGTGATTGTCATCCACAGCTTGCTAGGTCATTTGTGAAGGTGCATGAATTAGTATGAAAGGAAAGAATGAGAGTAAAGGTGTTAACTAGGCATTAGACCATTTGGCAGAGAGATCACCTTGTCATAAGAGGTGGACACTGAAAAGCCATAAGTGACAGATGTTGATGACATGTTACGGCTGTCACAGAGCCTGGTGGGTGGTGTTTTTTTTTTTGCCTGCAGCCCAAAGATGTAATGAAATGTGTCCTTTTCTCAATATTGAAACATTATTGAAATAAAACTCAGCTGATCGATTTCTACACACAGGACTATGGGTGGAGCTATACTGACCTTAATTCATGCAGCAAATGGTTTTCAATGTCCCTCTTATTAATCCATTACTTTTCTTAGCAGATATCCACACATCCCCCAAACAGTGCCTTGAGGATACTTCACAAATCATTATTTAAGCTTCCATTATCATGATGCAACTTTTATCTCATTTCCATCCAAGACTACCTTTGATTTATCTGAACTGATATAAATATGTTTTTCGTCTTTTCCCAACACAAAACTTGTTATTTTCCCAATGGATACCACTTTGGTAGTGACCATGGCAGGATGTAGTAGGAGAATGGGATGTCCCACCTTCCACTGATTCCTATTTCTGCAACATCATAACCACCTGTTCCCAATCACCAGGCTCTCCCACCATCCCTTGCAATTTAGTTTGTGCTGTTATAGAAACAGCTACAGGTTGGGGGAAAAGCAGCCGTTGCAACAGGAAGGTTGCCACTACTACAGTAGTACATGCCTAGGAGCAATAATGGACTTCAATAAGGACTTCTTAAAAGACTTCTTAAAGTCTTTTAATAATGGGACTTCTTAAAAGAAGCTGATCTTCTTTTAACCTGGTTGCTGCTACACTTCCATATTTCAGAGACCTCTCCTTGTTTAGATTCCAATGTGCTGCTCAAGTCAGCCAAAGGAGAAATAAATCATGTAAATTAGCACATCAGGAGGGCACTAGACAATGGAAGTCTTTTGGGCAGGGTAGTTTTAAAACATTTCTCAAACTCTCTAACATATGTATCTCTTTATGGCAGGAACTTCCTGATAAAAGAAACAGCTAAGCTCAGTGTAATGGCTGAACAACTGGGAGACAAATTATCTGGATTATGGAAAGAATTGAAAGAATCAACACAATAACACCTATATGAATCTTGTGAAGTATATCCTTGTGTTTTTGTGCATACAACAGATCTTTAAAAAATCATTACTACAAAGGGAAATCTTTGTGAAGGACACCAGTAAATAAATAAGCTACATTCAGCAAGAATAAATTATAAAGCTGCTTTCTTTATAACAAATGTTACTTGCTTCTGCTATTGGAAATAATCACAATACAACACTTAACTCATTTCATTAATACTTAATTCCTGTGTTGGTGTGTGTGCTTCTCCATCTTTTACAGTTATGGCAAACATTTCATTCATTTGAATGATTGTGGTTCATGAAATCCCTAATGTTAAACAAATTTGTCAGCTTTAAGATATTATCATTCTTTTGTTGGCTTTGTTGCAAATGAACAAATGGCTAGCCCTCAGGAAATGTAAAGGAAAACAGGCAGTGCCTAGTTCCTAGCTAGCATCCTGACAGGCAAGGAGTCAGAGTATGAGTAAGCTGGAAATACCTCATTCATCCTGTGATGGGCCACCTCACAGAAAAAGAGCAGATTCAAGGCTTTTCTGCACAGCAGCCTTAATGTACTTGTTTTTCATGCTAAACAGTTAGTAAAGTCCTACCCGGATTTCACCCTGTATCCTAGCTTTGGCAACAAGACTGTTCAGACATAGATTACCATGATCCTCAATCCTCTGGCAAGAAAGCAAGCACCCATCACTTTTCTATCCAAGGGCAGGTTGTTAAAGCCATATGATTTCCATTGATACACCTGTATGAATCTACCTCTGTTGACTCCTCCTTGTACTTTTCATATAACTCAGTGAACCATGAGGAAAAGTACCCATGATTTTACTTTTCTTGTTGCTTAGGCCAGAAGGAGAAACTAGTAGAACTCTTTGTCAATTTTACCTCAGAAAGACTAAACCATCATTGGGGGGAAGATTCTTTCACAAAGGGGAAGACACTTCAAAAATTGTCATAAAGGATAACTTTCAGTGTCCAAGAGGATCAGAGATATTCTTGCCACCACACAGTAGAGTTTTGGAGCAGAATTTTTGAAATGAAGTGCAGTGAATAAATCACACAGTGTCACTTCTGCCAGAAGAAGTCAGCAATACTTTGAGTGCAGAGCAAGAAAAGACCAAAAGCTACTTCACATTAGACCAGGCAATTGGAACCTTATATTATACATGATGGTCTTTGAGAAAGACCCATATAAGGGTTATTTTTTGTGGGTTATCTTTTGTGAGGCAAAAAAGACATGCAGGTGAACCAGAGTGAGAGATAAAAAAGGAACAGGAAAAATTTAATTGATATTTTTCTGTCTCTTGTGCTCAGTAGATTGGGACATGCAGGAAGATCACTGTGATTCAAAGTACACTTTCAAAAATTTGTTTCATTTATATTCTGCCCTTCATTTAAAGATTCCTTCATAGATTAAATGTTTTTTAAAGTTGGAGTCTAAGGTTATTGTATACAATACGTTCTTTTTTGCAGCAAAATAACTATTGCATTTTATGTGGGAAAGCAAGTCTTTAAGTCATATATACTCCATATATTTTAGTCAGAATTTTAGTCATTATCAGAAAAGACATATTTTCCATATCAGTAGGTATTAATGGACTGAATCCAAAATGATGGAGTAGCCTGAAATTCTCTAATTGGTTTATGACAAGAATAGAAAAACCATCTTCTTTCAAATTCACATTAGAGATTTCCCACATATTAAAGCAAATCAGAAAAACTGATTCTAGAAAATTTGTGATAGCATCAGTCATCATAATAATATAAACATAGCTGTCCTTGAATTGCTCTTTCCAACAGCTTTTAATTCAGCTACTGTAAAATATAAATAAAATTCTTTAGGGTAATGTACAGTCATTGATATGTATATAACAAAAAGTAAAAATTATGTATCCTTGCAGGAATACTTTACAGGGATCTAAAAGAGGTCCATTCCCATTTCAGAGGCTGCCTGGTGAGAGTTATGTGCATAGCCTAGGTTTTCTGTGTATTTTTAATTTTATTTATTTACTATTTAATTTTATTTATTGATTGATTTTATTTATTTTTATTATTTTTACAAATAACTCAAGGTGGCAAACATCCCCAATTGTTTTCTTCAAAACAGTTATGTGAGGTAGATTGGGCTGAGAGAGAATGACTGGTCCAAGGTCACTCAGCTGGTTTACATGCCTAAGGTGAAACTAGAACTTTTCTTGTTTTAATCACTAAACCAAACTGTTTCTCATTACCTTCTTCAGGATTGCAAAACCATTGCAACAGCCCAGAAAAATTGCTCTGAAGAAACTGTTTTCTTCTTTAAAACTCCAAAACCAGATTTCATAGCAATTTCTTTCTGAAGCCCTGTGATGCAAGACACTGAAGCTGAAAGTTGCTCTTGATCAGATTGATGCTCCAATTTTGCAAAAAAGGTTGTGGAATCTTGAAGTTGCATTCTTCAAAGTCACAGGACTTCATTTTTCAAAAGCACACAGGACTTTAAAAGTCAAAATCAATTGCAGCCTCTGTCCAGACATCTGAGAACTTATATCCAAAATCCCCTTTACTAATTGACATATTACTGGCTGCCTTGAGAAGATGATGCTCTGCAGTTGTGAAACTATACCTCTTCTCAGTTGCAGACCATAGTTACCTTTACATGTAAAAGTTTAATGGTTTTTTTTTTTTTTTTGTCATCTGGCAAACAACTTTTCTTGACAGGGCTAGTAAGAAGTATTTACCTCTCTAGTAGAGAACTTGTGGTCTGATGGTGTGGTGGGATCTGATGCTGAGCTACCAGAGAAATCTTGAATTATTGCTGTGCAGGAAGTGGCCCAGGAGGGATCCTCCCTAATTTTTGTTCGCATTTATCATATAGTTATGCTGAGCATGCTTTAGTCTGCTGAGATTTTGTCGATGGGTGAACACGCAATAAAGAAACTTCTTGAGCATTGTCATTCTTGGTTTCCCAGACATGACAGCTGGAAACTGTAAGAATCCCTGGAGGAATCTCATTCCAGAAAGGCAGGTCCCATAAATGCATTTCCTGGGTCCTGCTACTGTTTAATCAAGGAAACAAAACAAACATTAATTGACAGTTCTTACTTGCCAGGCAGAAATAATGGAAAATAGGTAAGTCCCTCAAATAACTGGCCCTATTCCATGTTAGACTATATTGGTAATAAACCAACAGCTTAAACTGCACATGAGCAATCAGTGCAGCTCATGAAGCAGAGGTGTTATATGGACATACCAAGCAAGCTTTTCAGTGTCCATGCATTCTGGACCAATTGAAACTTGTGTTGAATCCAAGAATAGTCTACATGACAGAGGGCCTGGTTACCTCAGGGATTTCCTATAGTATCTACCGGGTGGATTCAATGTGGCAGGGTTGATCCCGTCAATTAGGTCCATCTATCAGGACCCAGGAAACAAAACTTCTCTGTAATACGGTCTGCCCTCTTCATGAGATCCAAATGGCTCATATCCTGCTGGTGTTTACGGTCTGCGTAATACGTAATACGGTCTGCCCTGTTCTTCATGAGATCCAAATGGCTCATATCCTGCTGGTGTTTGCCTGAAGATTTGGCTCTTCACTTAGGTCTTTGGTGAGGATAACTGAAACTCCTTTTGACCTAAGTTGCTTTTTTTATTTCTACTTAATTGTTCTTCTGCCATCTCTACTTTTTTTTGTTTTATATGAATAGAATAGAATTCTTTATTGGCCAAGTGTGATTGGACACACAATGAATTTGTCTTGGTGCAAATGCTTTCAGTACATAAAAGATACATTCATCAAGAATCATAAGGTACAACACTTAATTATAGCCATAGGTACAATAAGCAATCAAATCATACCAGGAAACAGTCAATATAAATTGTAAGGATACAAGTGACAAAGTTACGGTCATACAGTTACAAGTGGTAAGGGGTGGGAGATAAGGAGTGATGAGAAGATTAATAGTAATAGTAATGCAGACTTTGTAATAGTTGGAAAGTGTTGAAGGAATTATTTGTTTAGCAGAATGATGCCGTTCAGGAGAAAACTGTCCTTGTGTCTAATTGTTCTGGTGTGCAGTGCTCTATAGCGTCGTTTTGAGGGTAGGAGTTGAAACAGTTTATATCCAGGATGTGAAGGCTTTGTAAATATTTTCTCAGCCCTCTTTTTGACTCATGCAGTATACAAGTCCTCGATGGAAGGCAGGTTGATACTAATTATTTTTTCTGCAGTCCTAATTACTCTCTGAAGTCTATGCCTGTCCTGTTGGGTTGCAGAACCAAACCAGGCAGTTGTACAGGTGCAGATGACAGACTCTGTAATTCCTCTGTAGAACTGGATCAGCAGCTCCTTGGGCAGTTTGAGCTTTTTATTTTTATTGTCTTGTTTTTTTTTAAATAACGTATTTAATTTCAAACGCCCAGAATTACAGAGATCTGGCAGAAGGTAAATGTGTAAATAATATGTTTAGAGTCCCGTTCATAGCAAAATGTTGTTTAGATCATTTGATTTCTCATTGTAAAAATTAAACCGCATAAGAGGTTTTGAATTTCCTTCCTGAAATTTCCATGTCCTTGAATTAGGGTCAAAACATTTTACTCCCTCCTGATTTTTGTTGTTGGCAAGAGATGGCCTCTAATTAGATCCTCCTAGCTTGTACATGCACAGCTACGGAAAACATGTCCTTAGATTGTGGGATAAAAGAACATTTCTCCAACTCTACTTGGCACCATAACAATCAAGCACTTCACAGAAACTATCACTTTTCTTTTGATACAAATTTTGCAAAGAGGTACAGAAACAATATCCAAGATATGTCTGAGTTTAAATATCTTGCTCATAAATTGCCAGTAACTATTTTAGATTTTCACTTTGCTGCTCATATTCTGATTAAACTGCAAAGCCTCTTCAGGAATCCAAAATGCAGATTTTGGGACTGGTACATCTGGGCTGCAAAAATCCAGATGATCAAAGTTACAATTCTCTGTATTTCTTTGTTGCCATTTATTGTTTGTCTGGATTTGGAGCTCCTTGAATTTGTAATCCTATGGCAGCATTTGTAATCACTACAGGATTTGATAAAAAGAATCCTATACACCATGGAAATGTGTAAATATGTCCATATATGGAATTTGTTTCAGTAGATTTCAGTTTCTGATAGTGCAGCTTAACCACATTGAAAAAACAGAACCATCACTTATAAACAAATAAGGGCAGCTACAAATATCTTAATCTCTTGCAGTTGTTTTACATGTTTTGCTGTGACACATTTATTAAAAAACATTTAACATGTTATTTTCTTAGTAGGAAATTCAACTATTTAAATATATTTGAGTAAATCAATATTATTCATAAAATCATTTGTAGTGATACTGATAGATCAAACAATTTCTTGTATATTTAACACTGCAACACATCTCTCAATTGCTTTCATAATAAGCTATTGCTTTGTTAAGCAGAACAGCATAATTTATGCCAGCATAATTTTCTGTTAACCCCAAAATCTGAGAAATACACTTGAACGTAGCTGAGAGGAAGAGCCCCAATTCGTTTATTATGCATATATTTATTTTTAAAAACCAGAAAACAAATATTTCTAGAATAACACCAACATTTAAACTGAAATAGTTTTTACACAATGTAAGAGATATAGATGTACATCCAAAAAGAGTATATTTTAGAAGAAGCTTGAATAGTTTACAGTTAACAGAAAAAGAGGCATAATTTTAACTCTTTGCTTTGCATTCTAAACTAATCTATATAGATCACCATAATTAGCTCTAAATAAGCTTGACTGTTGAATAGCTTGAATTATTCTATAATTCCCAAGATATGGATTTTAACAATTTCTGTTATTTTATATCATATTACAGTTTCATGTAATTACCTATTAACATTCAAGAATATATAATTCTTACAGTATAAGTATATTTGATGTAATCTTTTCATTACCTATACAATTAAAGATGCATATCTTATCTTCCATGTAACTCAAATAAATATTCAGTAGCTAACTTAGCCATAATTCCTTCCTAATTCTTTATTTTCATTTCTTCACATTTCAACTTTCTCCTTTTTATGAATACTTCAAAATGATGACTCCATGCAGGATGATAACAACTTCCTTTCTTCCTGAGAATATTCTCTTCCTGAGAATAACCTTTTCAGGCAGAAATGGACTCTGAAAATCTAAGTGTCCAAGCTTGAAAAACTGCTTCCAGGTTTATTGTACTTCCTGCATGGAAGAATACTTCGTATCATGGCCCTACGGATGCAATCATCAAAGAAGAAGTAGATGAAAGGGTTTGTGCAGCTGTTGGCAAATGCAAATAGACCACCCAGTTCCATGCCCAGATAGACAATTTTATAGTAAAGGCAGAAAGATTGCTTCAATTCCAAGATGCCAGCTATCAAAGCCAAGATTTTAAAAATGTTGAAAGGAGTCCATGAGAAAAAAAAAACAATTGCTACCATGAAGACAATTTTGATGGATTTTCTCATTTTTTTGTCATGTTTCCCAAATTTCTGATAGTGCTCATAGAGTTTTTTAATTATGGAATAATGCAGTGTTAGTATGCTGAACAGTGGAATAAAGAAAGCCAAAGTTAGCAACATCAATGATCCAACCCAATTGTTGAATGTGGTTTCCTTGTCCACACAATAAGTATCGTTATTGTATCTTTTCAACTCTCTGGACTGCAGAGTATGCAGCCCTAATAGGCAGGATAGTATCCAAACACTGATGCAAACAAGAATAGGATAAAGCTTTGTTCTAATTTTTTTAGCCATTGATGGGTACATGATGGTCAAGTACCGGTCACCACTCATCCAAGTCAGAAGAAAGATGCTGCAGTACATGTTGACTGTGATAACGTAGGAACTGCCTTTGCACAGAATAGAGCCAGATCTCCAAAGTCCTGAGGCTAGTTCCTTGTCTATCCAGAAAGGCAATGTGATAAGAAAACTAAAATCAGAAATTGCCAAGTTGACAATGAAGGTATCAGTAAGCCTCCATACATATTGTTTGAAGATTAATACTCCTATCAGAAGACCATTGCCCACAGTCCCCACAAGAAAAATAACAATATAAAGAACACTCACAAAAATTTCCATATAAGGCAGCTTCAGAGTTTGGCAATTTTCTTCAGGAGTATCTGAGCTAAAAGAATAGAAGTAATCATAGCTGGGAGTTGTTTCCTCCATTTCAAAAATGATTTAACAGCTGGTTGGTGAAGGAGCAGATAAATTCTTTATTCTTGGCACAATAAACAGTGTTGCTCTGTCCTTCAATTTCTTCCAGATAACAATGCCTAAGCAGCCACTTAAGTGGAGAACAGAATGTGAGAAGAACTGGTGGTTTCCTGAACCTAGCCATATTTATGTTTTTGATTTAAATAAGTGTTGTGGGTTTTGCTTGTTTAGCTAAAGATAAAACAGGTGAACTACTCAGAGGACCTTTTTTTTGGGGGGGGGGGGTAATGTTTACTTGCTCAATTTTTTTTTCGCAGTTCCATAGTTTTTGTTGACCAAGATATTCACATTTTTTTACAAAAACAAGTATATATCTTTACATTTCACTCTGCTGTTGATGTTAATTTCAATTCTATAATAAATTCCCATAGAACATATACCACACAATGTTCAATCAGTAGCACTTTTTTTTACCTTCTGACTTGATTTACAGAGACTTGTTTTTTTAACACAGATTTTCTAAAAGAAACTATAATGTTATTTGGTTTTTTTATATTTATGATATAAATTACTGTTGTTTACTTTGTTTTCAAAGTCTCATATTTCCATCTGATTGACAGAATTTTGGGACCAACGTAGACTAATGCAACTCCATGCTAGCCTTTGGATAGATTGGGCAACCGATGGCTCCAGAGCCACATGTGGCTCTTTGACCCCTCTCCTGCAGCTCCCTGCCAACCCTGTTGCACGACCTACTCTCTGCCCTGAGACACTGGCCTGACCTGGTCTCATGATCTACTCTCCTCTCCGAAAAGGCACAAGCTTCTCTGCAGTCACACAGCTGAAGCACCCCTAGTGTTTTCTCCACACTGCCGCAAACGGCTGCTTTTTGTGATTCCACATCCTTCGTGGACAGCTCAGTGCCAGACACGGTCCTCTTTGTGTCAGCTCAGGAAGGAGGGGAATGGGGAGAAGGAGCCAATGCCGCCAGATGCAGGGAGGGAAGAGCTCCAGCTCTTCTGCACATCGCAACTGGCTACTCACCTGAGCGAGGAGGGAGAGAAGGAGAGGGGGGAGAGTGTGGGACACCCATTTTCCTACAGGAAACACTAGGAGCCACAAAATCTGGGTAGGCATAGTTGGTGGGGGTAGGTCATGTGACTGGGTGAGTGTGATGTTGAGTTGGCCATGCCCACCCAAGTTTTGTGGTTCCCAATGTTTTCTTTTCTGTGGGAAATTGGTCCAAATGGCTCTTTGAGTGTTTAAGGTTGCAAAGTGCAGGCACCAGGGATAGTCAATCAGGTTTTTAAATGAGGGATTTATCCATCTGCTAATGCAACTCTGTGTTGGCCAGTTAACCAATTAGCCAAGTGGTAGATTGAACAACAGGACCATTCTAAATTTCTTAGGAATTATAATCTATTGGGCACAAGGAGTCAAGCTTTTCTGTTGCAGCCTCCATTCTTTAGAACAGTTTACTACCCCATATCAGACTATCCCGCCACCCTCTTGTGTTTTAGAAAAGCCATTAAGTCTGGAATTTAAAGAAATGTCTAAAAAAAAAGTATAGAGAAGAACAACCAGGATGATTAGGGGACTGGAGGCAAAAACATACAACAAACGGTTGCAGGAACTGGGCTTGACTGGTCGAGTAAAGAGAAGGACCAGGGTAGACATTATAGCAGTCTTCCAATATTGGAGGGGCTGCCACAGGGAGGAAGGATTCAAGCTATTTTCTAAAGCGCCTGTAGGCCAGACAAGGAATAATGGATGGAAACTGAACAAGGAGAGATTTAACCTGGAAATAAGGAGAAACTTTCTGACAGTGAGAACAATCAATCAGTGGAACAGCTTGCCCTCGGAAGTTGTGGGAGCACCATCACTTGAGACTTTCAAGAAGAGATTGGACTGCCATTTGTCAGAAATGGTTTAGGGTCTCCCGCTTGGGTGGGGTGTTGGACTAGATGACCTACAAGGTCCCTTCCAACTCTGATTATCTGTATTATCTGTAAAAAATCTGGTGTAAACAACCCCACCCTGGGGTGTGTTTCAGTGTTTTTGATCTTGATTAGTTTCTTTCTTAGAAACCAGTTTCATTGTTATGTGTTATTTTATATGGTTTTTGGATTTTAATGTTTTATTAAAATAACAACAACTGATTTCTTTCAAGTAAGGATGTTTAGGATTGCTGGCTTTTAAGAATTGCATTTATTGATTAAGTGCTAAGAATAAAAAAAAAAAACTTGTTTTATGGAAATTCTCATTCCCAGCAGTTTCTTCTTTCTATAGCAGAATTATTCTTAATAACAAACAACATTTGCATAGGAATTCTATCCATCTAATTTTCAGCAGAAAATTCTGCTATTCATACAGTGAAAACAATACTCCTGACATATATTAGCAAATTCAGAGAAATGTGATAGAAGAGAATATGTATAGTATATGTAACTCAAGATTGGAGTCCCTGGTGTTCGCTGAACTTGATTGTTTGTTTCTGTTGTCTTACGAAACAAAACAAGTCAGGAACAAGTTTTTCTTAATGACCATTTTGATTGGAGTGAACATTCAGGGCTGATTACAATGAAAGCAACATCGTGGGGATATAGCTATAAAAAGATGTCCCCAGAATTTGTGGCATAGTTAGATGCAATTAACATTTTTCCTCTTGATCTGAAATGATCCTGGGAGAGGCTGAAATGTGGAAAATCAAGGTTCTATTGCACATTATTAGGGAGAAAGGTTATGTGAAGGCAGGTGCACGGGAAGAGGCAGATACAGATTAGTAGTGGGAATCCTGCCAGTAATCTTTGTTGTGGACATCACTTTGTGTCATGATCATGATGCTAAAACAAGTTACATATGTGCATCAGATGTCAGGATGCAAGTATCTAATGGCAAGATTAATGTCCCTTTGCTGGTATCTTTCAGTTTACCTGATCTTCTTGAGCCAAACTTGCCAGCATTGTTTTCTGCCCACTGAAGGATAATCGTGCTTCGCACATCAATTCGTAAGGGAACCCGCCCTGCGAATGAATGTGTGTGCAGGCTCTGTCAGCTCCAAATGGGTATGTGGACAATAACTGTATTTCATGCAATGCAGTGCACGAAAAACTGCGACAACGTTTGTCAATCTTAGGGGTTTACAGATAGTTTTACACTTAACAATGCCCTCGTTTCCTCAGAAGAACTTTACCTGCTTTCCGCAACTCCCTTTCCCTTTGAATCGAACAACCCTGGTGGCAGCGAATCTCTGATGCCCGGAATGCGTGAACGCCCCCATTCAGAAGTTAACAAAACCAATTGTTTGTCCTGAAGCGAACGTTGAGCGGGGGGGGGGGGGGGGTCGCTTTGCCTTCAGAACGTGGCAGCCAACAACATTCGAACTACACTTCCCAGAGATCCTGGCGGCACAGGGGCGGATAAGCGTCTGCGAAGAGGCGCTTCCCGCTCTCCCAGCTGAGCTGCTTTTGGGGGTGGGGGTGGGGGTGGGTGGAAACGACGCCGTGGAGTCGGGAGAGCGATGGGAGGTAAGTGGGGTTGGGCCTTACCGAGCCCCGATTGTTTCCCCGGTATTCCGAGGGAAGAATTCGTGAACGAAATAGATAGGGGACAGTGCAGAGAAGAGCCTTGAAACGAGACCCTGAAAGAGCTGCAACCTTTGATTGTATTTGGGGGGAGGGGGGGGGGTCACGATCGCTAGATCGGAGGAAAACCGGGACCCCATCTTGCTGAGAGAGCCGTCACGTGCTTCTATGGAAGCCGGAGAAAGCTTGCGGGTTTCTCTTCAGCCATCTCAACCCGGCAGTTCGTTTATTTATTTCAACCCCTGAAAGATTCCCTTGAATAAGATGCCTTTAAATTTCCTATGCAGTTAATATTTTCATCCTGCACATTACTTGCTTAAGAACTTTCACTTCGTCGCCTTCAGAGAGATATAAGTTGCATTGTGGGAGAGCACAAAACTGGGCGTTTTGGGTTTAGAAATGGGTGCGTTTTGGGTTTAGAAATGGGTG
>BLBF01000006.1:33115093-33137545 GCA_015471245.1 Laticauda colubrina
GGTTTAGAAATGGGTGCGTTTTGGGTTTAGAAATGGGTGCGTTTTGGTTGCCACACTCTTCGGTATTCATCTCAGGGAAAAAAGGCTTGAAAAATACCATAGAAATGGCGTGAGAATTTGTTTTTCTTAATTCAGATACTGGTTGTGAATTCCCACAAATGCTTTTTTTTTTTTTTTTTTAATGAAAACAAAAAAGAAGAAGTGATGGACTTTGTGCTCTTCCCTTTAAAAGTCCCTGCCCTGAGTTGATATGATCAAAGAGTTGTCCCTACAGGTCAAATGTCTTTCAATAACATATGGGCCCTCCTAATTAAATTCTTCAGTAGGTGAAATTAATCTGCTTGATTCTTTTTGAGCCATTCATACAAGAAGAAGAAGAAGAAAAAGCAGGATCTGGTTCTTTTGTATTGATCTTTTGGGGAAAAAAAATCTAAATTGTTTCCCTTACATACTTAAATTACATATTTACTAATTGTAGTTTCACTAAGAGCGTTCATGTCTACATACACACCCTTAATGTGGCAAGGAATGAATATAAATATAAAAACAAGTTTGATTTGATTGTGATGAAAGATTGAGGAAAGATACAAAGAGACTAACAATGAAGATGAATGGGCATGAAAGAAAAGGAAGGAAATGAAACAAACAAAGATAAAGGTAGAAAGGTTGCAGGAAAAGAAACTATGTGTCCTATATAAAACAATAGATTAATATTCCAACTGAGTAAATGGAAAGCTGATATAAAAGAGGGTAATGTAGACCTGTTTGGAACACAGTGAAAATTATAAATGTCAGAAGCATGTGTTGATTCATACCAAATAAAGTATAAAAGAAAGATTAAGAGAAACACGAGATGAAAAAATGTATAGGAGAATGATTGCTGCAGAAATTAGAAAAGAAAAATACATAGAAATGCTTGTTGCAGAAATTATAAAATAAAGATACTATATAATGTATAATCAGGAAATATGTCTGCAAGGAATTTAGTTAAGATTTAAGAGGAAAAGAAAATGCAGGTTGAGAAGGAGGAGTGAGTTAAAAAGACAAAGGTGAATGCAATTAAAAATAAAAGCTGAAGTGGTTTTGGATGAAAAAATAGGAAGGAATATTATGTATCTTTACTGCCTGGAGATGTTTATAAAGTAATAAAGGCAGGATAAAAATCAAATTTAAAAAAATCAAGGAATACTGGAAAGAGTATTGAAAAGAAAGTAAAAACTGATGTTAGAAAGTTGCACAATAGTAAAACTACAATTGTTGATGGTGTAACTGGAGAAATGTTAAAATATGGAAGTGCTTTATTCATAGAGTAACTCTTAAAGTTATTTAATGTGTCTGTCAGGATTGAATCCGTGCTTGATGATTGTAAGCGTGCTCTTATTCCTCTCTAACATAAAAAGAAAACTGGATGTAATTAGTTTTATTAAAAGTGCTTGGAAAAGTATTTGGCAAATTCTCATTGAAAATAAGAACATTTACTGATTTAGAAAAAGTATATGATGAAGTGAAACAATTTGTTTTGTGGAACAGCTTCTTTAAATACAGAGTTGAAAATTAGTTGCTGAATGTAACAAAAACAATGTATGGTTGTACCTTTATTACTATGAAAGTAAAACATGCATGAGAATAAATGGCATGCTTAACAAATAGCTTTGTATTAAACATAGAGTAAGACAGGGTGTAGAATGACTGGTTGTTTAATGCATTTATGAATTATGTATATGGTTATGCTCATATTAGAATTGCATTGGTTGGAGATCTGAATAGGCATGTATTTTTTTACATAGATAACATCATGTTTACTGAAAAACCAAAGTATTTTCAGTAGATGATATATGATGTGATAATGTGATGCAACAAAGAGTATACATTTGAGAGCAACTACATTAAATATCAAGAAGTTGTATTTGATAGGGAAAGTGGAATGAACAATTGCAAATTATATCTACAATTCAAAGAGGAAGATCAAATACATGCTTTTGTGTTTCTTGATAGACTGATTTCTAACAATGGGGAAATGGATGGAAAGATTTTAAGATGTGCTGGTAGAAAGTGTTTCTGTTATACATTCTCCATTATGAAGAATAAATGAATGAATAAACGAATGAGTGAATGCCAAAATAAGTTAAAGTAGCTTAAGAATATGCTATTGTTCTTTTTTTATATGGAAGAAAGACTTGCTTAAGTCAGGAAAAACTTAAGTTCAGTGAAGTGGATGTGGGATGCTATACATATGTGGTAAAATAAGAACAGAGAGTTAAGAATGAGAGGGTGCTAAATGAATTTATATTGGATGCAGAGGTTAGTTGTTACTATGAAAGAAGTGTGTTGCTTGGTCATATTGAGAGACTGACTCAGGACTAAATTTCAGAATAAATATAGGAAACAATAGTAAATGTGTCAGTAAGAAGAGGAAGGCTGAGAAAGTTGTGGTTGGATGGAAATGATGTTACTGTCAAAAATCGATAGGTGAAAAGGTCAAGGGAAAAGAACCAACAGTATATGAAGCACTGTTTCTACTGTCTGGATGTGATGAAAGCAAAGATAATTTGCAAAGATAGAAAAGTATAGTGTTGGTATAAATACATTTAGGCGCTATTTCCCTTTTCTTTTTCTTAGTGTATGCCTTTAACCTCTTTGGGTACTATTTCTTACTCTCTTTCTTCACTCTGCATAATGCTACTTATCCAGAAAGGAAGGAGCACAATAAGTATCAAAAGTGGACTGATTGGAAGTGTGGATTTGGCATCATCACGAGAATGTATTTGTTAATAGTTCTGCTAAATATCAGATGATTGTTTTTCTCCCCCTTTTTCTCTGAGATCTCAAACCTCCACAATAAAAGGCATCATACGGAATGGATTCAATTTATAGTGAATGATTTGTGGGGCATTTTTTAAATTTTTGTATCTGCATATTATTATTTTTTTTGCAAAGCATTTTGCAATGCATTCTTTTTTCACTACAAATGTAAAGCCTGCTCTTGGTACAGTTCTTTGCCCCCAATTAATATGTGAGTCGTGTTTTATTTATCAAAGTATTTTAGAGACTACTCTGAGCCAGCCCTCAAACCTGAATAGACCAGTTTGGAGCCCTTTGGGCTTTTCAGCTGTATCTATTGCCAATCTAGTGGAGAAGGATTTACTCTCAAATTAAGTTTCCATTGTTTCCATTATTGTTTAGCTAACACCTGGATGCTTTCAAGATCATGTATTTTTGTCTTCTGTTTAATCATGTCTGAGGAGACTGCCTTGGAAACTGCTAAATAAGTCCTTACCATTTTCCACAATATTTTTCAGAAATTGCCTTTCCTAGGACTATGAGAAGTAACTGGCCCAAGTTTACCCAGCTGCTGTGTGCCTAAGGTGGGACTAGAACTCATGGTCTCTCCATTTCTAACTTGATGCCTTTGCCACTACACTAGGCTGTCTCTCTTGATCATGTATTAATAGTAGTGTATTTGTTCAATTGGTAGTTGAACCATCCCTCCCAAATGATGACTTGGGATTGATGAGAAAAGCAGACATAACTGCCATCGCTTTCCTGTTGAATTATAATTTGAACTCTAAACAGGTCTTCTTCCTGTTTTCTGTTTCTTTTTTCAATCTTTCTCCTCATCTCATGTAACCCCCTTTTTTTAAAAAAAAATGACTCTCGGACAGTCACTCTCTCAGCCCAACCCATCTCACAGGGGTGTTGTTGGAAAAAGAGGAAGAGGAAGGAGTATTACATATGTTCACTGCCTTGAGTTACTTATAAAGTAATAAAGGTAGAATATAAATGTAATAGATACATACATAAATTAATAAATATTCCACTCCTTCCCCCAGCATCTGTTGTATAAAGTTTGCAGAATTCTTTTTTTGCAAAATTCTTGCTGTGTCCATGGAGGGAGATATTAACTCTGTTTTATGAGAATACTACCTGCTGTACCTTGTGGCCTCTTCTCTAGGTATCTCCTTTTGATGTTCGAATAATTTAATAGTTATTTTGGACTATTATAACTTCATGTAATGTAAAATGTGAAAGTTACCCTGAAGATCACCAAAAAGAGGATAACTGGAAAGATCTGAATATATTTGCTAGCACTCACACATTAAAGTTTGTCGATGCAGATTTTTCTTTTGTTTCTCTTTTATTGACAGTAACTGAGATACCATGATGGATAACCGTTTTGCCACCGCTCTGGTAATTGCCTGTGTGCTCAGCCTTATCTCTACCATCTATTTGGCAGCCTCAATTGGCACAGATTTTTGGTTTGAGTACCGTAACCCATTACCTCCTGAAAATAATAGTGAAAGTAAAGCCACTTGGGATGAACTTTTTGGTGAAAATGCAGATGAAAACTCTTACACAGAAGCCCTCTTTCGATGGAATGGCACCATTGGGCTGTGGCGGAGATGTATCACGATGTCTGAAAACTCTCATTGGTACAATTCACCAGGTAAGCTTGCACTGAAGAGGTTCTGCAATGTATCTTTCTCTATGCTAGAGTGTATCTTTTGTCCATTAATATATTTCTTCTTCTAAGTGTATCACTACTTTTTAAAAAAATGGGTACGATATGGGGAATTGGGAATATTTTAACAGTCTCATATCCTGCTCAACATTTCATCTCATGTACAGTTTTTAGGGGAAAGTGTTTAATATATGCAATTGGCAACTGCTTTTTTTTTCTTGCTAACATTAGAAGACCGAACAAAATGAAGAAAAACAGATAAAGATTTAGAATGTACAAAATATTAACAACTCTCGATTTATGACCGCTCATTTAATAATGGTCCTAAATTACAGTGGCCTCAGAAAGGGTGCTTTATAACTTTTAAAGTATTTTCACCACTGCCCCGAGTTCATTTGATTGTGATCTGAGTGCTTGACAATCTGTTCATACTTGTAACCCCACAATTATGTGATTGCTATTTGTAATCTCTGCTGACTTCCCCAGAAAGTCAGTGGGGAAGCTGGCAGGGAAGGTTGCAAGCAGTTGGTGCCTGCCAGGAAGACTCCCTCACTGCTGTCACCATGTGGGGCTGAACCCCTGTAGCAGACAACCCTGTACATTCTCAAAGAGCTGCCTGTTGGAAGGATTCAGCCCCATGCAGAGCTAAATAATACTCTTAATTCGAAATAATACTCTAATTCTATATAATACTCTAATAAGTTAGAAAATAGTGATCTATAACAAAATGAACTGCATAAGTTACAACAAAAACCTGACTTAAAATTTTAAAAATAGAATGAGAACATAATTAAATAATGTTTATTAAATATAATTAATAAAAAGATTTGAAAGTTAAATTGGATTCTTTGAAAGCTTTCATTAAACATGCTGTAACATCTAAGCTGAAATCAAAGGATAAGAATGCAGCATATCAAATTTTATATTCAAATTTAAAAAATCAAATTACAGAGACAGAAAGTGGTGGCCAAATTGCAAATAGCAAAAAGAAAATTGCATTAAAACAAGTCAAATTATTCCAAAGGAATACCAGTAGATTAATTGGAGAGAAAAATTTAAAGATAGTTTGGAGAAGAGGATATTTGGAGACAACGGCATATAACAAAATGTATAGATCAGCAAAAGGCAAACAAATGAGTCCAAAACTTATACATTCAACTGATTTATTGAGGAAAATGATCTAAAGCTACTTATTTTTGTGGGCCAAAAGTATGAACCTCTAGGATTATTAGTTCATTTGAAGGAAAAATTAGAAGCAGATGTTTCATTCAATGGGATAATAATCAAGTGTGAGTGTTGGAGATCCTGCTTTATTTAAGGAATAGGATTCTGGATATTCACAACACAGGTATATGGAAATGTGTCATGGCTTGAACAAGTAAGATTTCTGATGATCTCCAAAATAATTTTTGATGTTTGCCAGGCTGGAAAATGATTTGAAAAGCCAGAATAGATATGATTTATCAGGAGCAGAGAGGAAAAGAGAAAGAAAAAGGGTGTTTATAAGCCAGGTTGTATTTAAATAATAGGTTAGGAGAAGTAGAAGAAGAAGGAAGGCAGATGGGTATAGATTTCCATTTAATAGGTTATCTGTTTGTTTGTACCCTGTCTTTATCATTTTATAAATAAGGCAATGAACATATCCTATACACATTCCTCCTCCTGTTTTCCCCACAACAAACTTGTGAGGTGGGTTGGGCTGAGTCAGAGTGACTGGCCCAAAGTCACCCAACTGGCTTTCTAGCATGGTGCCTTAACCATTAGACCAAACTGTCTCTCTCAAGAGAGATCAACTTAGATTTCAAGAACTGATATTAAAGCATCTAGAAGTTAATGGAAGATAGAGAATGAATATATAGGATCCCTATAAATACCTGTTCACCAATGCCTTTTTATTAAGTTCATTCAAAATATTATTTAAATTCCTGAAGGGACAGTTTCTCTGAAGGTGTGAATTTGGACCAGTTCAAATGATAGACATTGCTATATTGCTCCTTTGATTTGCAATCAGCTAATTAACTAAATTTTGTTGGCTCTTCCAAACTATGAAATCTAATTCAGGAAGGAGCCAGGAAGGGAAATTTTATGATGGCAAGAGTTGTTACAAGGGCCTTGGATAATATGTGGTCTTTCATGAATAACATCAAAAGAAACAAACATGAATTTGGATAAGGACATTCTACTGCCTACTTTGTTATATGGAAGTGAAAGCAGAAGAAATATAAAAATAAGTTGAATTCATTGAGAATGGAATGTTCAGGGTATAGGGCAAAAAAAAAAAGTAGAATGAAAAATGGATGGGTGTTTAATAAATATAGAGTGAGTGCAAAATTGAGTGAAGTATGAAAGACACATTTTGAAATGGTTTGATTATATAAAAGAATGAATGAGGACTGAATCACAAAACTTATATTAGAAGAGTGAATAAGTCAAAGAAAATAAAAAAGATTGAAAAAAAATGTGGTTCGATGGAATTGAGGACAATCCCCAAAAAAATTAAAGACAGATGTTTAAAGAACAAAAAACCATTTATGAATGAACTGACTTTGTGAAAGCAAGACTGGTTTTTGCAATAGAAATATTTGAAGAGATAGTTATTTAGTTAGTTATTGAATTTATATTGCTGCCTATTCACCCATGGTGACTTGAGCCGGTTTATGGAATGTAAAACCATATTTAAAACAAAAAACAAGAAAAATCTAACAAAAAGAATCAAATAAATCAATAAAGTACGATAGAACAAAATCTGGAGAAAAAATAAATAAATCACCCCCCAACTTCCAGCCTCCCACCTCAATGACAGCAGATCACAAAAACCATTTGATGGGCTCCATCCCGCCCTGGGTTCCCCAGGCCTGATGGCAGAACCAGGTCTTCAGTGTCTTCCAGAACAGTATTAGAGAGGGGGCCATTCTAATCTCTGAGGGAATGATGTTCTAGAGAGAGGGAGCCACCACGGAGAAGGCCCTTCTTCTAAGTCCCATCAGGTGTATCTTTCTTAGGATGGGACCCGCAGCATTCCTTGCCTCCCTGCTCTGATGAGTTGGGTAGATGTGACCAGCAAGAGATGGTCCCTCAGATAACCTGGTCTCAAGCCATGAAGGGCTTTAAAGGTGACAGCCAACACCTTGAATTGCACCCGGAAGCAAATTGCAACTAATGCAGCTCCCACAAGAGAGGTGAAACATGTGCATACCAGGGTCTGCACAAAACCATGGTGGCCACTCCATTTTGCACCAACTGGAGGTTCCAGATGTTCTTCAAGGGCAGCCCCATGTAGAGCGTGTTGCAATAATCAAGATGGGAAGTGACTAGGGCATGAGTGACTGTGAGTACAGACCGTTGGTCCAGGAAAGGGTGTAACTGTACACAACCCGCAGTTGCGCAAAGGGCCTCCTGGCCACAACTGCCATCTGCTCTTCGAATGGATGTAGTGGATATAATGGATAGTCTTGGTGTAAACTACTTTTAGCTGTAAAAGTAGAAATAAAAACTACTTTTTTTCTTGTCTTTCTGTGGTTTAATATATTTCACTACTTTTCTCTACCTTGTGTAATAGAAATATTTACATTAGGCAATAATATAAATAAAATAAATGTTGCATTTATGATTGTTTAAAATACAAATCAGCCATTCAACAATGCTTATTCCATCTTTCATAATAGAAATAACACTAACATTTGAGGAAAAAGTTATGTTTGCATAGCAAGCAGGGATAAAAGGGAAAGAGTATTATTATGTGTAAGAATTGATATATTGTAATCCTACATTTTCTTTGATATCTAACTTATTAAAAATATTTTTCCTCCTGAATATGCCTAAAATTGTACAACATCAGGATTTCAGAGATGAGATAATCTCAGGACAATTAGAGAATTTTCTGATAGTTGTGGGGGACTTCATTGCAAATTCACTTTTTTACTTGTTAGTTTTTATACCTTGCCTTTTATTCAGAGGGGATGATAATGATGTATGTAGTGCTTCTTCCATCTATTTTTCCCCACAACAACCATTCTCCAGTGCACTGAACAGAGAATCCAAAGAATGGGTTAACTCTG
Source organism: Laticauda colubrina (assembly GCA_015471245.1). Taxonomy (NCBI): domain Eukaryota; kingdom Metazoa; phylum Chordata; class Lepidosauria; order Squamata; family Elapidae; genus Laticauda; species Laticauda colubrina. The sequence continues at coordinate 33,123,611 of BLBF01000006.1, forward strand.
TCAAATGGCCCAAAGATACCAAATTAGTTTCCATTGCACAAAGTCACCTGGGTTCCAATATTTAACTGCTACTATATGCTAAAGGGGCTCTCATTGAATCATGATCTGATTATTTTATTTCTTGTCAAAATGGATGATACTGACAGGAGGTAAACCAACTTGTTTAATTAATCATAGGGTCTTGAAGTTATCTTACTAGAATGTATTAAAATCAGTTTTCAGATTGTACAATACTGCATACTTTTTATTGAGGTAAATTTTCTTCATGTTTTTTAACAAAGGGGGATTAATTATTTTTGTTACATATGCAAAAGATTTTTAGTATAAAATTTGGCTTGGCTAAATCACTGTAAGAAACTTAATTCATTGGTGCAGCCAGTAAGTAACTGAGTCTTCATCTATGTCTTCTCATTCATAGTCTGGAAAAGAAAGACAAGCTCTCTTACTTTTTCGGTTATCAGTGAATTAAAAATTCTCTTTGCATCTGTAGAAGTAGCTACTATTATTAAAAGCTGGATTATTACTCCATTAGTCTCTGAAGCCAAATGATTAAATGTCTCCTACCAGCTCACTAGTATAGCTTACTTTAAAACCTGATCAGGTCACCTTTAATCCTGAAATTCATTAAAGTGTGTTGTTACAGAAGACGATTGCAGAGTATCCATATCATAGTCAACTTCTCTTCTCAGTAGTTAAGGATTGATCCTGGAGAAAGAATTGAAAGAAGACCAATCTTGTTTGTTTGTTTTTAATGCCCATAATTTAACCCTGTAATTACATTTTCTTTTCAAGGTTTCAATCAATTCCTTCCAAACTTCAACACCACCAGCAGTAAAACAGGTATTTTTCAGTACTTTGCTCTATTCAGTGGAAACAAACTTGAGGACAGTCCACATAAATTCATCATTCTTTCTCGTCCTGTGGGGAGAAAGTCATCTATGACCATTCTGTTTCTTCATGATTTCAGATTAGGCCAATTCTTGACCTAGTGTTCTATCTGGCATCTTAACAAATAATTAAATTGGTTCCTCCTGCTTTCTTCTCATTTTTGCAGAATTATTTTGGAGATTCACAAAATTAATCTTTATTTCTGGGCAATGAAATCTCTTTCAACATCAAATAAGCATTATAGCCATATCTTTTTAGTTTTAAGCTTTCTTCACTTTCTTCTTACCTTCTTAATATATATTTGTTGCATTATTTGTAATAAGGCTGTCTACTTGAATTTGAAATTCTTTTCAGCTCTAGTGCTGCTACATCTCAGTATTTAAATACTATATGCAATTCTGATGTGTAATTTATCTAAGAAAGGAAAATATTCTTCTCTTGACACACAAACTGGATTGGGTGGGTTTTATTCCATCTATCACTGATAGATTATTGATATACTTTTCTAAAGTTTATAAAATTACCCTTAAATGCATTCTTTATTGTTGGGTTGTAGCCTCTTATGAATAACACTCATGTCACTCAAATTAATGTTAATCCTACAGGAGAATTTGTGGCCTATAAACGGAACAGTTTTTAAAATTTTCTTTTGCTTTATTTTAATTGGTTCTTATTGTAAACACAATTTCCCTATTCTTCAAACATTAAAACTTTTTAACATTTTTGTGCAGTTTTTTCCCACATACATGATGTGACAAGAACTCTCTTATCAGTCAATGGCAAGATATTCTGCATGGTAAAAGTGGAAAGAATCAAAGTCTTGTATTTTAGGAATAGATCGTCCAAAATAAATAGATCAGTGTGTTTAATTAAGTTCATGCTGTTAATTTAGTATTACTCACAGTGTGCATCATTACAAAGCTGTAAAAGAAATAGACACTTTCTTTGAAGTTCAGTTTTAGGTGTCTGATAAGTTAAGAAGCCAACAAAAAACTGTCCAGGTTAGACAAACAGTTATGGAAATGAACAAGTTAGTCATATGAGCTTTGACTAATTTGAAAATCCTGTATATTCAGACAAGTATCTTGAAAGGAGAAGAAATTCTTATGATGCTGTTTTGTTTAGATAATCAAGTATTGAATTCTTTGTGAAAATATTTTCCTTTCATATTCATGGCTTGTGATAAATACTCCAAAGTAGAATCTTGTATATTATTGTTACCATAATAGACTCCCTCTTTTAATCCTTCATGCTAGATAGATATATTTTACATAAGATATATTTGGGGGGACAATACTAGTATATTTATCTGATTCTTGTTTCATTTCTTCTACATTTCATATTCTGAGACTTCTTATCCATATCTACTTTACATCTTTACTGTTCTTTCACTTTTGCAACTTTTAAAACAAGAAAGCTGATGACTTGCCTGACTGTTATGTGGATTTGTACCTCCTATCCAGATGATTAGGAGCCTCCCTCCACATAGTTATCAAATGTAACATATTCATAAAATATAATGAAGAAGTGAAGATAATTCCTTGTAATATATTGGAGTTAGGTTCATTTTCTCAAATGTATTTTAGGAAAATTCTAAATTCTTATTTTAAAAATCGTGTGTTTAAACATTGATTTTCTTTTTTCTTTTTGTTATTTAAATCCAGTTTCAGAATAGATAAGCATAGAAATGTGTTGTAGAGGCCAACAAAATCTTAGAATGCCAAATGAAAATCCAAGAAAAATTATCTCTACTTTCAGAAAAACACATTTTGCATGGCACTAAAACTAATCAAAAAGATAATAGTTTGAAAGCCATCAAATAAGTGTTCTCTTTTTCAAACGCTGACACACCTAAAGCTAAATTACATTTAAATCACTGATTAGTTTTAGGAATCCTTTCTGGCTGGGGGTGTGCAAAAGGGATGTTCAGATTTATATCAATTAATTAAAATAAATTTAGAACATTTTTTTAATCATCTGGCTTGTGTAAACACTTGTATCTTAAAATTCCAAAATAGTTTTCTTGTTTCCTTATTAGCATATTAAAAAAAATTTGCAACTCTCTAAAGTAGGAAAGAAATACATTTGTAACTCTAGGGCCATGTAGGACTTCTAGTTCATTTCAAGTGGCTTCTGGTATGATTTCAAAACTTGTTTCAAGTAATCAATTTAGATACTTCATAAGATTCATCAACTCTTGGCAATGTCCTGGGTTGGGGGAAACAAAAGGATGTTAGAAAAAGAATAAAAATCAAATGCACAAAGAATGAAAAGAGAGTATGAAAAACAGAATGAGTGGCTCTGGCCCAACCAGTTTTTCTTCAGCATTGCCTGCCAATTGGCATCAATCCTGAATGCATTACTTTTGAAGGATCGTAGGCCTCAAAATTAAAATATTGTCCATCCTTACCATAAAAGCATTCTCAGACAAATCTGTTTATCCTTATGCCGACTCAAGATCATTTAAAGTAGGAACAAAGGACCTTATCTATTTATTAATATATATATGTATAAAAGGTAGATGGTCAAACAAAAATCACAGCCTAATACAAGTATCTATTTCATTCTGAAAGGTGAGATGGTCACAAAATGCGTCAGTTTTTCTCTTTCGGATCAGTTCATGGAAAAATACACTGATCCTGGGAATCATAATACTGGCATTGATCTGAACCGAACCTGTGAGTATTTTTGGTTTTATTTATTGGAAATAAATAGCTTAAATGTTTTTTTCTCACAAAGGTAAATGGCAAGTAGGCTTCCATCAATGAATATATGTAGAATTGCATAGTCTAGTATTTTCTAAAATGGGCAAAATGCAGGAAGATGACTAAATCTCATCATCTTTTAGCAATCTCACTGTTATGATTTTAGTCACATGAGAATGATAGATTAATGCTAGAGAATGTCTAAAATCTCCTAAGATTTTAATATCTTTTTCTATAATTTGAATTCTTTTTAATGGTATCTGAAGAGGTTGTAGGTGTTATGTGATACATAGTAGTTTTGTAGTTAGTGGTTAAGAATTTCAAAAATAATGCCATTTTATTTCGTACTTTAGTGCAAAATCAGACTAGAGTTTTGAAACTCTTGTCAAGAAAATGACAAGAGTGTATTAGCGGTTCTGATAAGAGCAAGTAGAAAGAGCACCTTACAACAATAGTTTGCTGGTCTAGCTTCCTCATCCCTTATGAAAGAGATGGGTGAAAGGGTATTGCTGCTTCAAACAACTCTGTGAGTGCTTCAGGGTTCAGAATTTAGGATGAGGCTGAATGGGCAGGAAGGATAGCTTGGAAGGCCAAACATCCTCTGATATCACTGTATTATATCGAACAATGGCATAACTTAATGATGCTTATTTCTTTTAGATCTCTGGCGCTTGCAGTTTCTCCTGCCTTTTGTCAGTTTAGGACTCATGTGCTTTGGAGCACTTATTGGAGTCTGTGCCTGTGCTTGCCACAGTCTCTATCCTGCCATTGCCACTGGAGTTCTCCACTTCCTAGCTGGTGAGTCCTCTTGGGAAACATCTCCTGCATGAAACATGGATGCCTTAATAATACGAGGCAAGTGTTTCTCGTTCTGAGCTAACTGTTGTTTGATTTTTCACCAGGTTTGTGCACACTGGGTTCAGTTGGCTGCTATGTAGCTGGAATTGAACTGCTCCATAAGAAACTACCTCCTCCTCCTGTGCAAGGCCAGTTTGGCTGGTCCTTCTGTCTGGCTTGTGTGTCAGCACCTCTGCAATTCATGGCTGCTGCCCTTTTCATCTGGGCTGCCCGCACAAACCGGAAAGAATTCACACTTTTGAAAGCGTACCGAGTGGCATAATAAGACCCTCATTTTTCCTCAATTCTCTCATTTTCATAACTTTTTTTAAAACTTCCTTGCTGTTTTTATTAGTTATTTATCTGTTTCAGAGGATGCATGCTTCTAATTACATTTAATGAAATGGCTTGGAACTAAAGAGACAGGGAGGATAGATTATGAGGGATTGCTTTTTCTTGCCAGAGATCTATATGATTTCAACATATTTTTGAAGTACATCTGACATAATTATATTTTCACATATAAACTTTATCTGCAGAGCAAACTAATAGGATCCTTAGGGAATGAAAGGTCTTGATGAAACTAACATAGACAGAATGTGTATCAGATAAGCCAAGACCATATTTTTCACAGTGGGAAATACTCAGCCTCTTTAAAGGTTCTGGCATAGTTTTGTTCCCGTCTTCAGACCTATTACTGTGTCTTTTTCCATCTATTTAGTCCAGATTGTTATAAAATGGTTGACAACTGTGGAATGTTTTAAGTATTGTGAAATGATTATCAAGATTATGTGTGCATTTCTCTCTTTTGTAATAGAAGCATCCATAACAAAATTTACTTTCTAATTTGACAAATATATCTGTATATAAATCTGACTTTTTAAATATTTTATTTATGCAATACTACATTTTGTAGAATTATTATTCATGTCATCTATGAACAATTTTGTTTTAAGAAAATAAATCTGAGCTAAGACTCATTAATTTTACTGGAGTTGTATATGCCTGATGATAGAAGAAAATACATGTCAAATAACAGTTCATTTTAATACATCTACCCTTTTCCTTTTCAAATCACTTGATAAACATGAGGGGAAATGAAGAGTGCATTGATTTTGCTTCAAATGATAAAACCAAGATTATGAAATATACACATTGAGTAAGAAAATTTGTACAATGCTTCCAAGTTTATCAATATTTGTATGAGAATCTTTACAAATAAATAGCTACATTTATGATGTACCTTGCAAAAACTGCATCCAGCCTTGCAGCTTGAAATTAAAACATATTTTTCTTATTTTATACAGAGGACATAAAACGTGTATCTATGTACAACAACACTTTTTTAAAATACATTGTGGGAAAAGGGAGAGGTGGAATTATTCCTTCTCACTGAAGAATTCAAAAATGTTAGTCATATGTTTTAAACACATTTTCACAGACATCTTTAATACAGTAGTTTTGCATGTATTCTGAGAGCAAAGAGAATACTGTCGAAGTTTTCACTCTGGGAAATTCTGATACATATTGTATAAAAGTGTCTGGTTCTCATAATAAATGAATAGCAACTCCATTTAGTTGTTTAGAGAAAAAGAAAGATTATTTTAAAACATGAGTTTGAATTGAATTTATGGCAAAAAGCATTATATCAGCCTCTTATTTTTATTACAGTAGTTGAAACTTACTGTGTGTTTTTAATTGTCAGAGGTTTATCCTACTTTACTTCAAAATAGATGAGATTAATAATTTGCATATTTTAAACTTCTCTAGCCTAAGGCACAAAATTTATATGTTCTAAACATGAAAGCGTGTGTTGAATAAATATTGCTTTGCTCTGGTCTCGAACAGGTTTCCATTCATTTGAATATAGTGAATTTAGGCAGAACAGGAATGGGCAGTTTGTTTTAAAAAAGGAGACAGCTCAGAAAACTATAAGATTCTGGAAATCCTTTGATATTGAATATTTTCTATGCAAATTGAGAAATACATTTTTTCTTCGAAACTATAGAAAATAAGGCTGTGCATACTTTGATTGGAAAGACTCCTTCAGCTGCCAAAAATTAAATTGCAACAGGTTGCTTAAAACACTGATGAATACTCATTTCAGGATTTCATATCACAAACCATAAACAGCATTTTCTCACAGCCACTTCCTGCCAATTGAAGTGAAAGAAGAAATCTAAAGAACATTTTGAGACTTTGGAAAAAGTTCAGAGAAGAACAACTAAGATAATCAAAGGCCTGGAGACTAAACATATGAAGAACGGCTGCAGGATTTGGATTTGGTTAGTCTAAGAAAAAGAAGAATTAGGAGTGACATGATAGCAGTATTCCAGTACTTCAGGGCTGCCACAAAGAAGAGGGGATCCAAAGATGTTTTAGTCTCCAAAGCACTGAAGGGCAGGATAAGAAACAATGGTTGAAAACTAATCAGAGAGAAACAACCTGGAATTAAGGAGAAACTTCCTAATAGGACAATTAACCAGTGAAACAGCTTGCTTTCCGAAATCGTGGGCTTCAAGGTCCCTTCCAGCTCATTCATTCTAAATCTAAACATTAGAACATTAATCTTTTGTGGGACCCTTAATTGTTAAAATATTCTAAATTCAGGAATTTATTCTAAGGGAAATAATTGGAGAGAGTCAAAAAAGTAAAAATGGATTCAGCTGCGTAATTGTGGTAAAATTAACCATCATGAGTTTTCACACCTCTCTCCCAAACATCTTTGATTAAAACTGACTTATTTTACATTTTTTTTCAAATATGTTGTGGGATCATTTATATTCCACTGTTAAGCTGCTTCTTTATTGATTATGTGACATAAAGTCATTATTATTTCTTTCTGACTACACAGATTTTCTTCATGATGTTCTGTCCCTATCCTCAGACAGATGTTATGATTTTCTTTTTGCCAAAAAAAAAATCACATGGAATCCTTGATGGATTACTTTATCCAGAGAGCCAGATCTTTCTTTTTCCCTTATACATCATTTTTAAATTTTGATATGAATTTTTAATATGAAATAATTATTTTTGAAGCAGAATAAAAAATAGGATATGCTTTAATCTAAAAAAATCCATGTTAATTCCCACAAGGAAGTGTTCGTTTAACAATTCTGTAATATGGAAAGGAGTTTTGCGAGGAGTAAATTGGTCAACTATTTAAATGAGTTTAAAGCATTAATTGGAACTCTTTGAGTACAGAAACTATGTGTACAATGTTAGAACACAAACAACAATGATGTTAATTTTAGAAGGGTGAAATGGGTGGAGATAGCTTGAAATAAAACTGAAACATTGCTATTGAAATTCTATTGGGTGAGTTACTCAATCTGACAAGGATGTGTTTGTGGTATTGTATACATGTTATGATATTGGGAATTGCTGGTATTTTTGGTCGTAGAGGTAGTGCACTTTTAATAGACCCAAATTCATTATTTTGAGTAACAGTGTGCCTCTATTGTGTTGACTGGAGTTCATTGCATTTAGTAAGTTTGTTTAATATTAGTAAGTATACCCCATTGCAATTTATTAAATAGATTAAGTTAAGTTCCCTCACTTCCATCAGATATATTGTAAGTTTGATCCTACGTATGTCAGATGATGTGTTGGATTTCTTTCCCAGATTGGTATGTGAAAGTCACCTTAAATTAATGTGCTGATATTCTCTGTATTTTCTTCCCAAATGTGGTTTTGTTTTCTTGTTTTCTCATTTCATCTGTTCAAATGAAGTTTCCTCTGAATGTGGCTAGGAAAACTAAAGTATGTCAGGAAGAGAAGGAATAAGGAAAAGTAGATTTATATATAGCATGCGGGAAAAGCCAAATTGTTCTACAATTATACAATTCATTAAACTTGTAATTTTTAAATGATAAAATATTAGACTACATATTAAGAACCCTGATGGTACAGTGGCTATAGCGCAGTACTGCAGGATACTTCTGCTGACTGCTGATTGCCAGCAGTTTGGAAGTTCAAGTCCCACTGGCTCAAGGTTGACTCAATCTTCCATCCTTCTGAGGTGGGTAAAATGAGGACCCAGACTGTTGGGGGCAATATGCTGATTTTGTAAACCGCATAGAGAGGGCTGTGAAAGCACTGTGAAGCGGTATGTAAGTCTAAGCGCTATTGCATGCAGCCACTCCTCACACTTCACAAATGTGGTTTTGCAACTTATCCACGCACCCCTCTAGCAGTTCCTCTGGATCACTCCTAGTTAGTAAGTTGCTTAAATCAAACTGGAGAGATTTTTATTCTGAAATATTGAACAAATGACCAAATACATGAGTGAGAAATGAGATAGAAGAAGGGTCCTTCGTGCTCTCTGAGCTTGGTCCTTTTCTGACAGATTTTTCATTACCCAAATTGTATAACATCATCAGCACTAGTAGGGAATGGGATTTGCTCTCATTTTATACTCTAGTGGCTTGCCCTGTCAGTGTTGGTGAAAGTAGTCTTGGGGGTTCTTTGTTTAGACTATTGTTTATCTTGTTTGGCAATTTCTTCAATGAGGTATTGTTTACTTCTTGATCGTTGATCTGAGATTAATCTTGGTGTTAATCCGTGCTCATCTGGGTTTTGACTGCTGGTGAGTTGTTCCCTCTTTGACTCGTTTATTTTCTCTTTTGCATAGCACATAGATGTTGTTTATATCTGTGTACCTATTTGAGGGCCGATTTGTCAGAGTGCTAGCTTCCAGGAAAAATAGATAGAAAGATTGAGGTTTCCAAGAAAGGGATACATACAGCTCAACCAAAGATTGAGTTTATAAATCAACAGAGGGGAATTGATAGTTCTCTATTTTTCCTACCAGTTGCTTCCTATGCATGAATAGATCTTGTTTGGGGGATTATGTGGTGTTAAGGAGCATAACAATAAAGATACAACCAGGCATAGCCAGTTCTAGAGAAGTTTCAATCCACTATTTAGAATATTGTTTGGCAACTTAACTACCTGTGATTGGCTCTATAAGTAAGATTTTGTAAATACTTTTAGACATGTTGTACCTATCCACCTCAGTTTTCTTAATTGTAATGAATTTCTGAAACATGTGAAAGTATCATTTCTTCCCCTTTCTGCTTGGATTATAGATTTCTTTAACGTACAACATTTTCAGCTTTCTGCCTTCAGTTAATACCAACTGATTTTTCAATCAAGAAATGTCACTGTTGGGAATTGAAATAATTTAATATTTAGCTTAAAATTATTAAAATGCTATTCAGTATGATTAATATGTGTCAGGAAATTCATGGGTAACTTTGGTAGGTCATTCCTCTCAGCCCTAGGCTGGGATCTCAAAAAAAATTGATTTACCAACTCACAGTAGTCCAGTATTGATGGATTATAATCCATAACCCTCTATGAAAAGACCTTCATCCTCCAGGAGACTGATTCAGCTGAATTTCTAATTTGTACAAGATGGTTTTATTGTAATCACCAGAGTCAGGAGGGTTGTTAGCAAAGCAATATTTTTGTTGGCAGAAATACTGTTGAGTAATTTGGTGAAATTGCTCTGTAAAAATGAAACCCCATATGCCCTTTTATTATGTACACCTTTCCCTTTAATATACTTTGTTAATGCTCGAAGGCATTACAATTCTGTCTATTTTTATCTCTCCTGTTGTGGTATGCATGTGGCATATGGGTTTTGTGGCCAAGCTGGTTGTGGCTATGCTGGCACAAGTCAGCAGAAAGAAAGGAGAGAAACCATAGAGGGGAAACTCTGATATGGCTTTGCAGGGTGGCTCTGCTATCCCAATCCCACCCTGATTGCTTCCCAGGTCTATTGGTGGCAGAGGGAGGCAGCCTACTCATTGACCAGACCTAGAATATGGAAACTACAATCTTGGAGGGAACCCTAGTGGAAATGTGGTGGGTTGAGCTGTAAACAAAAGAGTGGAAGCAGTGGAAGAGACCAGTTAGCACATTTGAGCCTGTCATGCTTTAAAGCATCAAGGCAAAGAGTGTTTTTGGCCCCAGAGGGAGAAGTGAAAACCTCCCAACAGAGAGGCTTCACTTGAACCTCAAGGCACTCAGGAACAGAGGGAGGTAGTTGCCTGAGAACAGACACCTGGAATCTATGGGGAAACCCTAAACAGGCAAGGGCTGGGCTGGCAGAAGAACCAAAGGGAGGTGCATCCTGCAACCTCTATGCAAAGGGCAGCTGTAGAGGTCTGGAAAAGGAAGGAGAGACGCTTTAAGCATATACCAAAATAACTGTCAATTTCCTTCCTATTTTTCTCTCTCAGTGATACACTGGGTGGGGGGACACCAATAAGAGAAGAGTTAGTAGATATTCAACAAAGTAGATGTTTACTAGTATATGGCTCTGAGAAAGGTAGAAAAGGTTAGAAATGGAAAAACACTGTTCTAATCAGTTCTGTTGTTTTTTTTTTTTTCATTCAGAAAAGACCACTGTGGTGTAATGCAACAAATAGTCTTGAGTCTGTTTCACACACCAAGCCCAATGATAAAATAGAGAAAGGAACAATCTATCCCTGTCTTTTTTTCTAGCTGGGTGCCTCCAGAAATTGAGATTGCAACTCCAGTTACGTTTTCAAGACTTTTGAAGGGATCCAGGTTGGGGAAGCTTCAGAAGGAGCAAATTGTCTCTCTAGTTAGAGAGTAATTGAGTAAAAATGAACTGCTAGGATTTCATACAAAATTATTGGCAGTGATATGGAAATGGATTGCCATTAGCTTCTTCCTGAGTGTTTTGACTTCTCTGTCAAGCTTGAATCTTTGATATATCTTCTTAGTTTGTTCCCACCAAAACATTGACTAAGTCTGCTAGTCAACCCTGCTTAGCTTTTTAAAGAATAAATAAATATAAATAACAATGGGGAGTCAACTGAAGAGTTAGCATTGATATTCTAAGGAAACATTTTATGAAACTTTAAAAAGTATTTTATTTTGCAGATTATGAGTTGCATGTTAATGTATTCTAGAATAGTTTCTGCTATTGCATTCAAGGCAAAGTTTTATATGAGATTCTACATATTTAAAAAAAACTCCCTGTAGCTCACAGTTATAATTCTTATACACTACATACTACATGAGTATTTTCACTCCCTTATGTAGAAATAAGTGCATAGTGTTGGTACAGTTAATAACATCTATCACAGTTGGCAACATAACTTTAAAATAGAATTGGAAAAGGTACAGTAAATATTACTGTTTTGGTTCTTAATACTTGTAGATTACATGGATATTGCATACATTTCATATTTTCCTAATGTCTTTGAAAGGACTCTTTGTAGAGTATGTCCCATAGATCATTCACATTCCATTGTAAAGCACATTCTAAATCTTTTCTGTTAAATTCCACTAGGTGGAAACAGAGTTTTACTTTTGCTGTTTCATAGGCTACAATGATCTCCAATCTAGAGATTCTGTCAGTAAGTTTTAGTTCTTCAAGAAATTAAAGTCTTATTTTTATGCTGAAATCACATTGGAAAAATAAATTGCAATATTTTAAGAAATCTCTAAAATAACTCTAGCTCCTGAAAATAAACCCATTCTGTTCAAAACCTTCAACCAGATAAAACTATGACTGACATATGAAATATATGTCCCAAAATGTTCTAACTCAGGGCTGTCAAACTCCTAGCCACGCCCATGCTCGGTTTAGCGAAGGGGAAAAAAAAGTCCCAATACGTCACATGACAACACTGTAACAATGTGAGTTTGACACCCCTGTTCTAACAGCTCCCTGAATTCATCAGAAATTGTAAATAACTTATAATTACCAAACTGATTTTACAGCTATAACACTCATAAATAAGAATCCATTACATAAATTTGCATTCATATAGTATACACAGTGCACACATGCAAAAAATACTACATATTGCAAAATTAAATTATGAAGGGTCCTGAGTGCTCTCTGAGCTTGGTTGTTTTTTTGCAGATGTTCCATTAACCAAACCAGGTGACATCCTCAGTGCTAGTGGGCTGTGAGGTTTGCTCTCAATTTATATTCCGGTGGCTTGCCATCTCAGTATTTGCGAGAGTTGTCTTGGAGATTCTTTGGTTGGGCTGTTTGCTGTTAGCTTGTTTGGCAGTTGATTGGGATATTGTTTACATCTTCATTTTTGGTCTGATGTTAATCTCTGTTCATCCGGAGGTTGACTGCTGGTGGGGAAGTGTTTTGATTTTTTTGCTTCCTCTTTGGCTTGTTGACTGTCTCTTTTGCACAGTATGTAGGTATTGTTTATGTGTGTATTGAAGGCCATTTTTTTTTTCAGAGTGCCAGGCTTCCAGGAATTCTTTAGTATTTTGGACTTGGTTTGGTCTAGGTTGGTAAGTTTTTCAGTTGAAACTAAGCCAGGTCCATATGTTATGAAATTGAAGAGTTTTCATCTGACTGCTAGCTGGCATTCATGCATGCTTCTCCTAGTCTTCTGTTTGTCTATGTAGTGGCTGTTGCAATCTTTACACTGTATGTTGTAGATGACACATGTTTTTTCTTCTGGGGCTGTTGGGTCTTTTGGATACTCAGAATGTTTTGGAGAACTTGAGATAGCTTGTGTGCTATGCTGATTGCATGTGGCTGTAACAGTCTGTTAGTACTTTCTGAGATATTTTTGATGTATGTCACTGTTACCCTTTTTACAGCTTGCTTTGGTTGTATTATATTGGGTTGAATGGTCAGGCACTTTCTGATCATGTTGCATGGATATCCATTTTGTTGGAAGATGTTACTTAGATGATCTGTTTCCTTTTTTGGCCGTTCAGGATTATAGCAGTGTGTTTGTGCTAGCTTCTCTTGTGGGAGGTTGGGTAGTGAAGCACTTGATTGGTGTGGGTGGTTTTTCAGTACACTTGTATTTCTAGTTTGCCATCTTAGTCTCTGCTGATCAGGACATAGGAGTAATGTATATTACATGGCATTTACGATGGCAATCTAGAAACTCAAGTGTACCGAAAAACTGCACACACCCTTTTAAATTACGATTTGACTGAAGAGTCATGAATCCTTTTCAAGTGGCTAGGGAAACTTAGGAAGGGAAGGACAAACAGCTCTCAACAGCATCAAATATATTTGAAATAAGGTGTTTTAGATCAGATGAGGGAACTGGCTTTTGGAGAACCTTCTGCAGAGTCATGTATAGCATAGACTGCAATACAGTCCACATTCAAATAGAACATAAAGTGCTGTTGGTCTTCCCTTCACTTTAATGATGTCATTTGGTAACTAAAAGTAGCATGTATAACACTTCTTCCTGATTTTTCTCAACAAACATACTAAGGTAGATGGGGGTGGGTGAGTGACTGCTTCAGAATCATTCAGTTGGCTTGCATAGCTCACAATCGACTTCAGCTTTGGTCTTCTTGGTTCTATGCTTTCACAACGCTATCGTGGATCTTCTTTTAAATGGTGTCAGCAAAATTTAGTGGCAAACTCCAAATGACAGAGGCACAGTTTTTTTAACTTCACTTGTCAGAAAACAGTTTAAAAATAGTTGTGTGAGCTCTCAGAAACTTAAAAGGACATCAACAACAG
>BLBF01000006.1:33222545-33260197 GCA_015471245.1 Laticauda colubrina
TGAAACATCACATGATGGCAACATGATGCCACAAGTTTGACACCTGTGTTATAGAACAATGTTGTTTGTTAGTGTTTTTGCCACAATTGAAATCTGTTCCTCCACATGTTGGGAGAAGAGGGCCTGGCTTACTATCTGTGGTTGGAGCGCAAGTCCTTTCCTCACCCCATCATCCCAAAGGCCAGGGCCCTCTTTCTGCCACTCCGCTATTTGCACAGTTACTTTACAACCATAACTGGGAGAGATGGGATTGCAGTCATTGAGCAAAGTGATCACTTGGCAGCTTGCTGAATGACTACTTCACTCGACAACCAAGATTACAGGCCCAATTATAATCAGAACTGCAGGACTACCCGTATACAAAGACTTGAAAGAGAATATATTTTTTAAAGGTGCTGTTGCATGTTTGTATAACAACCTGAGTAGAACCTTCATATCTTTGCAACAAATAGTACTCAGTGTTTAAAGAAAAAAAGTTGAAGGAAAACAGGGAAACATTAAAAAGTTTAAACAAACTTAAATAGTTGAAATGAGAGTACAATAGGAAAAAACTGATAGTAAGAGCAATTTGGTAATAGAACCAATTCTCCATAGAAGGAGTGGATCTCCCCTCAATGTATTTCAAACAGAGGTTTGACAGCCATTTGAGTGGTTTGAATAGATTGATTTGTATTTCTGCAGTGTACAGCTTGTATTCCACATTATATTTCAATATAATACTGCCTTTTAGAAATAAAATGTCAGTCACAATTATGTGAAATTGTTTTTTATTCATATATGCTACTTTATGTATCATAAATTTCACAGATTTAGATGTTTTCTCTCAAAATACCTTATCTTAATGCAAACTTTTTTTTGTCTTGTCTCAGGTGAATCCCAAAGGAGGTATAATTGCTGTAGGTTTTCAGGATGGCATTGTTCGCATAATTGAACTTTATAATCCCAAAGGATTGCCTGTCATTGCTGGACGGGAAAATGTAGGAGATGCGGCCTTGCGTCTGAAACAGGCTTTTAAACCTCATGTGTCTGTAGTTACAGCTTTGGCCTACGAACGTAATGGGGAAGTGCTTGCCACAGGGGTATGTATTGACTTTTCTGTGAATACTTGTTAATAAGCCACATGAGAAAACATGCAGGGAGAAACAGGACTTGGTATTTTTGCTTTATGATCAAGTTCTAAAGCAGGATCTGTAGCCTTAGACCTCATCTATGTTGATTTTGTACTGGACTTCAGGTGATTAAAAAGTTTGGCCTGAAATGAATTTGAGGGAAGTAATGAGTTCATATATATTACTTTGCAGTTTTCTGATGACCCTCTGTTGCAAAGAAAATTGACTAATGATTGGTCTTTGACATACACAAAGTATGCAGTGCATGATTTTACTAACAATCAAGTTTTTCTATTTCAGAGCAAGGATAAAACTGTTTTCTTCTTTACTGTTGAAGATAAATATGATCCTATTGGATTCATTAGTGTTCCAGGACCAGTAGAGGCATTGCAGTGGTCACCCCATTCTCATGTGAGTAGCTAATTTGCTTTTGTTGTATATGAACCTCATGTTTGTTAATTTTGCTGTGTACAATGATCTAGTGTTGTAAGAGTTAAGAGTTAATAGATATGAGTTAATAAATATATATATTTAAATATTGATCTAAATATATTCTAAGTGACTTGATGAATATTTTAATGATAGTAAAGATTATAATTTTTGGACCATTATGCATTTATTTCCATGCATTTTTGTATTTCATCTGACTTTTTCCCATTTACATAGCTGGAAGAGATTTGTTTTGTTTTTAAGTTTCACTATCATAGTAATACTAAAAAAGACTACATCTGGAAACTGCACCTCTGAAGATAAAGAAACAGACATAATTAAAAGTTGTTATTCCAGATCCAAGAAATAGGAAAACATGAATTTAAGTATTTTATATGTTCTTATAATTTTTTTGGAATCATATATTCAAAGTACCGTATATGATTCCCTATGCACTCTATAACTATCATTAAGTTTATGATTTTGATGAATATATCTTTTCTTTTTATGTACACTGAGAGTATATGCACCAAGAGAAATTCCTTGTGTGTCTAATCACACTTGGCCAATAAAGCATTCATTCATTCATTCATTCATTCATTCATTCATTCATTCATTCATTCATTCATTCATTCAAGTCCATCAGTGTATAAAAATTTTCCACAAAAATAGGTTTGAGAAGCAGCAGGGTGTAGTAGTCAAGATGCTGGACTAGGAGATGGGAAATTCCAGTTCTTTCAGCCCAAATCAGCATTAGGCTTTGCAGCAAGCCTACTAAAAAGCAAACTACTGTTGCATTATGCATTTGTAGCTTTGCTCCAAAAACTAGATAAGGACAAAAGCAACAATATAATGGCATGTTTCCAACATAATGGCATGTTATAATAAAGCCTACTGTGTTTCTCACATAATAAGGCCAGGCCTTATTTTTTTTTGACCTTCGAAAAAATGGCTAGGCCGTCTTTTCGGGGGTGACTTAATTCCCCTCCCTTGCATCTTCAGGTGGGCGGGTGGCGACAGCTTGGATGTTCGGGAGACCTTCTGCCACCATTGCTTTCCCTTCTTCTTTGCTGCCGCGGTGTTTGAGCAACACTGCAGCGTTTGGCACAGCCACGTGCGACCAGTCAGGGCTCCTCCCTGCAACCGGAGCCCTGAGGAGACACTTGGCTTCAGGCGCTCCTGTCGCCGCCTTCCCTTTGCCTTCGAAGGTAAAGCCAATTATTTTAAAAACGACACCCGACCACCACAAAGCCTCCCCTGCCCGAGAGGGCAGCCCAACCCCGCGTGGGGAGGCGAATCTCCTGGGGCGGCTTCGGTTCCTCCCCGACCTCCCTACACTGCGTGCCTCTGACGCGCCAGTCCCTTCAGCCCAGCGAGCTCTTCCACCTCAAAGAAAGGCCAGGCGGGTGGCTGCGGAGCAGCAGCAGCGGGTCCGAGCCACTCACAGCAGAAATAGCCACCACCCTTAGCCCGATGAGGGGAGAACAACTGAGGTTAGCGCCCGCCAGCCCGTCCTTCCCGCCTTTGGAGGCACCTGCATCGAGCACCTCCACAGCCAGACTAGCTACGCCGCTTCCGACCGACTCCTTCGCTAAGCGCGAAGCTTAGCCTGGGGCGCCCAGCGCAACTGAAAGGTGGGCCCTCCTTCCCGGCGGCAGAGCTCTCAGCGAGCGTCTCCCTGCCGGACCCTCTGCTCATCCTGCCAGGACCGCGCCAGAGCCGTGCGGGCTGGGCAGATCTGGGAAAGCAAGCCGCGGGTGCGTGCATGCCTCCTCCTGCTCCTTGTTCCCAAATCTGACCCAGGCGAACAGTGCTTTGCTTGCTCTGCAAAGCCGTGGCTTCCTCACCTCTCAGCAAGCCGGAGGAACCGGTAGCAGCCGCCTCCTCCTCCTCAGCTGCAGCGCAGACTTTCACCTTGGGGGAGAGAGAGTGGGAGAGATCCTCTCAGGCGAGCGCCTTCCCCTGCAGCCCTCTGCACGAAAGTAGGACCTGCTGTCCGGGGTGGGTAGAGGAAACCGAGCCGCGAAGACTCCCTCGGCGGACGCTCCCGAAGGAATCGGTCGGAAACGGCGTGGCTAGGCTGGCCATGGAGGTGCTCGGTGCAGGTGCCTCCAAAGGTGGAAAGGACGGGCTGGCGGGCGCTAACCTCGGTCGTTCTCCCTGTGTCAGGCTAAGGGTGGTGGCTGTTTCCGCTGCGAGCAGCTTGAACCCACTGCTGCTGCTCCGCAGCCGCCCGCCTGGCCTTTCTTTGAGGTGGAAGAGCTCGCTGGGCTGAAGGGACTGGTGCATCAGAGGCGCGCAGTGTAGGGAGGTCGGGGAGGAACCGAAGAGGCCTCAGGAGATTCGCCTCCCCATGTGGGGTTGGGTTGCCCTCTTGGGCAGGGGAGGCTTTGTGGTGGTCGGGTGTCGTTTTTAAAATAATTGGCTTTACCTTCGAAGGCAAAGGGAAGGTGGCAACGGAAACGCCTGAAGCCAAATGTCTCCTCAGGACTCTGGTTGCAGGGAGGAGCCCTGACTGGCTGCATGTGGCTGCGCCAAACACCAAGGCGTTGCTCTAACACCGCGGCAGCAAGGGAGAAGGGAAAGTAACGGTGACAGAAGGTCTCCCGATATGAAGTGCCCCACCAACGCAGGCAGCACCAGGCAGAATCCAGGCATGCAACAAAAGTACTTCCTAACGGCAAGCCCTCCCCGCCATACTCCCCCCCATTTTGCATGTTTAATATGGGCCTTAATTTGGGGGGAGGGGCTTGATTTTATGCCAATAAAACATGGTGGGACTTCCTATTGGTGGAAGCCGTATTGTTGGAGAAACACAGTATTTTTCTCCTATTTTTCAAAATCGACATATGCATGCATGCATATATATATATATATGTTTATGTATATACACCTGTTTGTTTTGTTTCATGTTCTGATCTACAGCCAGACAGCAAGCTCCTTATCCTCTGTCAGAATGGCATTGTTGTTCAGGTTCCTGCCCCAGACCCTATGGCCTACGATGCAGTAACTACATATAGGATCAAAGATCTACCTGCAGAATATTTTCGTTTCTGGAGCATCAAATCTCGGATATTGGTAAAATATTGTACTAACACATTGGAAAATGTTCCATGATAGAGTAATCTACTTGGGAAACATTCTGTTTGCTTTCCAAGCAGACAGTAACAGCTCAAGGATATGTAGTGCCCCAGGTTGTAGGAGTATGTTATATCTCACCAATGCAAGATTTGCATTTTAGAATGATTTAGACCAAGGGATAACATTGGCACCCCACAGGTTTTGGCATACTCTAGGGCAGCATCTATATAGCCTTACTTCCAGAACATCCTGTCCTATCCCATATATATATCAAAACAGGCTAATTAAACATTCTGGAGATGATTTATACAATAAAAATGTAGTATCAAGACATAACGTTTTCAGTTTTGTCTAATAGATTATGAACTTATTTTTAAAAATTTTAACAGATTAATAGTATGAGTAGGAGTTAATCATTCTAAATACTTGTTTTCTGTCATACATATAATTTAAGATCCAATATTGTATTTTACATGAAAATAGGATTATTCAGAGGAAAACTGCTTTATATTTTTTTAATGAAATAAACAGAAAGGTTTGAGCAACATCTTCTGTTAGGGAAGTTCACTGTTGGGTCTTGTTATGTCTTAATATGTGGAACCATATTAAGTATTATGTTTTTCATTCCTTAAAGAGCCTAATCTTACACTGACTTTCATTGGTTCTATAAAGAGAGAAGAGGAAATTAAACGTAGAGAAAAAATTAAAGAACAAAAGGAGAAAGAAAAGCAACAATGGATCAAAGAGCAGCTGGACCAGGGGAAAACACTAGAAGAAATAGAAATGCCCGAAGAAGTGCTTGTTGAAGAGGAACCACTTCCAGAAATCTACATCCCAGAAACTCCAAGTCCCATCCTTTGTGGGTTTTACTCTGATCCAGGGAGATTCTGGTTATCGATGGTAACAGTTATTTATTTAAATTCTTAAATTTAAATTATAGTTATTAAATGTATTTTTATTTCTCCTTCTAGGGAAGGGCATACCTTATAAATTAAATCATGTAAAATCTTGGAACTCAAGTATTTTTCTTAAGTAAACCCAAATGTCCTCAAATAGCACATAAGATTTTAAATTCTTCGGACGTCTTCAACAGGCTTAGATATAAATTGGGAAAGGGTGAAAGTTTTGATGAAAAGGTGGCTTGATGCTGAAATGAGCAACTCTGTCTAGGTATGTGGGATGAGACATTTACATTAGTGCTATGATCTGGTGAGGGTTAGCTCACCTCCTGCGGTGTACCTTGGAAAGTGCACAAACATGAACCCAATGGGCTATCAATCTTAGGAAGCCAAATTCCTACTCTATCTCAATATTATAATCTCCTGGATAATGGAACAACACCATATACTAAAATAAATAAATAAGGTGCTATGATTGTTTCAGGCTGTGTTTGGAACTATGCTTAGGTTTGCAGGGATGAAGAAACAGTGCTTTGAGATAGATGCCCTGCTGTGCATTTATCAAACTATAAAAAGTAGCCGTTGCCTAATTTGTCTCTATTCTTAAAATACAAATTCCTAGGTGGAGAAAAAATGAGTTTTTCCCTCTGCTTTATAGAACTCCGTAAGTAGCTTTGGGAAACTCATTTAATTTCATTGCATTCCAGATTTATTAGCAGTTTTTAGAGTAGGGAAAGGATTAAATCATCCTGAGTTTTCTTAGTGGAACCATTCCCATTGCTGATTTGACATTGTCCTGTTCTACACAATCCCCAATACAGGATTAATATTTAAATGGAAGGAAAGGAAAAACCATTAAATTGAATGTATGTTTCAGGTATGTAAGAGTTGTCCATATTTTTCCATGCTACTGAGTTAGCTTGCTTCTGGT
This sequence comes from Laticauda colubrina, assembly GCA_015471245.1. NCBI lineage: Eukaryota > Metazoa > Chordata > Lepidosauria > Squamata > Elapidae > Laticauda > Laticauda colubrina. The sequence goes on from BLBF01000006.1 coordinate 33,228,995, forward strand.
TTTAATAGAGCTGCAAAGTTTTTTTAGAAAACAAAAAAAGAAAAGGAAAAGCACAATCTTCTCTGCATCTCCAAAGTAAGAGTATTTGTGGATTGGATGGCATGAAATATTGCCCTTAATGGAGCCCTTTTGTGAAAAAGCAGAGTAGTGGACTCAACTGTAGTAGGCTTATTCACAACTAGCTGAAGAATGAATGTGTGAATATGAAACAATTATAATATTTTCACAAAATGTTCCAATAACTTTTTACAACATTGCCTTTTTTTCCCAGGGAGAATATGACACAGGATTTCTGTATCACTGTGCATTTTCCTCTGAGCAGCAAAAAGATCCTGAGACTCGGCAGGATGAACCCTTTGATGTTATCCCTATTGAAGATGCAGATGACAATCCCATTCATTGCATCATGTTTTGGTAATGAAGCTTTTTCAGCCTGTAAAACGAGAAAGAATTTTATGGTCGATGTTTACATTTTTTTTTTGTTTATTTTAAGCATGTATAGATTCATTAAAACATACTGCTGAATAATTTAAAAATACACTAAAGTACAAAGGAAAATACATTATGATACTGATAAAAACAAAACCATTTGATTTTGGTGTGGATGTTATGGAAGTTTTTGATACTGTGTTTGATTGGGTAGTATTCTTTTTCCTTGCTCTCAAATTTATTTAACCTGAGAAAAAGATAATTATTCTGAAATCACAATTACTTTCCCAGTTCTGCTTCTTTGACCAAGCATATAGAAGGGTAAAATATACTTTTCTCCTTTTCATACTGTATCCAAATCTAAGCCTCTTGGTCATATATTATTCAAATTCATTTTATCTATTAAAACCATATGTGAAAAATATGAAAACTGATGGTGTCTTTTTGTATGCACATAGAATTAAGAATGGTAAAGTGAATAAGTCATCAAAGGAAAGCAGTAATGAGACAGTAGAAACCCTATTGTTTTTTGTAAGCAGTGGACTACTTACAAGGTCTCTTTTTGGCCCACTATTGGTACCAGGAGAGACAAAAGTAGTGAATATAATTGTGACTTTGTATATTTGATATCAAATTATAAATGGAATTTGAGAGATTTGAAAATGCAGAAACTTCCTACCTGCTCATAAATTATTCAAGCGACATCCCCAAATGTGCAAGGAGGAGAATATGGCAATCTGCTGCTTCGCAGAGAAATAATATTGTTATAATTTCTGTCTCTTATCAAGAGATCCAATGAAGTCTCTGCCAATTTTATCATCAGAGGATATTTCTTGTCTCATCCACTGCAGGAAGAATATCTTGATGGAAATATGTGAGAATTGTTTCCTAGGCAAAGAGGGATTAAATATTTTTTAAGCCCTGAGAAACATTTGGAGGTGGCTTAGCTGGACCTCTTTCTGATTCACTAAGTATCACAAGGTTGCTTGGGGGGGGAGTTAGGAAGCACAGCTCAGTTCGACATGCAAGATTCTATTATTATACTCAGTCTAAATTAAGTAGTTTTAGAACTCCTATGTTTTTTTTTCTGGTCTGGGCTCCCTAGTGTGGCTGTCATATCCCTTCTGTTTTATCCACAGCATAAACAAATTTAGATATCAGCAGAGTATATGAAAGAAAACCACTGTGTTCATGTGTTAATTACTTTTTCAGCTCCACAGGTTTATTAATGTTTTGTGGAATGCAGAATGGAATAGTGAGGATTTATCCTCTCCACAGCAAAGTACTTTGTGCAGACAACATAGCTGGATATTGGTCATTTGGTTTGCATGATAATGACTATGGGCAAATTCAAGGGATACACTCAAGTTTTGATGATCGATTTCTCGTAACTTGTGGAGCAGATGGCAATATCTTTGCATTTGACATTCTTTCTGCTGAGGAAGTTAAGAAAGTCCTGAAGACTAAAGTGCCCTCTCCAAGAGTAAGTGATAATCAGGAATACATTACTCTATATGTTTTCCCCTATCATTGAAGTACTTGTTGATTGGGATATAGTCAAAGTTTTATCCATACTAGATAGATAGAGAGGGTGGGGATGGAGGGAAGAGAGGCAGACACTCAAATAAATATATATATAGATGTACCCATGGGTTGTCCTTAATTTACCACTATAGTAGAGTCTGGAATTTCAGTTGTAAATCATAAGTCAAAGCACCATGTGACCAAACTTGATTTTATAACCATTTTTATGGTCTCCATAGTTATGAAATGAATCCTGTGGTTGTTAAAAGAATCCAGCATATCCAATGGGCGCTTTTTGCTGTTTTCTGCTGGAAAACAACAAAACCTTCAAATTGCAGTCATATGACAATGGAATGCTACAACTGGTTGTGAAGTGAGCCAGTTGCCAATTTCCTGGAAGGCAATCATGTGAGTGCAGGAGTGGATTGGCAATGTAACTTTAAAGATATTTATAAGCAACTTTTTTTAAAGTCCATCATAACTACGAACAATCATTAAGCAATCAGTCATAGGTCAAGGTCTATCTATATATATTTTCTTGCTTTGAAGATAAGATTATTAGAAGAAGAAAATGCTATGATTCATAAAATATTCAGAGAACTTATCTGGAATTCCATCTGAGCTTTAGTTGAATCCTTGCCACCTACAGAAAGAGCACTGCTTATTTATTTATTTTTTCTGCAGAGTGGACTTGACAAAGAGAAAGTAGCAGATGATATTGACGATATTTATGCCTATAGGTAAGGTTGTTAAAAGTGAGACATTAAGTTTTAATTTTGGATACTTAGCTTTCTTTTATGATTATTTTTATTTTTAATCAATCCCTTGAGAAACAGTTTCCAAAATGAATCTGATTTTAATGAAGTCACTTTAGTGGCGTTTGCAACTCTTACCTGAAGTTTTGTTTTCCTGAAGCATTTTGCTTTGCAATTTTGTCTGAAAATACCATCTAGTGATCTTAGTAACTCCGTATCTATAATTTTGAACATTTGCATTTTAATATTAAAATGTGAGAATTTTAAAAAGATTTTATCTTCTTAAAAATGTGTGGATCTATCTCCAAGGATGGAAAGGGAAATGCTTATTTTTTTGGCCACATATCTATACATTATATGTCCAGGAACTAACATAAAACTTCTACTTTTATATTTTAGCCATTTAATTACCAGAAATACAGTACAGGCTACTATTACTCTCAAATGCCAAGGTTTGTGGGCATATGCCAAGTAAGATGCATCCCAGGAGACTATGAAGCCACTAGCCCTAGAACGGGGTGGAGAACCTTGGGTATTTGATGACTTGTGGACTTCAATTCCTAGAATTTGTGAACCAGCAAGTCATAAAAAGGCCAAGGTTCTCCTGCCCTTGAAGGAAGGTCCAGAGCAGGAAGATTCAGAACGCTACTTGGAGCCGCTTGCCATCCATTCTTTGGGCTCAGTGATCTACAGTCACATTTAATTATGAGGATGGAGGTTCATTCTCCTAGCTTGTGGGCTGGTTTCCAAATGTTTCATTACCAGGCTAAATAATAACTTCAGCAGAATTTAGCAGACGTCAATTTCATTGTTCTTCTGCTTATAAGGTCTTTGTGTGGTCAGTAGGTCTTGTGATGGGGAAGCCACACCATATGGGGGTTTTATAATGGCCATTTGTTGAGTGCCATTTGGAGACGAAGTGCTGGTTGGTGGGGGTTGCATGGATTGGCCGAGGGTTGTTGCCATTGCTGGTTGGCTGTACAATTGATTTGAATTCTGAAGGGTTTGTAGGCTGGTTGTAGGTCAATGTGTCTATTGATGGAATTGCATGTGGAGTGCTAGGCTTCAATAAACTCCTGTGCATGATGGGTGGTCGTGTGGCCAATGATTGTTGTACTGCTAATCAAATTGGTGCTGTTTGGTATCAGTGTGGATAGAGATTAGGGATTTGGGATCATAGCAATTGATGGCCAGCTGGTGATTATGGATTTTGGTTTTCATTTGCCATGATGTTTGTTCCACATAATCCCACATTATCCTGCCTCCACCCTCATCCTATACCCAAACTACAGATATTTGCCACTATCGCAAACATTTAATTATATTAACTTAAGTTCATGTGTTAATGCCCAGCCTAATTAATACTATATAAAAATTGTTTTTACAGTATATTAAATAAATAAGTCTCTGTCCAAAAGAATCCACTCAGCATAATTATAGATTCCCTTTCACCTATTGAAACATGTTGCTTTTCTTCAGTTAAGCTTCATAATTTCACTGTATATTGATTCCTGGAAAGATTAATTGTTTTGTCTCCTATTCATATTTTTCTCACATTTCTAGTATTGAGAATGCCAAGCAAAAAAAAGAATATGATCAGATAATGAGAGCTGCAGAATATAAGAAACTTTTGAAGAGACAAGAACTGATTTTACTGAGACAGGAGTTTCAGGAATTGCTCCGGATCAATAGTGAATTACCCAAACACATGCAGCTCCTTAGAGAAGTATGTATGTTGATTTCTTTTCCTCATGGGGAATAGAAGTTAATGTGGAGTTATACCATGAGTTTTACAATGACAACTTTGTAATTTTGACAATTTATTTTTATTGTTGGGTTCTATTGTATATTCTGACTGCTTAAATTGTTGTTTAGCATACATAAAACAACCAACCTTAACATTGCTGGACAAAGTTGTTCAGTTTTGTTCCATCCCAAATATAACCAGTATACAACTTGGGTATTTTAGCTTTAGTCCTTGCTCACAGGCAATTGTAGTGACAAGGACCTTTGCACAAATTTTTTTGCGGACCAGTTGGATCCATTTCTAGACTAGAAGTCCTGCTTATTGGTTAATTCCCATTTGGATTATTACAAAGTGTTCAACATGAGGTAGCCCTTAAAGACATTCAGAAACTGCAGCTAATCCAGAATGTTGTGGCATGGATACCTTAATGCACTATATAACATTATTAATGGGATAATTTCATTGATTTCCAGTAGATATCCAGAATGCTGGATATCACATTCAAAGCCCTTCATAGCAAAGTGCAGACTTTTTTCTAATTATTTCTGCTTATCTCATGGGATCTGGCAGGGTAAGCATACTCTGGGTTCCTTTAATTAAATTATGTTATCAGATGGGATCTAGGAAAGTATGTGTGCTCTGTTACTGTACTTCTCTTGTGGAACTTAATTCCTCAAATTCAAGTGGCTCCAAACCCTGCTGGTCTTTCTAAAGGTGTTAAAAATGTGGATTTTCTTCCAGGACACTAAGCCAGGAAGCTAAAAGATACTGTTTATTTGTGGGTTTGATTTGGTATGTGTGTGGTCCCAGGCATGATTTGTTTTTGCTGTTTTTAATTTTAATTTGTTGGTCACTATCCAGAATCTTCTTACATGAAAAGACTTTCTATTCATGACTGCACTGTACAATTTTGTCAAAATTTGACAGATGTAAAAGCTGCATACGGATTGCTTTATGATATGACATATAATCTATCAAATATTGGATGCTTTAACATTTAAAGAAAGCAGGCCAATGAATAGCTCTTTGGGACAAATAAATATGCAATTGATAGTGTGCAGTTCATTATCATAGGAGCCTGATATCATTCAAGTCATTTGGATGAAGACAGTGACTTGATTCCCCTGCGATGCCTATGGTCTCATAGGGGAAGCAAGTAAAATGAGCATTATGAATTTTGAAAGATAACAAGAGGAAAATAATGGGAGATACTAGGCTAGCTTGGAAATGTGAGCATTTGGTAAGACACTTGTAAAGAATATTTAGAAGGAATAGTTTCATTAAAGCAAGAGAAGAAATATGGCAGCCAGTGAATAAATATATTTGCCAAATAAACCTAAACCCTATAATACAACATATAGAACAGGGGTGTCAAATTCGATCCCATTGCGGGCTGTAACAGGATTTTGTTTGCCCTTGGGGGGCTGGGATGGGCGTGGCCTGGTCATCATGGCCAACTGGATGGGCAGGGGGGGTGGCATGGCCTGGGGTAGCACAGGCTCTGGGATGACCTCTCTGGGATGACCTTGGGATGATTCTGTACCTATTGCGAAATGAATCCGGCCTGTGAACTGCATGCTTGACATCCCTGATCTAGACTCCAGAAAATGCAAAGAACACAACAATATTATTGAAAGACTGCTGTTCACTTATATGTATTAATGAATCATTTGTGTGAGCTTTTGAACTACAAAGCAGTCTTCCCTAGCATGGGTCTTTCAGTCAGGTGGATCACAACACCTATCTTCCATTACTATTGACTGTTCTTGCCAGATAACAAGAAAAACCTATAAGTATGAAATTGGGGAAGATATATCTAAAGCAAGGCCTGATGAATATATATTAATACATTTAAGGATTTAAGATGTCAAAGAGTCAATTTTTTAACTTAACATCTACCAATTTTTTAAAAAATGTAAAAGGACGACATACTTAATAGACCCAGCTGAAGAAAAATGAGATTGATGTACAGTGGATGAATGTAATACCAAATACAAATGGAAGTTTGAAATTTAGAACCATCTTCACAAAGTGTGAAGTCCATATCCTGGGATGAAGAATTTCCTTCTCTGATATTGCAACATATAAATTAGCCTAAACTTTGTATTCTGGGTATGTATGCACAGTAAAGCCAAAAAAAAAAAAGTTTCCAGATGTAGTTATTTACTTAAATTTCTTATACTTGCCTACTCTGGTAAATCAGGATAGCTTACAAAATCCAAAGACAATTAAAACAGTGCATGCTTTCCACCAAGGTAAACTAGAATATGGCAGACAAATATAATTTTATCTTTTATAACATATAGCAATTTGAAATGGACAAGAGAATTCGTGCAGAAATGGACAGAAAGACTGCAAAAACTATTAGGCAAGTAATGAGAGAACTGGCTTGGGAACAGGAAAAACATCGCATTGGGTTGCGAAAAGTACAGGAACGGTAAGGACCATTTTATTTTCTTTTTTTGAGATGTTTTTATTTCCTAAGATTTTTCTGCTAAAGAAAAAGAAGGGAGCATGTGTACTGCTTTGTTCAAAAGATGGGATATAAACCTTAACGATGACAATTTAAATAAATAAATAAAATCTTTTTCCAGATTTGAGAGGCTCCAAGCAGTGTAAAATGATTTTGTTTTATTTTTTATTATTATTTACTTTATGTTATTTTTAATTTGTATTGATATTTAAGATGTATTAGCAGCCAAGAATTGCTGTTGCTAGATGAGCAGCCATATAAATAAAATAAGTAATGAATGAAATCCTAATAAAAATTAAATTTATTTACTTAAATATAGTCAATGTGATTACTGTTCATTCATAAATTTTAATTATAAAATTTGTCATATCAACACTGTAATAATTTCATAACAATACTGGAATTGGAGATTTTTGGATATTGCAACTTGAATTTTTGGATTTTGAGTCCTCTGGGTATGTGTCTTTGTTACTTAGTCCATTGTTAAATTGATACAACTAAGACTGCTTAAAAATGTAAGGAGCATAAAACAAGATTGCTATCTTTGCTGTGATCCTACAGATACCGGGGCAATTTGGAGTATGACACCATTTTGGTCTGTGCCATGAGAAGTAATCACCGAATCTCTACCTTCAGACTACTGGCAATCTCAGAGAGTTTGTACAGAGCCAGAAAACAAATTCACCCAGGGAAAAAGAGAATAAGCAAATATGAGCGGAAAGGAAAAGAAGGAGAGCAAAGAAAAGAGAGCCAAAGAGATATTAGTAAGGATTTACAAAAGTGTGGCAGAAATATTGCAATCATAATGAACTCAATATCTTACATTCTTTTTCATGGTTCCATATCAGCAGTTTTGTGAGATGGTATTTTAGCTCTGTCCTATAACTTTTCTCTAACATTGTTTAGAACGTAGTTTTCCATGCAGCAGTATTAATTACACATATCAACATTGAGTATTTATTCAAATCTTGATTCATATGAGTTACTTCCTGCAAGTATGTACTGAGATAACAAGTTGTGGCTCCTATTTACATTTTTCCTATTGACATGATTATTAATACTTTTTTATTTTTATGATTATTATTATTCTGAACCTTTAAAGGGTTTATTGCATTATATGTTATTTCAGTATTTCTCTGCATAAGTTGAATGACACCTAAGGTGCTTTAATCCATCATGGAATAGGTAGTAATAGATTACTTCACGCATCCCCTCTATAAAAAAGAAAGTCTGAGGGAAGTAGCTAGAGGCAGGGAGAGAGAGATGGGGCTAGAGAGGGAAAATATTGTTGATAATGTAAAGGCATAGTATTTTTAAGCAATACATGGAAATGTGGGGGAAATTTGAGGGGGTAATTGTTATTTTTGAAGCTTTGTTGGGTCTCCCTGTTGGAAAGAAATTTGCTTTGCTTACAGTATAAGCTGGAAATATTTTTTTGGCTAAAAATTGTATATCTGAATCTAGGATAAACACAGGAGGAAGTACTTGCCAAATCACACCTATGGTTGAATTTGTCTAAATATTGTGGAACTTGTATATTGCAAACAGATTGTTAATTATTGTTGTAGCATCTGTGTAACTTCCATTATCCAGGAAATGGCTTGTTTGGAAATGTTAAAGGGAACTAAAGACTAAGTAATATTTTTAGATCTATACTAAGTGTCTAAACTGGAGAGGGCATATGTTTATAAAAAGAGTAGAGGTTTTAGGCGTGGGACATACAAAACTTAAAAGGATTTGAGATGTCTTGGGCATGTCTCCAGAGTTGTGCTTTTGGGTAATAGATCTGCTACCTGGGAAGAAAGCATACACTGTTAGCTTTCATTAAATTATATCCATATATATTTAAATTCTCATTATAATTTTTAACTGGGAGAAACAGTGCATCATGGGGCAACAATTTTTGAATCAAGGGACTTCAAATGGACTAAATTACAGAATATGTCCAAAATTCAAAATCCATGACTCTGAAGGGAATGACATGTTAGAAAGTTGCTTCAGTGCTATTGGCTGCTGCTGCATTGCTGGGCAGTTGTTGCAGTAATGTGATCTTGATTTTCAATGTTTAGTGACAGTTTCCCAGCCAGTTTTGCAATCCCTAGCTCCTCCTCGCCCCCACTGCTGCAGTCACTTACTGCCTGCTAGGAAGGAAAGGGAAGGGGGAAGACTGGATGGATAGACAGATGGAAGGAAGGAAGAAAGGGAGGATGGGAGGAACAGGAAAGAGGAATGGAGGAACGGGGAGGAAGAACTATGTTCTCCCTTCCTAGTTCATGCCACCCCGACATGCTTCCCTAACCAGTGCCACCCTCACATGACTTGTCCAATTCACATTGCACCCTAGATGTCTTCCCTGATCAATACAGTATCTCCTGCACTCCCCCACACACTGTGTCTGACCCACTGCACCCCCCCAGTGTGCCTTCTGTGATTTGCATAGCACCCCTTGGGCAACACCCCTAGGGAGGGCGGGAGGGTAGGAAAGAAGGAAGGATGCTTGGTTGGTTTCTGATGTTCCCTGAGAGCTTTCCACAAGGAAACTCAGTGAGAATTCAAAATTTCCAGGGAAGTCAGAAGTCTCTCCCACTTATTTTTAATCAACCGTGGTCATCCTATTTAGGTAAGGAAATATCTCCGAAACAATGACCCACAGGTGTGGGTTGTCTGGTATGTATTATAAAAATCCACAAATTCTCCAGAGCTCTGTTCTGTAAAAAAACAAGACCCAGATAGTACTATCTCTGAAATAGGGAAAGCAGTAATGGAAATTTCGTTATAATATGATTTTAGTTTTGTAGAATCAGTAGGTTTTTCACTGATTTATTTTTAAGATGAATTTTTTTAAAAAAACCTTAACATTTAAAATAATGCTAAAATGGTATCTTATTTGGAGGATACCTACTAAAGCACCTTATATTTTTTTTAAAAATGGACAGGAACAATACTTACAGCCACAGCTACCATTGATGAAGAACCAGAAACTGATAAAGTAAGGAAAAAATCCCAACCTCATACAGCAGCAAGCCGTATTGTTGAAAATCGAATGGAAAAACTTAGGAAAATTATTGAAAAAGCAGACAGAGCCAAAGCTAAAATCCAAAAAAGAAAAATGGAGTGGAATGAATTGTGAGTCAAGCATAATCTTTTCTTTGGGGCATGATTAAAAACATGTTTCTGAAAGTAGGAATAGTTTCTGAATTATTTATTGTATATAATAATATCGAAATACACTCCCCAACCTGGCAATTTGATCTGAAGTGATATGATCTGGAGCGTTAAAAATATTGAAAACATTCTGTTTCAACACGGAGCTCTAAATATAGCTAATCTCCAGTATTTAGATTATTTTTTATTTATTCGATTTGTATATGTTACCCTGGGTGGCTCATTATTAAAAACAACAGCATAAGATACAATAAATTATAAGTAAATGGAGAAGTGTATAACCATGTTAAAACCACCACTGAAAACTCACTTAAACAAGAAAAAATCAAAGTCTTTAACCAAGTTTGAAAAGTTCTTTATGGTTATTTCTGTCACTCAAATGAAGAATGGCTAACATTTTAGGTTAACATAAATAAAAAATGAGCATGGGAAATCATAGAGAAGTCTTTAACTCTGGTTAAAGACCTAATTTGGGCTGGATACTGCAGCTAATCACCCTATGTAGTATATCACATCAGACGATATTTTGGATGATAATAGATTTTGGTGAGAACAGTTAGTTCTAATAAAACAGAATTTGACAAACTGAAAAATTTGGCCATACAGGCTTCATTGGAATTTCTCTGTCATTTCCATGGTGTTGACAGAAGATTTCTACCATACTCATGGCAGTAGATTATACAAATACTTGAATACCTTCAACTATTTTCTCCTCTGAGCATCAATATGGTTTCATAGAGACCAAAGGAGGAACTGAATAATGATAATAATTTTGTTTTTTGGATGATTGAAAAATTAAAAAACAGAATTAAAATTAGAATTATTGGCCAAGTGTGATACGCCAAGGAATTTGTCTCCAGTGCATAAGCTCTCAGTGTACATGCAAGCAACAAGTGATAATCGTAATCATAAAATCATAAATAATAGATACAACACTCACAGTCATAGGATTCTAAACAATCAACATAAATCATGATAGGATATTTATAGGAGTAATCAACACAAATCATGAGATACAACAAAATGTTATAGTCATAAGAATCTAAGGAAATAGTACAGATGAGAGGATAATAAGTAATACAGTCCTACTAGGTGGTTTGACATCCGAAGTTATAGACAGCATTGTGGAAATTAGTTGTTTAGCAGAGTGATAGCATGGGAGAAAAAAATTGTCATTGTGTCTGGTTGTCTTGGCGTGCAATGCCCTATAGTGTCGTCTTGAGGGAAGAAGTTGAAACAGTTTATGTCCAGGATATGAGAGGTCTGTAGATATTTTCACAGCCCTCTTTTTGATTGTAACTTGGCAGATTCAAGAGCAAACCAAGTGATAACTATGAGGATCCTCAAGATGTAGCAAATATCAAAGAAGCTCAAGAGAACATGGGGGACTTCAAATTAAAAACTGCCACTAACTACAAAATTCCTGAGCATATGAGAATGAATGCTGATAAAAAAACAAGCCAGCTGCAAGCTTTAGAAGCAGCTGTAAGTAGAAGAATTGATCTGAATCATATGATTTCTCTTCTTCTCCCAGGAAAGCATTTATTGTAGTGAAATTAAACTGTACCGCATACATATTTATTGACTGTTTTTTTATATTTTTTTTATTGCTTTTAATATAGTAACAGGAAAAGAAAAGAACACAGAGGAATAAAAAACAAAGATGCATTTTTTAAAAAACCATAACGTGATGGAAAAAAATCAATGAAAAATGCAAGAGAAAAAATTAATACATTTAAATGTACTGTAAATGTATATTTTATTGCAAAAGTGAATGGTTATAATTTTATATATAATTATGTAACGCAAACATTTTGCAACTGTTTGTGTGTATGTATTTTATAATCATGCTTATTAAATTAAATGGCCTTGGAAAAAGTGACTCATTAACTGTACTCATACTTACAACTGTGGTATCCTCGCAGTCACATGATTGCAATTTGGGAGTTTAACAACCGGATCAAATTTATGATGCCTTGCAGCATCCTGCAGTCATGTGATCATGGTTTAAGAGCTTTTTGCCAATTTCCGGCAGAAAATGGCACCCCCCACATTAGGGAAGCTGGACTTACTTAACTGTGTGATTCACTTAACAACAGCATTGATTCATTTAATGACTGCCATAAATCTTGTCTAACCTTGTACCCAGTTCAATTTACTACCACAACAACTTTTGATGGAAATTCCTGCCCCAATTGTGGTTGTAAGTTAAGGAGTATTTCATTATACTTATTGATATAAGGTCTATATCTATAGGCAATCAGCTAACAAGTAGTAAGTCTAATCAGATCTTCGATCATTGAGTAAATGGGATCTTACCTTTCCAATGTATTGGAACGGTAATACATTTGGCACCACCTAAAATACTTGAGATTCAGCAGTCAGAACCGACATCAGTCTTTTAGCTGTAGTAAGGGCATGGAGAATCCACTTACGAATTAGACTGTGCAGTGACCAGGAGACAAAAACTGACTTGTAGGCACGCGCATGCGCGCACACACACACACACACACACCATTAAATATAGCACCTATATACATTGACTATCTATGATATTCAATAAAAGATAGAGAAGAGCAACAGTAGTTTCATTTGCAGTGTTTTAATTATTTAGGTTTAAATTATTGTGTTTTGAAAAAAATAACTAATAAAGCATTTTCTACCTAATAAAGTGACTTGTTCTATTCTTTGTAGATACATGAGAAAAAGCTGATGATGAACAAATGGATTGTGTCTCTCCGAGATCTTAAAGTTGCTATTATAGAAGAGATTCAGTGTGTAGTACAAGAATTAAAAGCTATACAGTCATCTCTGAATCCCTCCAAACATCTACCAATACCTTTGGTTCCTCATCTACTTCCAGAAGAGACACCAGAAAAACATTTCCAGTATGACCATGACATGCTTTTGAAGTTCAAACAAGAAGCAGAAGAGCAAGAGAAGTTGAAAAAAATAGCGTCATCGATTCCCTCTATAGAGTCTGGAAGTTTAGGAGGATTTGGCGGAGGATTTTTTCATAGTCCTTCAATCAAGGAAATAGAGAGTGGTAGGATTGCAACTTTAAGGCCAGGGAGACTACCATCTGGAATTTCGGAGGCACCACCTAAAATATTTGAGATTCAGCAGTCAGAACCAACAGACCTTGAATTGGAAATCAGACAGAGGGAGGAGATAAGAAATGTTCATCTGCAGGAAACTTTGATCAAGAGGGTGAGAAGTTGCTTTGAAGAGATTATACATGTAAAATTATTTTCTGTTTCTATATTTTTGTTTCTGCTAATTAAAATATTACAATAGCAATACTTATTGTATATATTTTGAAGCAAGAGTTGTTTAAAACAATATTATAAAATGAAGAAATCTTATAAAACATGCCAGCAACTAGTCCATTCATATAGTATCATATTCATGTTTTGTCTTTATATGCAATATTCACATTTATGCAACTCAGAAAATAGAATTACATCAACAACACTAAATAGTTCCTAAATTTGGTCTTAACACCATATTTCGCGATGATGTATATAGTTGGAGAAACCATAATCATTATTAGAAAGGCATGCTGGCAAGGATTACAATAGCTGAAATTGTACAGATCTGGCTTTAACATAATGGAAAAGGCTGTCCTATACCAATTTTGTGACTAGACCGGACAGAATTTGTGATATTGCATCAAACATCAATTAGATTGTATTTTAGAACAACTATAACTCTTTATTTTTCCTTGAGAACAGCCAAGTTGGAATAAAATGTTTGTAGACAAATTAAACAACTTTTACCTTTAAAAAAAAAACATTTTGTGCCCCTTTTTAGTTTTAGCTGTATTTTTATAGTATTTTATTCTTACTGTATACATGTTTCATATTGATTTATTCTTTTTATCACTGTAAGCCGCCCAGAGCCACCACATAGTGAGATGGGCAGCAAACAAATGTAATAAATAAATAATAAATAATAAAATTAAACATACCATACTTTGATAATAAAGTAATAAATAAATAAATAAAGTAATAAACAAGTAATAAATAAATACAAATAATAAATGCAATATAAATGCCATTTCTTTATTTATTTTAAACCATTTACATAGCTGCCCATCTTTCAACCAACTCTGGGTGGCTCCCAATTAAATTCAAATAAAGCTATCTGAAATTTTTACCTTCATATAATACAGCTTTTAGATTATGTGTTGCCTAATTTACGCTATTATTTTTCTCCTGTTATTTCTTTCTTTACTTGCTTTATAGATAGATGAGCTGATGATCACTTTTGATGCTGAACTTCACCTTCTCCGTCACCAAAAGATGAAACTTGACATACTAATGAAAACTGCTGATCTGCGCCACATCACTTGGTTCGAAGAACTGCTTCTCTTGAAGAATTTTGAAAAACACGAGGACATTCTCCAAGAACGTGTCAACAGCCTTGTCAGTGAAGAAGAAGAAATGCAAGTATGTAATATATACATCAATATAGGCCTTCATCTTAGCCTATTGTTACAATAGGTAATACCTCCAAAAATGTATTTTGTTGAGAGAATTGGAACTCATGTTAGAAAATAATAAAAGTAAATTGCATACAATCCGAGTGGAATACTTGAGATATTTAGTATTTGTTTGGTAAAACAAGAAGAGCTAGAGTCCTAGGATGGGTGGACATGGAATGAATGCAGATTGAACACAAAAGTGTATTATCAGTATAGAAGAAATATTAATTAAAAGAGGACTGATTGATTGGTTGGTTGATTTGATTTGATATGATTTGATTTTTTGATTTATTTTTTATTTATTTTATTGTGGTTTGTCAATTGCTTACAAAATAATAGGTATAAGTAAAAACATAGTTATGATTACAAGGATACATATAAGAAAAATAAAAGAAACAATAGGACAGGGATGATAGGCACGTTGGTGCGCTTATGCATGCCCCCTACAGACCTCTTAGGAAAGGGGTGAGGCCAATAGTAGAAAGTCTAAGGTTAAAGGGTTTGGGGAAGAAACCACAGAGTCAGGTAGAGTATTCCAGACATTGACCACTCTGTTGCTGAAGTTATATTTCCTGCAATCAAATTTGGTGTGATTAATCTTCAGTTTGTATCTTTTGTTTGCTCTTTTGTTGTTATGGTTGAAGCTGAAGTATTCATTGACAGGTAGGACATTGCAATGTATGATTTTTATATCCTATACTTAGATCGGACCAAAGGCAGCATAGTTGTAGGTTTTCTAGGTCTAGAATTTCAAGTCTGGTGGCATAAGATATTCTGCTAGGAGGAGAGGAGTGGAGGATTCTTTTTGTAAAGTATTTCTGAACTTTCTCAATTGTATTATTATCAGATATGTAATGTGGGTTCCAGACTAATGAGCTGTATTTAAGTATTGGTCTAGCAAATGTTTTATATGCTCTAGTTATTAGTGTAATATTACCAGAGAAAAAGCTATGTTAAGATTAGGTTAACAACTCTGAATGCCTTTTTGGCTGTGTAGTTACAGTGGGCTCTAGCACTTAGATCATTAGAGATGAGTGCTCCAAGGTCCTTGACAGAGTTTGGATCATCAACAAGGTCTTGACTATTCAGCCTGTATTTTTTCTGAATTTTTTTTGCCAATATTTAAGACAGAGCATTTATTTGTTGAGATTTGAAGTTGCCAATTTGTTTGACCATTCTGATACATAGTCGAGGTCTTTTTGAAGGGTAGCAGTATTGTCTGTGGTGTTGAATAGCTTTACATTGTCAGCGAAGAGGACACAGTTGCTCTTAATAGGATTACAGAGATCATTTATGTAGAGTATGAAAAGAGTTGGTGCTAGAACACTGCCTTGGGGGACACCACTGTTGACAGATACAGAATTTGATAGGACGCTCCCAACCATGACCATTTGTTGTCTGTTTGACAGGAATGCTTCTATCCAGTTATGCAGGTGTCCAGAGATACCATAAGATTTTAGTTTTAAGAGTAGTTTGTCATGTACCCCTGAATCAAAACTTTTCAAAAGTCTATGTAGATTGCGTCTATTGCTTTGTCCTGATCGAGTTGTGTAGTCCATATGTTTTTTGGTGTCAGCCGACTCCGGACCAAGTCTGGATAACTGAATAAGGATTGCATTGCAAAACATATATAAAGGAATCGTGAAAAGGTGGACAGGAAGATTGGATGGAGTTGATATATTTTTCAGAAAGAAATTAGGTGAGAAGTTTAAAGAATGAAATGTGATTTATAATTTGGTATATGGACATGCTGGAAACAGGAATGATTTGGAAAAGTAGAAAAGTGAGACATATAGCAAATGGCATCGTATAAAGTAGTTTGAAGAGTTTTTTTTCTCTCTTTTGTTTAATATCTTTTGCTTCCTACTTTAAGGTTTGTATAACATTGCTTATTCCAAAAGATAATTGTGTGATTGGTGTGAATCTGTGTATCTGTTGCATCATGGTTTATTTCCTGAAGATTCAGTGTAAATAGGCTGTTCTTATATAGGCAGGAAAGATGGAGATAGTGTATAGATGGAAGTATTGGAC
The DNA here is from genome assembly GCA_015471245.1 of Laticauda colubrina. Lineage (NCBI taxonomy): Eukaryota > Metazoa > Chordata > Lepidosauria > Squamata > Elapidae > Laticauda > Laticauda colubrina. Next base: position 33,245,605 of record BLBF01000006.1, read on the forward strand.
AAGGACTGTCTGGATTTATTTTTCTTAATGCATTCTGTCTAGAATTCTCACAGTATAATTCAAAGATGGAGGAATTTGTTCCAGTTCCCCATTCCTTGTGTTAATATTTTTGGACAGAGAATAGTAGTGACACTTTCACTTTAAGAATTTAAATCAAGTTCTGTGTATATCATATTGTTAATACTAACATATATATTAATAGCTTTGTTGCTTTCAATGTTTTTTTAATAAAAGAACAAGTTAAATGACTGGCTTGCCCAAATAGAGAATAAAAAATCAGAAATTGCAAAGCTCCAAGAAAGAGAAAAAATCCTGTATGCCACTTTTCAAGCATCCTTGGGAGAAAATAACAAGTTTGCTGCATTCCTTACTAAAGTTCTCAAGAAGAAGATCAAACGTGTTAAAAAGAAAGAAGTAGAAGGTGAAGGAGGTAAATCAGAATCATAGTTTCTTGATTATCTTCTTACTTTTTAGAAAGTTCCACATTACAGTGCAGATTAAAGTAAACACTACATGTTCCACCTAGTAATTCTTCTGTGTGTCTAAGTTATTAAGAAAGAGTGTATTGTTTTCTACAGAAAACAGTCAGATAAATTATAATAATTATTATTTTGACATTACTTTTTATTATTATCTTACACAAATCCACTTACACATACCTCTTCCATGATATGCCATATTGTGTATGTGCATCCTTATATATGTTTGGCTTCCAATTCCCTATGGAAAATGAAAGCATATTTTTGATAAGTGGAGTGTAAAAAGAAAGCAAATGATAAGCTCCAAATTTTGTAAGAATTTCTTACCTCCTGTTTTTTTTGTTTTCCCATTCTTAATAATATCTGCCATGTTTTTTAACTTTTCTTAGCTGAAAAGTTAGTCAAATTAAATTAGATTCTGTTGATTTTCTGTGCCATGATCACATTATTTAATTCCAGATGAAGATGAAGAAAGTGAGGAAGAGAGTGAAGAGGAGTCTAGTTTAGAGAGTGATGAAGAGGAATCAGGATCTGAGGATGAAGTCTTTGACGATACTGTTTGTCCAAAAAGTAAGTAGCATAATCTTTTCTGCAAATACACCATTTGGAAACAATAAAATACTTATTCTAATTTGATTATTTTAATTTTTCATGCTTGGTTGTACACTGATCAGAGCATAAAAGTTGCAAATAAATAAATACAATAAATACATTCATATTGGGTAATTGAAAAAGAAAGTAATTAAACGACAGAGATTATTTTCTTCACTGATCTATTCTTTTTTTTTTGAGCTACTAATCTATTCTGTAAGTCCCATAAGTAATAATCATCATCACTTACTTTGTTGCTATGATTATATAACAGAACAAAAAGAATTAAAGATAGATGGAGAGATAGAAGAGAGGGAGAAATCATATTGAAAAATTCAATATGCTGGGAATTCTGGGAGTTGAAGTTCACACATCTTCAGGGTTGCCAAGGTGAAAAATACTGTAAAATTAAGACTTATAGTAAGAATGAGCCTACTAAACATTCACACCAAAGCAAAATGTGAATGGTCAGCTTGAATTAACAATGTAATAAAATAAGAATTTTTCACTACTTTTTCATTACTATATTATTTTTTATTACTATATTAGGAGAAAGGGCATTATCAATTGTATTACTCTATAAGTACAATGTTCCAGGGCATGTGGCCAATAAAGAGCAAGTTTATTGCCTCACCCAAGTTCCATGCACTTTCTGGAGAGGTAGGATTTTAGTAGCTCAGGTTAAGATATTCAGAATTGGCAAAATCAACTATGGCAAGGCAATACACAATGTAACTCAGTGCTTTGCCACATAGGGCTTGAATAGGGCCCAGAAGATTATTGTTAACCATGCACTGATCTCAAAATTAACATTATCTTGCAGCAGCTGGATTGTTTTGTCAGCAATTTGACCACTGCATTCTACTTTCTTCTTTGTCATACTTCTATTCCCAAACCATCACAGCTTCTGCAATCAGCTTTGATTGTTGCTGTTTTCTATTTCTACTCTACCATTTTTGCTTGTCCCCACACTATCACTTTCTCTTCCATCCCTAATCTTAACAAATTGCTATTTCACAAAGAATCACCAATGCAATTTACCAGCTAAGATTTCAGGCATTTCCAAATCCACTTTTCCTAGGTGAGGGAATTTCATACTTTCATTGCTTTATTGCTTCTCTTGATATTTTTATTTCAGAGCTGGAACTCTAAAACTTATGATTAAAATAATGTTGATGATCCTAACGGCTGGTATTTGTGCAGTTCAAAAATGTGCATGTTTATGTAGTAGCATAATTTGAATTAGAATTCTTTTATTGGCCAAGTGTGATTGGACACACAAGGAATTTGTCTTGGTGCAAATGCTTTCAGTGTACATAAAAGAAAAGACACATTTGTCAAGAGTCAAGAATCACCAGGTACAACACTTAATAATAATCATAGGGTACAATACATAATCAAATCATACTAGGACACAATCAATATAAAGTGTAAGGATACAAGCAACAAAGTTACAGTCATACAGTCACTTTCTTTCTGTCAGTTTTTTAGCTGAGAGAATAAGGAAGTAATAGCACATGCAAAGCAAAGAATGTTATCAAGTAAACAAACAAGCATGTTGTCACATAGCCCAAATAGATGTTTACTATATTTCTAATACAGTCCATGTTAATAATTGAGGGAATTATTTGTTTTGCACAGTGATGGCTTTTGGGAAAAACTGTTCTTGTGTCCAGTTGTTCTGGTGTGCAACGCTCTATAGTGTCATTTTGAGGGAAGGAGTTGTAAACAGTTTATGTCCAGGATGCGAGGGGTCTGTAAATATTTTCACAGCCCTCTTTTTGACTCGTGCAGTATATACAGGCCCTCCATTGAAGGCAGATTGGTAGTAATTGTTTTTTCTGCAGTCCTAATTATCCTCTGAAGTCTGTGTCTGTCCTTTTGGGTTACAGAACCAAACCAGACAGTTATAGTGTTGTAGATGATAGATTCAATAATTCCTCTGTAGAACTATATCAGCAGCTCCTTGGGCAGTTTGAGTTTTCTGAGTTGACGCAGAATAATTAATAATTAATTAATAATTTAGAATGTATGGAAGTATTTGTAGTACAGTTCTAAATAACTATGTACAACTTACATTGTTAAGCTAATTCTTAGATTGCTGTTTTAAAATAACTGAACTTCAGACTAAGCTAAAATTGTAACAGTTATTTAACTTGAATTCTTTATTATGTCAGATTGTGATGAGTCACTTTTTGAGAACACGCTGCAGCTTCGAGAGAAACGACTAGATATTGAGGAGGCTTTAGCTGAGGAGAGAAAAGCTATTGAAAATTGTAAGAAAGAATATGAAGCATTGACAAAGAAGGTACAGTGATTTTTTTCAACTAGCTAGGCTAGTTCCCTAGCTGGTAATATATTCCTGAAAGTCCACCTTTGCTGTTTACTCAGATGTGGATTAGAATATTAAGGCTGGAATAGTCATTTTATGGAAGCAACAATTCTATAAAACCAATTTTGGATGGTTCCAAATTCATTCTACTCATTGAAGTTTGGAATTATAATCTGAAATAACAGATGAGATGTCCCATGATGACTTAAAGTTGATATGTTTGTTGCCTAAATTAACTTTTCTTAACATGGACTGTATTAGAAATATAGTAAACATCTATTTGGGCTATGTGACAACATGCTTGTTTGTTTACTTGATAACATTCTTTGCTTTGCATGTGCTATTACTTCCTTATTCTCTCAGCTAAAAAACTGACAGAAAGAAAAAAAATAGTTTTCCTATAGCAGAAAAATAATAGATCACTTTCTCCTGTTTTACCTTAATTTAATAAATCATTTTGTGTAGTCAGTGCCTTCATTATTAGACCTTTCTTTTGTAACATGGCTATTTCTTAACAGGTGAAAGTAGTGGCAACCAGCTTAGATGCTGCAGAATGGGAACTTGAGGCCTTTCAGAGAGAAAAGCAGCAGAGGCTGAATGAGCTGCATGTCGTAGTGCCTCTGAAACTTCATCAGGTGATGATTCAGACAGATTTTACTGCTGATGATTGGACTTTTGATAAATCCTTCTTTTTGTATATGATGACTTGTAATTTTTTTGTTTGTTGCTATATTGGTATACAATTGAAGCATTTTTCAAGCCATCTTCATAACTGATCTATTTAAAATATTGGACAGAATTGTGTCAAGGGTGCTTTTTCAAAAGGTACCTTTTGGAAAAACTTTGTTCTTGAAGATGTTTCACTTTTCATTCAAGAAGCTGCTTCAATAATTGAACAGAATTATTTTGTTTCTCAAGACTCACAGTTTACCTAGAAGCATATGAACAACTCTTGGACACTCTTGTAGAAAATCAGTGAGAATTAGCAAAATAATACAGAGCTCTCGGATTTATGTACATTCTACTTTTATTTGCAGGTGGAATATATATCGAATGGAGAAATTCCCTCTGACCTCTCACAATCTTTGGTATTTACCAACCTATCTTTAGTGAGCTTGCAGCAAAGAATTATGACTTTGCAGCAGGAGAAATTAGAACAGAGGTTTCTTTATAAGAAGGCCCGGGAACAACATAAACAACTAATTCGAGACAGAAGAGAAATAGCACATACGATTGAACGTGAGTTGCTAATTTCAAGTTAATTAGCATGTAATGACTTTTCACTTTGGTCCAGGGCAAATAAGTGATAAACTACTATTTCCTGCAAGGGTAGTTTATACTCTAGTTGTTTTCTAGAAATGTAGATGTTGACACAGAAAGGTGGAAATGTCTTACAACATTGCTTCTACAGTTCAATATAGTCCTAGACATTGAACCACTAAGGCAGACTTACCATTAGGAAGGTGAGATAGCAAATACCAGCAATATTTAATTAGTGATTCGAAGAAGACATTGTGCACAGTGCTATGTATCCTCTGGATTGCCTTTCTAATCATGCATGCCAATTTCAGTTATCACAATTATTTTGTTTTTAAAAAGGAATCACTTAGGTCTCATATGAGCTTAGCTGATCTTACAGTATCTACTGCTCTCTAAAGGAATAAAATATGTTCAGTTACTTTGTTTCCCCTCTAATTCTTAACTTAACTTTCTTATCAAACTTATTGAACTCACTATTTCAAAATAAGATAAAGTTGTTTGTCTGGTTCAATTTCTATATGAGGCTCGGGAAGAGATGCCATCTTGTTCTTCACCTCAGACAGTAAAATGGTATAGCACATAGTAAGCTGTAAGCTTTCTTTCCTACTTTTACAATGAGAACAGAAATTTTTTTAGGCATGACATTAGTGTGCATCCTTGCTGTATTTATTGAAAATGTAGTATTGGGCTTCAGTATTTCAAGACAATATAATTTAAAACATTGTTTAAAAAATGGAAAACAATTTACAAATCGCTACAACATAAAGCTTCCATCTTTTAGAACTGGAAGAGAAATGCAATCAGCTGATGATGATGAAATTTGGCCGGATTGTAGACTTGGAAGCTCTGCAGACTCTTTCTGTTAACACAAACCTGGAAGAACTCAGGATGAAAGTAATGGAGAAAGAGCGAGTTCAAGCCATGGTATTAAAAACATGGGAGGTATGTCTTGATATTGAAGCAATACTATGAACCAGCCGTTGAAAGTATGAGGTGGATTGGCATTGAAGATACTTGCGGCATGAGTCAAAAAAGACATCACTCTGCATTAAACCACATACTGCATTTCATGTAATCTGTTTTCTTATTTTGTAGAAATTATGTGGAAGGTTAGAAACAACGTTAACAAAAATTTTAATGATAAACTATTGGCTTAGAGAAGTTGTTAAAACTGATGATAGGAAAGTGAGGGACAAAAATATATCTCAGGAATAGAAACTTCGAGAAATTTTTATTTTTTGTTGACATTGCCTTTTGAAAAAATGGAGCAAAACTTAAATAATCTTAATGATATCTCATTTTAATCACTTCATGCTTCATTTTTATTTCAAGTTTTCTAAAAAGAAAAGTTTGGTGTATTGGGTAAGGCAGACTTAGATATTTTATAGCCCCTGGGCCACATCCAGACTTTTGCCTGTCCCTGTTTGGGTTGCGTGAGATCAGTCAAAAATTAGAAACAAGTGTGCTGCAGGGGGCTGGAGAGGAAGCCAAGTCGGGTTCAGGCACCAATAGCATGAATTCTTCCTAGATAAATATGACACTCAATATAATACGTGGTCTTTCCATTTTTCTCCTGATTTATTTGACTGCGTGTAATGCTTAACTGAGAAGTCAACTTCATTGTGATTTACGAATATTGACCCTGTTTTTGAGAGGGCAGTACATCTTCAGATCCCTACCTAATCACTAATGCACAGTGAGTTCTCAGTCAGTACAAAATTGGCTGTTATAAGTGAAGGGAAATCTTGAGCTCTCAAGTGGAAATACGAGATATGGATGCAGTTATTAATGCATTAATTTTTATGCTGGCTCTCTTCCAGGATAAAATCCTTGAAATGCGTCAACAGCTGATGATGGTAACAAAAGAAAATACAAGTAAAATAAAGCAAATGAATGCATTTTGCATAGAAAAGATGAAACTTGAAGCTAAATTGGATGCACTGCAGAGCAACTTGGTATGTGTTACTTTAGAAATTCATGAATAATAACCCTGAAAGCATTTTCTTTTATCTTTTAAGATTTCTACAGTGGTCGTAACAAGAGGTTGACCATTATTTGTTATTCTGTATATGTGGCTACTATTCAAGATACTCAAATTGATCGATGACATTTATTGTATATAAGACCACAGTTTAATCACCAAAATTAAGATATTTAATCTAGTTACACATTGCACTTTTTATCTAGGTTGCAAGCAAACAAAAACATAATTTCCATCAAGCCAAAAAGGGGATAGCAATAGCACTATATATACCGCTTCACAGTGCTTTACAGCCCTCTCTAAGTGGTTTACAGAGTCAGCATATTGCCCTCAACAAGCTAGATCCTAATTTTACCCACCTTGGAAGGATGGAAGGCTGAGTGAACCTTGAGCTGGTGAGATTTGAACTGCCAAATTAGAGGCAGCTGGCAGTCAACAGAAGTAGCCTGAATACTGCATTCTAACCACTCTGCCATCGTGGCTCATGTAGCATACTTTGTTAGCATGCTTGGATTGTTTAGTTGTGAAGAATGTGTATTTAACACTGTGAAATTATAGCTGGCAGTTCTTTAGCTGCTGTTGGCCTTCATTTGTACTGAGTTCTTCCAAATAACCTAGCATTTTATATTGCATTGGCACCGTATGGATGCAATAGCTTTTGTAATTGACAGATGGAAATTTTGTCAACATTCATATTTTCTAAGTGTTCTCCCAATTCTACTTCTGTAAATATTTATTTTGTATTTTAACATACAGATATAGTAATATAGCATTGATTTGCTAGCTTTTATTCTTTATTTTTGATTCCGGGTGTGGGTAATTTCTAGAACTGTTGCAGATTTTTTTTCAGATATCGCCTTCTCATTGGACTTGATTTGTATTAGCAGTATTAATATTTCTGTTTTTAGCCTTTGTATACGTATATTTATGACCACTAAACAACTTTTCTTCCAGTAGTTCTGCAGCTGCTGGCACTAGCGGCTCAACCAACAATCCTATACCCCATAGCCCAGTTGTCAGCAGATGTTCAGGAACTCAACAGCTTGCTCAATCCTTGTTGTCCTGGACAACAACCAATCCAAATGATTATTATTGAGATTTAGAAAAGTTTCTGCATTTTGTTTTACAGGGAACAGAATTTCAAGGACCTCGCAGAACAGATATTGAGGAAAAGGAAAAATTAATTGCACTTGTTCAACTGCAAGCCCAAGAAGCTGAAGTCTTGAAAGAAGAAATAACTCTCCTGAGTCGAAAGGATGGTCGTATCTTCCCAGCCACTCAAAATCTTTTCCAACAAGATGAAATTATAGATTAAACAGTATCCTAGTCTTGGTTTTTATTATATATATAAAAATCAGTCTCATTTCATGTATATAACCAGCAAAGTGCTCTTGAGAGTTTACCCTTGTTTATTTTAATTCTGGAAGAAATGTTCTGCCTTGAACTATTGCTTAGGTTGAACTTTATAATTATAACTTCCCCAGAGATGCAGTGATTGAGAAAACCTGTATCATTCGAATGACAGTTATTAAAGATATAGAAACATTCTTGATAAAATAGACTATATCTCTCATTCTTCTAATCAGTTGGGTTCCCTATGGGTATGTGAAGGCTGTCAACTTAAAAATCTCCAAATAGTTCTATTTCCTAATCCAACATACATATTTGTACATGTCAAACAAGCAGTAGTTTGCAAATGGGAATTTGTTCTCAGTTTGCTGGTAAAACTGTGTCTTTGTCACAGTATGAAACAATAATGTATTACTGTGCTGCATATGAAAATTTTTGGACTAAGCCAGATCCAAAGTAAGCCACCAATAACCTGGAAAATGGGGCCAAGCCTTGGCATTCTGTCAAGATGAAGTAGTCTGAGACAAAAAAAATATCAGCAGAGGTTCTCATGTCATCACTATTCCTTCTGCAGTATCTTTGAAATTGGCAGTCTCACTTGCTTTGAAATTGGCAGTGTCACTTGCTGGCTGCTCAGCTATGTGAACTGCTTATAATTTTCATAGCTAACATATGGAAATATTTTCAGATTCTAATTTCATATTATGTAATAAAGCATACGGGAGTAATTAAATTTTAAACATACTATTAGGCCTGAGTCTCACCATATTACTTTGTTGTAGTAATCTGATATTAAGCAGTTGACTCTTGGGGGGGGGGTCTCACTTTTCAGTCCCATTTTTAAAAAGAATTAAAAATAATTTTGGTAGACTATTTCTTTACCTTTCCTTTTCTGAGCATGTCTGGTTCCATGTTGGTCTAGAACAGAGCTGGCCACGCCCACACCCAGTTTAGCAAAGGGGGGGGAAAAGTCCCAATATGTCACATGATGCTGCCATGATGTGAGTCTGACACCCCTGGTCTAGATAAGAATATTTTTCAGAAAAAGAGAGGTAGAAGCCAGAGCTCTGTTTCTTCAAGACCCTTGAAAGGAAGGGAGCTGATGTTGCAGACATTTGGAAAGGAAAGCAACTCAGAGAACTCAAATGGCACAGAGAGATATAGTATAGATCTAGCAAGCCAAGCAAGTATTGGGAACCGGGGACAGAAAGAAGGAACAATTTTAGCATGGTGGAAGATCAGAGACATTAGCTAATTTGAAAATAAAATTAAACATAATATGGAAAAAATGTGCTTGTCTTTCTGTTGAAAGCTTTTGGAGGAGTAGAAGACTCTGGAATCAGCAAGAATGTATTCTAGTCAGTGTGTTGCCATGCAGGTATATTTATAAAATGTGGCTTCCTTTTATTGAATGACTCTTGTTGATTCCTAATTGAAATAGTTCAATGAACTTTTTAAATTAAAAGAACTGTAAGGATCATTTTACAGTTGTCAAGATTTTAAAAGCAAGCAAATATTTGCAAAAACAAATTCAATAAAAAAGGAGAAATGCTTTATTTCTGAAACATGTTTTCTTCATTACTGGCACATGGTATATATATTGTTTTTAATGCAAGTAAATGGTGCATTAACTTTTGTATTTGGCATTCTGCAGTGAAAATCTTTCAAAACAATTATAGAAAAAGATTTTCCCATAGTTTCATCATTAGAAATACAATTCTAGCAATTGGAAAATGAAAACAGCTCAAATGCCCCTTTAAGACATAAAGCAGTAATCTGTCTTTTCAAGTCCATGATCTAACAAAAATATATATTGTTGACTTAGTCTTGGTTTATTCCCTGCTGTAATTTTCACATGATATAATTCTTCTCTGTAATTATAGACGGCATATGTACATCTATTTACAAGTGCATAAATATATAAATAAAAATGTAATATAAAAATAAATAAACTTTTCTCTGTTTAGAATAATCTTTGTAAGGCAGCTTGTTCCTTATCTGATGCTGGAACAAGTATCTGAGGAATTATGTAGAGGCAAGCTATTCAAATATTTCTCTGAGCTTTCGCCTGAAGAAACATCCTCTGGATTTGTGGGCCACACATGTCTTCTCTTTTGGCATAAATCTATTCCCCCTGTGTGTTCAACAGATACTAGACTAAGACAGCAAGTGGAATCTGAAAATAAAAAGAATAAGAATTAAACTGCATTCTTTATCAGACTCTTCTATTCCAAATATTTTGAAGGGAAACCAAATTGTTACAAACTGAGATCCTGCATAATTTTTGGGAGGAAACAAGATAGGAATATATACTGATACATTATACATGAGAAGACATGAGCTAACAATGTTAAGAATTACTGGTAAAAGAAGATAAATTTCAGTAATTTTTACTGGCATTTGATTAATAAATCTAATCTATGTTATTAAGATGCATATTAGTAAAAGCTTCCTGACAATCACTGTTGACATTTCAGTTATTTCAGACCCATAACAATCTATTCACGGTTTTGGCCCTACCAGATGGTGCAAGAATTGAAACGTTAACAATTTCTAGATACAACTTAACAGGAAAATCCTTTGTTCGATATTTTGAGTTACTGGTAAAGTATACAGATTTTAGCAATCAGTATAAATAATACAAGAAATATTAATGTGCTATCCCTAATGAGCAAGTCTGATTATTAATAGATTATCTCTTGTAAATGCTTAATTTTTAAAACATATTCTGTGTGAATAGAAATATCTTGTGTCCACTGATCTTCCCTGATTCTGCTCTTCATTACTTCTTCAAATCAATACTTTAAAAAATACCTCAGATCTCTCTGGTACTGACCTGTATGGAAAACAGAATTCCTCATGTTTTCCATCGTGGAATTTTCTATTTTTCTTTGTGGTGTCGAGTAACACAGGTTAAGGAGTTGTTCATGATGGTGGTATTGTTCTTGGCAGTTGTCATGTTGCTGTAATAGCTGATTCATGGAGTCATCTGGCAGACCACAGAGAAAAGAACTGTGTTCTAGTCCAGGGCTAGTAAGCCTAAATATAAGAGACAGAAGCATGTGAGGATATCAGTGATCTAGTTAGTGAATTTCTTATGTATACAGATAGTAAAAGTAAGAGAAATTGTCAATTGCTTAATTTTCTTTCACATTTGAGATTCTAAAGGAAAAACACTCTTACAAATTTATATAGACATATTATGTGTTAAAATGCTAATTATTTCTTAGGAGAATCAAATTTTTATGCATTGTAAAACACATGATTTTAAATAGTATAAGTGAATGTTCTATAGATAACTACAGTAAATATACTCTATATACTCAAACGTCAGGATGTGTCTATTATATATTCAGAATCATACAGATACTCAATGAAACCAAAAGTTGAAGAACTGAATAGAAACGGTATTGATGTTTTGAATGTTAGTATTTAAAGCCCATGTCACACTGAACCAACGGATGCAAAGAGGATGTAAAACGGACAAAAAACCTTGCCATCCGTTGGTTAACGCGATGTATCCGTTCTGTACTCACTGCCTCCGTTTTGCTTCCTCTCTATCCGTCCAGCATCCGTTTATGGACGTTTCATCCGCTCCCAAAGTTTTGGGCTGCCTAAAACTTTTGCGCGGAAAATGTATCCAGTTTGTCCGTTCTGCATCCGCTACGCATCCGCTACTCATCCGTTACACATCCGCTATATCCGCTAGGCATCCGCTGCGAATCTGCGGAACTCGCACCCGCCCGGACGCAGGGAGGAAGCGGAACGGACGCGGAACAGATGCAGAACGGATGCAGAACGGAGACAGTCTGAAGGAAGCATCCATTAAGCATTTACCATCCTGTCTTGCCACTCCACTGCTCCAGCTGGGGAGTTGCACCAGCAGAAGCCCCACCACCTGGAGCAGCTTCAGCAGAAGCACCAGCACCAGCATCCGCCCTGCGTCCTCCCCATGTCCGTGTTATCCGCTCCAGTTATGCAAATTTTTGCCCCTTTTGAGAGCGGATAACAACGGATGGAACATTTTTCTCGTCCATTGTGTCCGTTTTGCATCCGTTGGCCAGTGTGACATGGGGTGAAGAAGACCCCTGAAAATATGATTAGCCAAGAAAACAAAGTTCACCCATAGTTCTCATTTCAGACACAAATGACCAGACCCAAATTATCATACTTTGAACATATTATGTGAAGATGCAGCTCTCTGAAGAAGGCTATAATTCTGGGAAAGGTGGAAGGAAAGATCATCAGCAGTAAAGTAGATTGACTTAATTAAGGCAGAAATTGGTGTACCATTGGAATAGCTGAAGAATTAGGTTGGGGACAAATCATCCTGGAAAAAACTTGTATTTGTCAGCAATTCACATCAAATTAATTCCCATAATCAAAAACATTCCAATTATATCAAGAATCTACTTTTTTGCTTTGATGTGTTATGAAAAAAATATTTTGGATAATCAAAAACCATGACTGTACGTTGGTCATTGATGATGATGTAATGTACAAATGATGCTTTCAATATATTTCATTTTTCAATCTACATTGAAAAAAACACTTTAGAAGAAAAGATTGTCCAATAAAATATCTCATTCTCCATCAAACCAAAGAGCAAAATATTCCACAGAAAGACCATACCTTTGGGGTTTAGATAGATTGTTTCCATTTTGTAGTGCCCTTCCTTGCAGAAAAGCATTGGTTTCATTTTGCTGAGAACAAAAAGAAGAATTAGCACATTAAAAAAATAAATATAAGAGAAAGATTAAGGATTAGATGTCAAGTCCATTCAAGTCAGCCAAGTCAAGAAGTGATGCAGCAGGCACTCAATGTTAAGAATTTAGCAATAAGATTGGATCCAACATTCCAACAATAAAGCTGATTTGGAAAACTGGAGTCAATATCCATAGAAACTTTATATTGGCATGTTTTAGAATGTAGATAGATCTATTTATATAAGAGTGAATTTGGGCTTGTTTCTCTAGCTATAAACTCAAAGGTTCTACTTTATTCAACTATTCAATATTTTTATTGAAACTTATTTGCTTATTACCATTGAATCCTTCTTTAATTTAAGTAGGAAATTGATATTTCTGGCAAACATTTTCATTCGACTCCTATCCTGTAAGGCAAACCAGTTGTAGAAATATCCAACATTGAATACTAGCCAACATTTTATGAGAAGCATGAGAAAGTTACCTACAGTTTCCAAAGATGGATGAATAATTTACCTGTTGAGCTTCATCTGAGTTGCAATCATAGGACTTTGGATAGGAATATCCAACTGTAGCAGAAGGAAAATGACCATTTCCACCATTTGCATAATGTAGCCCATTAACTTGAGGAGTAGAAACTCCTCGCAAAGGCACCATGGTATACTGGCAAGATGGTACTAGCAGTCCTGCTCCTGGAAAGCCTAAATCTATAGCCTGCTCTGAAACAAAGAAATATACAGATTAGATTGGGAATAGAGATCAACTATACAACTGTTAACAAAAAATTTGGATTGGACCTAGATTTTTGTATTTGTACCCACAATTATATTCCTCTCTTTCCTCTTTCCTCCTTACAGCATGCTCTCTAGCTCTTATAATATGCAATTGATAATTCTGAGAATATAGCAATAGCACTTAGACTTATATACTGCTTTATAGTGCTTTACAGCCCTCTCAAAGCAATTTACAGAGTCAGCATATTGCCCCCAACAATTTGGGTCCTCATTTTACCCACCTCGGAAGAATGGAAGGCTGAGTCAACCTTGAGCCTTGGGCAAATTGCACTAGGAGTAGTTTGCAGTACTGCACTCTAACCACTGCGCCACCGAGGCTCATATGTTGCAAAGAATACAAAGATTTCCCCCCAGTTAGATCCTATCATCCTGCTCATATCACATTTTATCATATTCATTGGATTACATCTTCAAGCAATTTTATAAATAGTCCTTGCTTAATTGCTCTGTTTAGTGTTATTCAAAACTAGGAAGGTGCTGAAATTTTATGAGGGGTCCTTCCATGTACAATTATTGTAATGACCCTGTGGTTACATAATCAAGATTTGGATGCATTGAAATTAGTGGCTGTTTACACCAGTTGTACATAGCTGGCTTCTGACAAGCAATCAACAGAGAAGCCAGAAGTAAAATTGCAATTTGTGGTTACGCGATGCTTCACTTAACAACTTGCTCTCTCCCCCTCTCCCTTCTCTCTCTCATCCATCATTTATATATTGTCTACCTATCTATGCAATTATGCAATAGCAATTAGACTTATATACTCCCTTACAGCCCTCTCTAAACAGTTTACAGAGTCAGCATTCTTCCCCCAACAATCTGGGTCCTCATTTTATTGACCTCGGAAGTATAGAAACTGAGTCAACCTTGAGTCAGTGAGACTCAAACTGCTGAATTGCTGGCAGTTGGCAGTCAATAGAATTAGCCTGCAATACTTCATTCTAACTACTATATGAAATCCTTTTTGCAAATTAATGGAGGGCACCTTGATGTCAGGATATTTTGGATTATAATATAATATTATATTATATATTATATCACATCATATCATATCATATCATATCATATCATATCATATCATATCATATCATATCATATCA
>BLBF01000006.1:33260207-33338549 GCA_015471245.1 Laticauda colubrina
CATATCATATCATATCATATCATATCATATCATATCATATCATATCACATCACATCATACTATATCACATCATATCATATCATATCATATCATATCATATCATATCATATCATATCATATATCCAAATATTATTATTTGTATTATTATTAACATAAGCTGCAGGTAACCAAATTTGGGGGTTGTATAAAGCTTAAAATATTTCAACCAGTTGCTTTTTTCTTTTAGAGACTATAAATTTCAAATAAAACATTACATTCTGTGCATGCAGAAAAACAACTCTCTCTGGAAAAATTTATATAGTTTGGTTCTTGGAGGTACTTACTTTGCTTAGACCAAGCTCTCCAAAGGCAAAATGGAATAAAAACCACAATAATGAGAACGATGGAGCACAACACCACACCAACAATCAAATATGATAGGTCACTGGATCGGGCCACCATGGCTCCTGCCCCGAAGACAGTATGGCCACTATTGAGTGGTGGATGCTGTATTGTGGATACTGTAGATGGTGGAAGACGACCAGGCATTCCTGCTGATTTTCGAGCTTCAGGGGGAAAAAAAAGGCACTGTTAGAGTCTCATGTTACATAAACCGTTATTCAAATTCTTTCTGCCCAAACTTTTCTCATCCTTTTTTTTATTCATGTAATTTATTGCTTTATATTTTAATGACAACATTGTTCATTTCCTCCTAGCACAAATACTGCTGATTGGAATGATGGGAGATATAGTCAACTTCCCATAATGTTATATTATTATCATTTGTAATTCTTTCCAAATAAAAAAGGATGAGTTACCCTAATGGGTTCTGGATGAAGCCATGGTCTCAAAGTCAAATATTTTTTCCCTGTGGACTAAAATTAGATTCAGTGATATGCAAACATCAGGAAGCTTTATACCTAATGAAAACATCTGTCTTAAGCATACAGAACAAAGTCTTAAATAATGGAGAGGTTGTTGGTCCTAGTATTATCTTGAGAGAACTGGCTGGTGGAAGGGACTGAAAGTTTCAAAGAAAAAGCCAGAGGTCACCAAAGACAGCTTGAAAATGTACTGGAATCTCGAAAGCCCAGAAAACAGTTATTTTTCCTTTCCTCCCTAAAACAGCAACAAATCTTGCAGTGATAGGAACAAAAAAACTGCCTGAGGGAAGCAGGAAGGAAGGGAGAGAAACAAATAAGAAATTGTAAAGAGTTCCATTTGAAATTTTATAGAACTATAAATGTATAGTTTGCTAAGCTAAAGCCACTGTATATGTTAATAACACAGTAAATAAAGAAGAATTGCATGTGTATCTCTGGAAATTCCTATCTTCTTTTCTCACTTTGATACCAAACTTCTAGTCAAGTCCACACAGTCATCCTTCTTGATGCTCCCTTTCATTGTATGCCCAGATCATGAATACTGTACTTTCTTGTTTTTATTCAGATCACAATGCTCAAAGAGGTCTGCTATTTTAATCATTTCTGTTATTCATTACTAGGATCAACAACAAGAAATTGTATCTCAGGCTTAATAAATTATTGTCTAAGAGTTTACATCTGCATCACAGATTCAATCATCTCATTCTGTAGGCCGATCTGCTAATATTTAGTGCTGATCACTTCTATTTCAATGATATTAAACTGTAGGTCTGTTTACTGAAGAAATGGGAATCTGTGTCCTGACACAGATTGGTGAAATCTATGCCCAAAAGCTCTATCCAGTATGGCCAGTGCTATGGCTGCTGATAACTAGCTTCAGACAGATTAGGAAGGCCACACATCTTACAAACCATATTTATTCAATGCAGCATTTGAGAGACCACCAGAGGGAAAAATCATATTTATGTTATTTGTTTCAAGTTACTGAAACTTGAACTATTCTGTTCACCCATCTTTTTCATCTTTAATGTGTAAATATTTTAAATGTCATTTTTGGGTTTTACTGCCATTTTTTTCCCATCAACTAGACTGAAATGTCTAGATATCTTCTGTCTTGCTTGTAAATTTTTCTGTCATCCAATACCAGTAGGGACTTATTCCTGATACTCAAATTGTGCACATAATGCATCTGTAACTGAACTTTTGTCTTTGTTGGTTTTATACTGTTTGCTTAGCAAGACAGTGTGTTTTGAGACTTTTCTATTCAAAAATTATTGCAGACTAATCAGTGATTACAGATCCTTTGGAGGTGCTTTAGCACTAATTACCTTTAGTTTCACACATCATCACATTACTAAATTCACTTTCTCCACCTTCATTGAAACACTGCATTTTAATGTCATATGAGGTTTCTGGCTGTAGGTGGCTGATAGAATGCCAGTATCGATCACCTGAACAAAAACAATACACAATGGTTATTTTCTTGCATTCCTAAATCTATACAGTAAATGGATTTTTATAATATCAAGGCTAATATGATAATCTGTGAAAACAAAAAATCTTCTCACTTGCTTGAAAATACATACCCAGCACATTATTCCCTTTCAGGCTAAGCAATTTTACTCAGATTGCAAGAAAGAATTAATAAATTACTCCTAAATATAAGACAAAGAAATAAAGCTTGGGATACAAAACAAACTAAATAACAGTAATTATAATCAATGTTATTCACTATACCTCTGCATACTTTCTATCCCTGTAAATATCCTTGCTTCCACCATATCCACTACATAGTTTCACATGTACAAATGGTCATATATTGCTTTTAACACTAATATGAAAACTTTTTTTAAAAATATCATCTGCCTTAGTTTATACTTTTTTGTATTTTATTATATAAACAGCTGTGCTCCTTGGCAAATGAGTAAATAAAGGCATCTTGTAGAAGAGGGCTGTGAAACTCCCGGCCCATGGACCAGATGTGTCACACACTGCAGAGGTGGTATTCAGCAGGTTCTGACCAGTTCTGGAGAATCGGTAGTGGAAATTTTGAGTAGTTCGGAGAACTGGTAGCAGAAATTTTGAATAGTTCAGAATACCACCTCTGACTGACCACGCTCCCATCTATTCTCTGCCTCCCGAGTCCCAGTTGATCAGCTGGATCGTTTTTTGTTGCCCTACACAGGAGAACGGAGCTGGAAAGCTTGATAGTAGGGTTGGGGGAGGGAAAGATTTTGCAGTATCCTTCCCCTGCCATGCCCACAAGCCACATCCACCAAGCCATGCCCACAGAACTGGTAGTAAAAAGATTTGAATCCCACCACTGACGCAGTGGCCATGCTCATGTCTGGTTTAGTGAAGGGGAAAAAGTCCCAGTATGTCATGTGATGCCGGTGTGATGACATAAATTTGACTCCCTTGTTGCAGAAGTACTCAATGAAATCTAATCCAGTAATCATTCCTTACCTTCCACCACATCTTTCTTATAATCACTATCATTATCACTATCAGTTGGTCGATAATATATGTAAAATCCATGAATTGGTGTATTGTTATTGCTGGCTGGGATATACTGCAAAAACAACAACAGCAAAGTTGAAAATGAAATAAACAAAACCAAAACTAGAGGTAGTTCTCAAAACCACTCTTGTAATAGAATAACTATTAGGAAACTGTTGATTCAGGGAAAAGAAGAGGAAATACTTTCTTGCTTTTCTAGAACTTGCTGATTAAATGGTCGATGCAGAATAGCTGTCAAGATAGATCTAGAAAAAAAGTGGAGGTTTTGTTGTGGATCTAATTGGCATCCATATGCCAAATCTAGAGGTAAGACTACCTCCATATGTAAGTGCAAATTTTGCACTTACTGACTTACCAGCTACCTGCACAAAGTTCTGATAAAAGACAATCAATTAATAGGTGTGAAAGGTTGAAGGATCATTATTAGTGCAGAAGATTATTTGTCTTTATATATTCAGATTTAACTTTTCATTTTAAATTTGCTTAAATTTATATTTATATGCCAATTAGCATTAAAACTAATCAAGCTCCCACATGTCTAAAAGCACTAAATATTCCCATGTTATATACAGCAATAGAGAATTTTAAGGTGTTAAATTTGCATCATTTAAGGCATGATTTGCACTAGCAATAAAACTAACATCATGGGAACTGTCTTCTGAGAAATATTGTACAATTTTAATTTGATAAAAGTCTAGTGCAATTTAAAACAAATAGTCCCATCTTTGCACGCCAGTTATACGGTTTTTGTCTCATGCTTACCATCCACTTTAGCATGATGGTTGTTTCATTAATGGCATCAGTGAAAGTGATATATGGACCTGCAACAGGACGCTCATATGCACGATTGCTGTAACCTGATACCACATATGGTTTAGATGCGGCACTAGGTTCACTCTCCCCCAGTATGTTCAATGCTCGCACCCGGAATTTGTAAGATGTGCCTAAAGGATTGGATGAAAAGCAATTGAGAAAAAATGATTAGCTAGATGACCATTGGTTCATTTCTTCCTGAAAACTGGGCATTATATTCTATTGGCATTTCCTTAATCCACTAACGTAAACAACATAGCAAAAAAAAAAAAAACCACTATTTTCATTTTTTCCCTTCAGGCAATGAAGTTTATCCTAATAACAGTGAATATCTTGTATTGAATGAAAAGATCATATGAAAAATGTAATGAAATGAAAAAGATCATATGTTACATGCCAGTGAAGTTTCAAAAGGTATTTAATGACTATTTTACTTGTTTTACCCCAAAAGCAGACTGAAGAATGGATATTTCTTGGCCTTCAGGAAGGGTTTTTAAAAACATGGCCCTTCAGCCTTGCTTGTGGGGGCACAAAGGAGCTTGTAGTCCTGGGGATGGTTTGCAATCTGAAGCCCTCCCCTGCTTGTTAATTAATTTTTACAGTTTTTGCCTTTTAAAAATTTTATATACTGTTTCATGCTTTTAATATTTTATTGTACACCACCCAAAGTCCCTATGTGAGAGAGATGGCAGATGGAGATGATAAATAAAGAAAAAATAAATATTTAGACATGGGAGAAAAAACACAAATGGGAATTATGTTTGCTTTTAGGAGAAGAAACAAAATGTTGATTGTGCCAAATGGGAATATACATCCTAACATAGACAGAAATAACCCATCTTTCACATTAGCAATACATATGAATCAATAAAGGAGAATATTTGTACTCAGGGTTGAAATGAGAGGTCCTTGGTGATCTCTAAGCTTGCTAGTAAGATCATCTAGCACTGATGATGTTACCTAGCTGAGTAATGATTCGTCTGCAAGAAAACAAGGAAGTTCAGAGAACACCAAGGACACATAGAATCACTGGGTACCAGCATTTTCCCACTTTACCCCTGGGTTTGCAGCAGATGGAGAACTTCCATTTGCCCAACACCATGTGACTAATGGAGGAAAAATCTGGAAGGTGCAATCACATATGACTGATAACAGTATTCAAAGGATGTGGGTGGGAGTTAGTGTCATCTCACTGATATTAAGGGATTTAAACCTTCTCCTGCTCTGAAATGCCCTCGTACTGAGAAAAGGGCAGATTGGCAAAACATAGTTTAAAGCAGTTATTGAAGAGCAGCCTTCAGGCAAAATAAAATTATTGCAGAAATATCTTTGACATACAACTATTTGTTCAGTGACCGTTTGAAGTTACAGAGGTCCTGAAAAAATTACTTATGACCGTTTTTCACACTTACAACCACTGTAGCATCCCCATGGTCACAAAATCAAAATTCGGATGCTTGATAACTAGCAATAGCATAGACCACTTCACAGTACTTTACAGCCCTCTCTAAGTGGTGTACAGAGTCAGCATATTGTCGCCAACAATCTGGGTCCTCATTTTACTGACTTTGGAAAGATGGAAGGCTGAGTCAAACCTGAGCCGGTGAGACACAAACTACCAAACTGCTGGCAGCTGTTGATCAGCAGAAGTAGCCTGCAGTACTGCATTCTAACCACTGCGCCATCGCGGCTCTTCTGGCATGTAATTAGGATTGTTGCAGTGTCCTGGAATTATGTGATCCCCTTTTGCGACCTTCTGACAAGCAGCCAACACTTAACAAAGTGACTCACTTGACAACTGTGGCAAGAAAGGTCATAAAAAGAGGCAGAAAGTTCTTGCTTAGCAACAGAAAATTTGGACTCCATTGTGCTCATAAGTTAAGGACAACCTGAATTTTCTTTCTCCTTTGTACAGATATAAAATGTTTAGTTACAGGCATATAAGCCACTGTAGAAAGTACAGGCAGTCCTTGACTTATGGCCACAGTGGAGCCCAAAATTTATGTTGCTAAATGAGACAGTTGTTAAGTGAATTTTGCCCCATTTTACATCCTTTCTTGCCACAGTTGTTCAGTGAATCACTACAAATGTTCAGTCAATAACAGGGTTGTTAAGTGAATCCGGTTTCTCCATTGACTTTGCTTGTCAGAAGGTCGCAAATGGGATCCCATGACCCTGGAACCCT
Organism: Laticauda colubrina; assembly: GCA_015471245.1. Classification (NCBI taxonomy): domain Eukaryota; kingdom Metazoa; phylum Chordata; class Lepidosauria; order Squamata; family Elapidae; genus Laticauda; species Laticauda colubrina. The sequence continues at coordinate 33,266,589 of BLBF01000006.1, forward strand.
GCAACCATCATAAATATGAAGCAGTTGCCCAGCATCCAAATTCTGATCATTTGACCATGGGAATATTGTAAAGGTGGCGTGTGGAATTCAAATTTTTTATTACTACTGGTTCTGTAGGCATGGCTTATTTGGTGGGTGTGGCTTGTGGTCATGTAACTGTGTGTCATGTGACTGGGTGGGCATGGCTTGGTGGTCATGTGACTGGGTGGGTATGGCCAATTCAATGTCACTCATATCAAGGTTGCCTCACCTGGCCCCTCCCCTCCCAACCATTCCTTGCCACCCAGCCTCAACTTATCTATAGTTCTGTAAAAATGTTGTTCACCTTTTTTGACTTTATTTTCTGCATACTATAGATGTACTTTCATGGACCACTGAAAGGAGGAAATGGCTCACATGCTTTACCCAAGAGTGTGGTAGGCAACAGGCTTTTAAGGAGCTGCCACAAAGAAAGGGGGACAATATATTTTCCAAAGAAGCAGAATGCAAACAAGAAGCAATGGATGGAAACTGAACAGAAAGAAGCAACCTACAATTAAGAGAAACTTCCTGACAGTGAGAACAATTAACCAGTGGAACTGCCTGTCTCCAGAAGTTCTGGGTGCTCAATCACTGGGAGTTTTTGAGAAAAGACTGAAAATAGCTATTTCTCTGAAATGGTATAAGGTTCACCCCAAGGTCCCTTCTAAGTATTATTCTGACACCTTTCCCAGGATTTCTACTCAAAGTTTGGCATCCTCAGTTTTCTTGCCTGAGCTGGGGGTTGGACTAGAAGACCTCCAAGGTCCTTTTCAACTCTTGTTAAACACATGTGTATTTTATGCTCTGGACTATTGACATTGAATGCATGTGACAAATATGTAGTAGCCCTGGGCAAAAGAAAGGCAGAAAAATCACTCTAGGTGTAGGAACAGTGTAAAATATTAACACATGATAAATAATGGAACAGTTAAAAATAATAGCACAGAGTTTTATCTCTCGCTTCCCATTTTTTTCTTTCTTTTCCTTCTTTCTTTCTTTTTTTCTTTCTTTCTTTCTTTTCTCTCTCTCTCTCTCTCTCTTTCTCATACATACACACACACACACACACACACACACACAGAGCACTTAACAGACAAGCATTTTGGAAGCAGTTCCTTTAAATTTCTCCAAGGCTTGAGTGAATTCTTTTACATTGCAAAATGCTCCAAGGCTCGATTCACCCACACCCCCTCTGTCAGACCACATTCTTTCTCACTCCAGGCACTTTACTCACATGGGGAAAATGATTCTTGCAGCATCCATGCCTTTCTTCCTTTTCCCTGGTGAGAAAGAGGATGTGGGAAACGGAAAGCTAGGAAAGCAATCGCAAGTGAGCGACTGGGTGACCAGGTTGGGGGCGTGGTTAGCCAGGGATTGCCACTGGTTCAGCGACCCATGCCAAATAACCACTACCTGTTCGCCCGAATAGGTGTGAACCAGTCAAATAGCACCTCTGTACTAAATGAACAGTTGTAACTCAAGGATTACCTGTACAAAAAGACATGCATGTTTGGAAGGGTAAATCTACCTTTTTCTAAGTCTTTAATTTCCACAGAGAGACGAGAAGGGGGAATGTCACTCCTGGCTAACATCCAGTCTCCAAGTTTCTTCAGCTTCTTATACTCCACTCTGAATGCCTGAATAGGAAAACCACCATTCCCACGTGGGATCCAAGTCACATAGGCAGATGTCTCAGATGCTACTGAGATCGTGGGACGATCTGGAGCCTCAGGAGCTGTAAAGAATAAGAATGTTATATAACTGGCATGAAATCAACCTCAGCTTCAGATTGGAAGAGTAAAGCTGAAACCACTGTGGTTTGCTTCTAATGTTTAATGTCACATTCAGCATTTGTGAATGGAAAATCAATAATTTCCTCATAAAAACCAGAAATACTACAACTATTTCATAAAGTTGTTATTTTATTTTACTTTTTTAAAAAAACATTGTTTTTTCTATCACCACCCATAAAAAGAAGAGGGTTATACTCCAATAAGTTAATAAAGGAAGGAATTTAGCCAGATTGGAAAAGTGAAGGGCATTGGTGCTTTCTGAAATTTGCTGTTTTCTTTCATGACTTAAATCATTAATATACCTTTGATGTTACCTAATTTGGGTAATGAAACACCTGCAAGAAAACAAACAAGCTCAGATAGTACCAAGTACTATTTCAACCCTGAGCTGCAAATATTTATTAGTTTGGTAAAGTTCATGTAAACCAGTTGTTAAAAAAAAAAGTCCTGACTTCCAGTTTGAGCTTCTTTGGCGACAGACCAAAACCTCATCTCTCCGAGGCTTTGATCCGTGTTCGCCGCTGGAGCGCCCCAAGCCAGCTGGTTTTGGGGCTAAGCCACCCCGTAGAGGTGGTGAAGAGGGGGGAGACTGCCTGCAGGGTTGAGGAGAGCCGCATCTCTCCTCCCCAGCTGGCCATTACTCCCTTTCCCAAAGGCGGTTGAAGCGGTGGTCAGAAATGGTCACCACAAAGAAGAACTCAACTGGAAAAGAATGTGCAGGAGGAAGATAAGAAGAGAAAGTTTTGGTTAACCGGGTCAAACAGCAAAAGCAACAAATAAGGTACCCTGGAAATTAAACTTAACAACATTGTTCCCAAAGAAGATTTTGAAGCTGCGAAGGAGAGAGAGAAGGTAAAGATTAGGTTTTTTTTTTTCTTCCCTTCCTTATACTGACAACTAAGAGACTTAAAGCCCATGTCACACTGCCCAACGGATGCAAAAAGGACACAGCGGACGAGCAAAATGTTCCATCCGTTGTTATCCGCTCTCAAAAGGGGCAAAAATTTGCATAACCAGAGCAGATAACACGGACGCATGGTGGACGCAGGGCGGATGCAAAGCGGATGCGGAATGGAAGCCCAGCGGATGGAAGCGGATGGGAGCAGATGGCACATCCGCAGGGCTTCCGGGGGGCTTCAGCAAAGCGGACATGGAACGGATGAAGCGGATGTACAGCGGATGCACAGCGGATGAAGCGGATGCACAGCGGAAGTCTAGCGGATGCCTGGCGTTAATTGCGCATGTGGGGAGGATGCATTGCGTCAGCCCCGCGGATATAACGGAAGCAGCTCGGAAGCAGGTCGCCATTCAGAGGAAAGACCTGCTGCCAGAAGGATTGGCTGCCTTGCCTGCTCTGCCTGCATGTCTGCCTGCAGGCCTTCCTGCCAGCCTTGGTGCCAGCCTCCCTGCCAGCCTTGCTGCCAGCCTTGGTTCCTGCCAGCCTCCCTGCCAGCCAGCAACCCCACAACCATGCGGAAGCACAGCAAGCCTCAGCCATCTGCTGCCAGCCCTTGCAAGAGGGACAGGGCTACCATCCCGCCCCCTGGCCCTCACTCTGGTTCTGCTGGGGTTCTGCAGCACGGGCTCACTCTTCTGGGGCTGGGGCTTCTGCTGCTTCTGCTTCTAGAGGAGCTAATGACAAGCACTCCAGCACCATCCACCTCCACAGCACATGGACCCTTCACCCCTGAGACTGAGCGACCAAGAGGAGTGCCAGAGACTCATTTTTGTCTTATAGCTTGTTGTTAATAAAGTCTATTTTTGATTCACACACTTGCTTCATTTCTTTTTTTTAATAAAGTCTTGCTGGAAACTTTTAGAAATGGTTTAAGCCTTTGCTTGCTTGTGGGATGGGTAAGGATAGCTTTGGGATGGGTTAGGATACCTGTGGGATGGGTAATAGCTGTGAGATGGGTTAGGATAGCAGTGGGATAGATAAACCTTCAGTGCAAGCATAGTGGGACTGTATGGTCCATCCTCCCAGGTGCCACACCTATGGCCCTTTATTATCAATAACGATATAATCAATCATCCACACATGTCAACATAAACACAACTCTTTATTAAACGCCCTGTTCATTGTAGGCCAACCAAACATGCATGGCCCAATCTCATCCGTGTGATGAGACAGTCTGAAGGAAGCATCCATTAAGCATTTACCATCCTGTCTTGCCACTCCACTGCTCCAGCTGGGGAGTTGCACCAGTGTTTCAGGAGGTTGCGCTGATTCTTCGCCTCACGTGAGGCTCTGTTGGGGCCTTGCACATCCTCAGTGTCGATCAGGTTTTGCCCTTGCCTCCATTCCCCAGGCTCCATGTCCCCATTGCCTTGTTGACGGTCCACAAGCATGTTCTGCAAGACTGGGTAGCGGGTGCGCATGAGATTGTGCAGGATGCAGCAAGCTTCCACGATCCTCCTCATGGTCTCTGGGCTATGCTGCATGGTGGTGAGAAGTACCTGGAACCTGTTGGCCAGGATGCCAAAGGCGTTCTCCACCACCCGCCTTTCCCTGGACAGCCTGTAGTTGAAGATCCTCTCTTCACGGGTCAGGAATGTGGAAGTGTATGGCTTCATGAGGTAGGTTGTGAGGGAGAAGGCGTCATCCCCCACGATGAAGTAGGGCACATCTTGCTTGTCGTTGGGCAGCGGGTCTGGATCTGGGAAGCCCACCATGAGGTTGCTTTCCAGCCCCTCCTTGAGGTGACTGTTGTTGTATACCTGGGCATCTGAAGATGAGCCGTTGCCTGAAGCATCGATGTACATGAACTTGTAGTCAGCATTGATCATGGCGAAGAGGATGATGCTGAAGAAGCCCTTGTAGTTGTGATAAGTGGACCCCGACTTGGCTGGCGCTTTGCAGGCCACGTGCTTGCCATCGATGGCTCCAACGGTGTGGGGGAAGTTCCACCTCTGATACCACTGCTCTGCAACTTTCTTCCATCCTTCTTCAGTGGAGGGGCACTGGAGGAGCTCCTCCTTGTATTCTTCGATGATGGCCTGCACCACTTCTCTGACAACAAAGCTGATGGTGCTGGGTGGCACCCTCCAGCCGTACTGCATGCTCCTGTAGGTGGTCCCTGAGGCCAGGTGGTGCAGAGTGAGTGCCACCTTGAGCCCAGGGTCCAGGCTGGGCGGGAAGTTGGTGTTTGTCTTGATCAACCTGGGTGTCAGGCGCTGCACAACTTCGTCAAACATGGCTGGAGGCATCCTCATGAAGTTCTGGAACGCCCGAGTGTCTTCGTTCCTGAGCTCCACCATCAGCTTGTTGTACAGTCCATCCTCTGCTCTTCTGGCGAACCATCTTTGGACGCAGACTTTTTTGGGATGCCTCCTTTTCTTCCCGTAGTAGAGTTCACACAGCCTGTAGATGGTTTCGCACTGTTGCAGAAGGATGGTGGCTGCCGAAAGGACTTTGTCACAATCCATGGTGGACATGATTGGATGCTGTGGAAGAGGAAGAGTCAGATGAAGGCTGCAGAGGTCTGCACAGCTTGGCTGCTGTTCTGAAAGTGAGATGCAGGCGAGTTGCTCCCCCTTTTTATAGGCAGTGTAGGTGTCCCTTTGCATCCTCTAAGCATCCTCTAGGCATCCTGCAGACATCCTTAATATCCGAGATAGGTCCCCTCTGCGAACGTTTTTTCCATTTTAAACGCTTTGTTTCCGCTTGGCATCCGTTCTGCATCTGTTCTGCGTCCGTTCCGCTTCCTCCCTGCGTCCGAGCGGATGCGAGTTGCGCGGATGCGGAGCGGATGCCTGGTGGATATACTGGATGCATAACGGGTACGTAACGGATGCGTAGCAGATGCAGAACGGACGAACTAGATACATTTTCCGCGCAAAAGTTTTGGGCAGCCCAAAACTTTTGGAGAGGATGAAACGTCAATAAACGGATGCTGGATGGATAGAGAGGAAGTCAAATGGAGGCAGTGAGTACATCACGTTTTCAAACGGATGGCAAGCTTTTTTGTCCGTTTTACATCCTCTTTGCATCCGTTGGTTCACTGTGACATGGGCTTAAGCAAGAAATTGAAAAAAAAAATCCACTTTGACATTAATAGGCATCTAAGCTGAAAATAAAAGTCAAAGGAATAATAAAGATTTCTGGACATTTAAAAGTTTTTAAAAGCTGGAAAGGAGAAAAAAAGAATAGAAGGGCAAGATCTGGAAAAATGGAGGAAACTGCCTGGAATTAAGGAATGGAACTGTAATTAAAATGAACTCACAGTGAAATCTTAACAAGATTCCTCAAAGATACATTTTAATGGAAACTTGGTTACAAAATAATAGAACCCAATGAAGAGAAAGTGGAAAAAAGAAGCAAATAGAAACAGCCTGGGATTATTTGGATTTATTGGGGATTTTTGTTTTTTGCATCTGGATGACTAAAATTAACTGGGTGGTTGTTTTTGATTTTTGGTTTTTGCATCTGGATGACTAAAATTAACTGGGTGGTTGTTTAAAAGTTTTAAAATGGTATCACTCTTGGAAGAACTGAAAACAGAACTTAAAAAATGGAAAGAAGATGCACAAGAAGGGAGAAGTTCTTTTGGCTTCGTGTTTCAATTCTTAGAAATGGAGATCTGGGACTATGAGAAGCAACCAGAAACGCTTGCAGAACAAGAAGATTGGGACAAAGAAGAAGCCATCTTTAATGATCAAATAATTTTAAATGGGGGAAAAAAGAAAAGAGGGGAAAGAAAGTGAAAAGATTAAGACTAAAAAAACAACCAAAAAGAAGAAGGACAATTTGAAAGATAAGTACAATATTAGAAAGCAACAGAAGAAGTTATTATAGATGAGAGAGTTAGAATAGAGAGACGAGAGGGTAAAAAGGGGAGGGAGAAGAAGAGGGGGAAGAAGGCAAGGAAAAGAAGTTGTAAAAGACAGAAACAAGAAGTGAAGAAACAGGGGAAAGATATAAGCTTGTAACCATAAGTTTGTTTAGAGATAATGGGTGAAAATTTGATTGTAAAGAGGATTCTGAAAAGGTACATAAGATAGCATTGTAATATTATAAATAATTTCAGAAGATATGATGATGGATAAAATATTTATTGTAATGTAGTGGGATGTTTGCTAATAAATAAATGAATTAAAATGATTGAGAGAATTAAAAGGGAACATTTTTAATTATTAGTAATGATTTATAAAAATATAAGTAAGAAATATGGGAAAAAAAGAATGAACCATGGAAAGATTAAAAGTGTTCCCAAGGAAGTATAATATTCAATTGAAAAGAAATGTTAAAGATGTTATAATGCATATTAGTGATACAATTGAACTGGAATGGAATGTGTGTTTTATTTACATATATATATAATTTTTTTTCTTTTTAAGAATATAGTGTCTATTTTAAGAATGTACCAAGCAGAATCCGATTGGAAGTTATGTATTATATTGAATGCTATAATCTTAAAGCTATACATTGAAGCTTAAATAGGAGTTTGAATGGATAAAATTAAAGGATATAAAGGTGTCATACTCTAATTGGTAACTACAGGGAAAATTTGCTTTATAAGAAAAGATAATATGAAATTGTAACAGGACAGACAAAAGTATAAATATAATGGTTTGACTTGAAGTGAAATGAGATAATTAAAACAAAGTTGAGAAAATTAAAAGAGGGGAAAAACTATCTAGAAAATATAAAATGGTAATAAGATATGGAATAGAATATAAAAATGAGCATGAAATTGAGTTTTGTGTCTGTATGAAGAAGCGATAATCTGGGACCATGCTATTTCCAAAAAAGATGCTTTATTTGTATTTTGTCTTTGTGAAAACCCAAATAAATTTTTTTAAAAAAGTCCTAAATCCTAAGCAGAGAAGAGCAGTGATCTGGAATCTTTCCTGGCCTATCAGAAAGATCTAGTCACATCCAGACTGGGACTCTTTGGTGATGATGGCCTCCATATTCAGCCTTTAGTGAAGTGTGGTGGTTACTTGCTTAGAAGAGGGATAGGGAAGTTTCCCAGCCCACAAAAGATGCCTGACATTACCAACCAGAAGCAGTGATGATTAAGTGTGAGAAAATTTACTAGGTGGCACCACCTAGAGAGCTGAGTAAAGTGGCAGTCAATCCTTGGGATGCATCTCTGAGCTCATGTGTTCCTTACCTACTCAAGAAGTGCTTATTGCCTCATTCAGAACCCAATCTGAGGGGAAAAAGCATTTTATATTGGTTGAAAAATAAAACTGTTGAAAATTAACAAATGCAGAGGTGCTGCAAATGTCCTTTAAGTAAAGGCCCTGTCCCACTGGCCGACAGACACAAAACGTATGCATAAAGGACACAGCGGATGAGCAAAATTTCAGGGGTGGCTCCGTCCGTTGTCATCCGCTCCAAAAAGTGGTGAAAATTTGCATAAACAGAATGGAAAAGAACGGAAAAGAACGGACGTGGGTAGTATGTAGCGGGGATGTTAAACGGATGTTCATAGGAAGCCTAGCGGATGTATATAGGATGCAAACCGTTCACTGTGCATCCTTTCTATTTCCGTGCTACTAACGCTGTGTAGACGTTCCGTGTACCTTTTTTTTCCCTCCCTCTTTCTGTTTTCAGCTGCAGCGGATGTGAGTTGAGGGGATGCCCAGAGGATGCAGAGAGGATACAGTGGACGTTTAACGGATGATAAACGGACATAGAACGTTTGTTACTTGGATGTCACGGATTTACATCGTACACAGCGGAAAGTTCATCCATTCACAAAGTTTTGTGCCGCTCAAAACTTCTTGCGCAGATGAAATCGCAGTGGATGGATGCTTGACGGATAGAGCGTATGAAACACGTATGCAATGAGTACACAACAGATGCATAGCGTTTTCCAATGGATGGCAAGCTTTTTTTAACGTTTTACATCCTCTTTGCATCCGTTGGTGCAGTGGGACATGGCCTTTAGTCATTGCTTGGGAAGGGACATTTGGTTGGTGAATTCTAACTTTTTTATAGGTTGTAAAAATAGCATTTCTCAATTTGGAGAGAATCCCTGTCCTACATATTGGCAATAAATGCTCTGTCCTACATATTGGCAAAAAAAAAATACAGGCTGAATAGTCAAGACTTTGTTGATGATCCAAACTCTGTCAAGGATCTTGGGGTACTCATCTCTAACGATCTAAGTGCTAGAGCCCACTGTAACTACACAGCCAAAAAGGCGTTAAGAGTTGTTAACCTAATCTTATATAGCTTTTTCTCTGGTATAATATTACACTAATAACTGGAGCATATAAAACATTTGCTGGACCAATACTCGAATACAGCTCATCAGTCTGGAACCCACATTACGTATCTGATATTAACACAGTTGAGAAAGTCCAGAATTATTTCACAAGAAGAGTTCTCTATTCCTCTACTCGTTGCAGAATACCTCATGCCACCAGACTCAAAATTCTAGACCTAGAAAACCTAGAACTATGCCGCCTTTGGTCCAGTCTAAGTATAGTATATAAAATTATACATTGCAATATCCTGAATACTTCAGCTTCAACCATAATAACACAAGAGCAAGCAATAGATGCAAACTCAAGGTTAATCGCACCAAACTTGATTGCAGGAAATACGACTTCAGCAATTGAGTGATCAATGTCTGGAATACTCTACCCGACTCTGTGATTTCTTCCCCAAACCCCAAAAACTTTAACCTTAGACTGTCTATGATTGACCTCACCCCTTTCCTAAGAGGTCTATAGGGGGCGTGCATAAACGCACCAATGTGCGTACCATCCCTGTCCTATTGTTTCTTTTATTTTTTATTTTATTATGTGTATCCATGTGTTCATAACTATGTCTTCACTTATACCTATTAACTTGTAAGCAATTGACAAAAATAAATAAATAAAAATAAAAAACTGATCTCCACCCAGGGTTCTTTTCCTCTTTCTTCTTTTGCTTTCAGTTTCTCATATCCTCACTCTATCCTGGCTTTTAGAAATGGTGTTTGTTTCTGATGTTTGTATTGGAAAGAGGGAGTGGAATATTTTTCTCTGAGATAAGAGAATGGTTGGCATACTTCGGGGAATCTAATAATTTTATACATGCGATGCAACTATCTTTAATCAATAGTTATTAATAAATCTCTCTTTTTGACTTTGCTCTCCTGTGAAGTATGATGCCTATCAAGGATTTAGATAATCAAATGTGCCTTCTTGCATATTTGATAATCTAAATCCTTGATACAAACACAGATCTTTATTTGGGGAACAGTAAGAGAATCATAAGGTTTAGTTTTAGCTGGACTTTATAAACCTTGATTGACAAGAGGGAAAATTGGGCACTGCACAGGATTTCTACCCCAAAATTTATATATTTTTTTCTGTTTATCTTTTTTTTAGGTGGGCAATATTGTCTTTACTGTAGAACTCTCTTCCTTTGGAAGAAACATAGTATATTAGTAACAGGAGGTGGGTTAGGGTTATGAATGTGTAAGATATGAATAAGAATTGTTTTTAAGGTTTCCACTTATAGCCAATATCTATCCTGGATTCATCAAATGCTCAATCAGCCCATATAAACATCTGGTATATGTCACAGAACAGCTAGAAATCTCAATTGTTTATTTTATTTCATTATCCTTTTCGTTAAAAACATTTTTTAAAAATATAAAAATGTTGTTCCCTAATAATATGTGAAATACTTCATGCCAAAAAAAACACTGTCTCTGGAGAGAGAGATGACCTAATAAGGACTGGAGACAAATGAGAGAATAAATACTCTCTCTTTTGTTATTTGTATAGTCTTGTTTCTGACTTTTCTTCAATATTTCTGTCTGGTCTTTTCCAATTCTTTTCTTCAAATGGACTGGCTTCTAGATCCCCAAAATATTGTTACTACAATTTTGAGATGACTCACGGGACAGGCGATTATTATCTGACTGGTTGCTACTTCGAGCACCAATGCCTGGATCATCCTTCAGGAACTGCTGTTCTTTACTGGCAACAATATCTGGTTTTGGTCGTCGTCCTAAGCAAAACAAAAATAATTAGCCAAGGAGAATTATATTAAGTGGCTACTGATATTACATAAACTTCATCGCTCTGGGGATTTGCATTCCAAGGAATTACGTTGCTTTAGCTAACATGAATATGGCAAGCTGAATGCTTTCTTTTCGAGAAAATGTTTTCACTATGAGAAGTTGAAAGTTTCAGTTAGCTTTTCCATGTTAAGTTTTCTTAAGAATATGATTGTGTGGATGAATTTGTTTCTAAACAGAGAGTTTACATATGAAATGGACATGACATTAAAAGAAATAAGACCATATTAGGGATTCTAACCATCCAGATCTTGGTGTCATAATATGTATACTCTAAAACACATAATTAAATACCTATCAAAAGGCACATTACTGATCGCTAGAAAAGAAAGTATTTATAGAAAGAAAGTATAGATAACTAAATGCTAAAAGCAATTTAAAAATAACTTTTTTTCAATATGGAATCCCAACCAATATGTTTGCAGAGTCCATCACATCAAGAGAACATCAGCCTGGAAAAGATCTCCTTAGTATCAGGATAAATCAATCACTTTATAACAATTGCATTCCAAAAAATAGTTATTCTTTACCAGTTCTGAACGTCACCATGGCTGTCTGGCCCTCTCCACCACAATTATAAGCAGCCATTTCCACTTCATATAAACTTCCTGGATCCAATTTTGTTAGGCTCAAATGATACTGGCTGGCAGGGATATCTCGGATTATCCAGTTATCTGAAAAATTCATTACCTGTTTAAAACAAAAAGATGAGCACAATTATCAGTTGATATGTCAAGTTTTATGAGAGGTAAAGGGCTATAAAAAGATTGTGCCTAAGATGGATGGATGGATTAATTAATTAAATTACATTGCATAGCCACATATCTCACAAACAAGCAACAGAATATATAGTACCTTTTTCAATATTCGACAATCAAACAATTATGGGCTTTACATATCTGGAGGGCAACAAATTGGGGAACTCCAAATTAATATTAAGAAAGTAGGAGTAGATGCGCATACATGCGCATAAATGTGCAGTACACAGCAAGGGCTGTTGTGTGCACATGCAGAAGGGCCGTGGGGGGGACCATGTGCATTGCCCTTTGGGTGCTGGCACGAGGGTTTGGCAGGTGAGGATGGAAAGGTTAGCCATCTCTGGCTTATAATATAGCATATTTATTTGTTTTACATTAATTTATGGACTTCTGCTTTAATTTGGTCTGTTTATTTATGATAATATGGACAAAATTAGTGATATTAAATTCCTTGAAACTCAACAGCTTATGGTCATTTTTTAACAAAAACTAAATACATATAAAATTACATTTATTTAATGTAATTGTTTGATACATAAACTATATTTTTATATTCAGGATACTAAACTTGAAAATTTGGACCACATTGTGCATGTTGTATTTCCCATGAACATATATAGAAATATGTAAAATCCAAGTGCTATTTGTTTTAAAAATACTGTTATATTTGTGGAGAAAAAGGAGACATGGAAATACTCAGTTCATGGCATCTACATTTCTGTAACAAATGTGGGCTGTGAACACATATAAGTGGGATTTCAAGTTCTTTTGATATAAATCAATGTCTAAAACTATTAACTTTGTATACCAAGCTACAAGATTAACAAGCTTTACAATATGATCATTGATCAAATGATGACAAAGCAGTCCACATTATTTTGATAGCAATTTTGGATTCTCACGAAACCGTGACATGAAACCCTGTCTCAAGTGAAGACAGAAGCTCTGGGATGAGTCTAAAGAAATCATGATAACTACAGAGTTTCTACAACCAGTTTCTCTGTTATATGAACATCTTATTTCAAGGCATCATATTGCCAGTCAAATAAGTGGTGGTAGTTAAAAGGAAAAACTCTCTCACCCTGTATAAAAAGGCCTATACAAATACAAATACTGCATAGTTGATCAAAAATTTATCCTATACTAAAATCATATTACTGCTAAGTAAAAGGCCAATAGTGACTTCTTCTGACCTAAGAATTCTAAAGATGCCCTTGAAAAACAGACTGCTCCAATCAGCAGAGTAAGAAATAAATGACTCCTTGGTGTGTTAGTGAGGCCTGCAGTTTGTGTTCCTGAGAAAAATAAAATAAAAGCGGTGTGTTCATTTTAAATGATTTGCTCCAAAAACATCCATCTCTCATTTTATCTCTTACTGTTAAGAAATAAAGTGTTAATTAAGAGTTTCATAAGAATAATTATATGAAAAGTAAGAAAAATGCAAATACCACAGCTAAAATATATACATACTCAGAGTTGGTAACTACAAGTTTAGTTATATATTTTGTTCATCAACAGCCTCTGTCCAGTATTTCAGATTTCTTCTTTGCTGATTTTCATCTTCATTTACAGTATTGTAAATTATCTACATGGTGTTTATATTAATACTTACAATGCACCCTCCTGTCCACAACCTTTAGCACCACTGCACAGGACAACACTTCTGTCCATTATGAAAGGAAGAAAAGGCTGATGTTACATAAGCAGGCAAAAAAATATAAGATATCTTTTATAAGATAACTTTCCATGGAAACTGTAGATTGGTATTGCGGTTAATACAGATGGAATATAGCAAAAAATAATAACTGGAATATGCTAACCTTGCGATACTTTACAATATAGTAGAGGATAGGTGTTTTGTTATCATGCCGTAGTCGCCACAACAATTCATATCCATCAGTTTTGGTAGTTCGAGGAGAGCTAAGTATGACTGGGGCTTCAGCTGGAGAAACTCCTTCTTTTGAGGTACACTGGACAGATGCTGCTGATTCTGTAGGTTTTGATTTCAAAAGAACAGCTTTTTCTTTTGGCATTTTTTCACTATTGGTAAACCTAGTAGTTGAGGTGGCAGAATCTCCAACAGGTTCCTGCTGTGATATCTGACTTATTTCTGGAATATAAAAGGGAAAACAATGGCCATTTTTAGCATTTGCAAAACATAGATTTCAGCAAATCGAGACAATTTTTTTACAATGAACATCTCATCAGAACCAATAATCAAGAATAATGAAAATTCAATGCCACATTAATCTTCAGCAGGCATTAGGATATTTCTCCCTTATTGGGTATTAATCAAAATCAGGAATGGAAACAGCAAGGAGTTTAACACTGAAAAAAACAAAGAATCAAAGGACTGGAAGGGACATTGGAGCTTTCAAATCATCCTAGTCAAATCTTTCTTTGAAAAATTCCAGTGATGGAGCACCCACAACTCTAAGATACAGTCTGCTTTCTACCAACTCTAACAGCTCCCGCAGTCTTTCTATTTTTAGTCTGGAGCTCTCTCTGGAAAACTTCTACCCACCAGCTTTTGCCCTTCCCTAAACCACACTGTCTTCCCTATGACAGACAAAGTATTGGAAAACTGTTACGTCTCCCCTTAGTCTTACAAGGAGAGACAGATCTGAAAGATGATTATTCTGTTACATTAACTTCACTGGAGACTTACCTGGTTGGGAAACTCTCAACCGTATCATAGCTTGTGCACTCCCAACTTCGTTTTCTGCCATGCACTGGTATATTCCTTCATCCTCAGGCCCTACGCTAGAAAGACGAAGAGCCCTGTGAGAGAGTTGCATGCGATGGCTGGAAAAGAGGGGAACTGCATTGCGCAACCACATCACTGAAGGCTGCGGATTCCCTCGAACTCTGCAGGTAAACTTTGCACTTTGTCCCCAAGTAATGATCTCCTGAGCTAGTTCCATACTAACTTCTGGAGGTTCTGAAAAGGAAATACATTATGCTGTCAGTCATTTGGAGTATGATGAAAGAATATCTATCTCTGAAATAGAGATCTCTGTGAAATATGGTGCTTGCAAAGTTGTACACAAAGAAGTAGTTTTACTTTTACTTATAGCCTTATGGCACTATTTGTCTGTCATGATTGCTTAAACTGTATTAGATTACTCAGTAATAAAAAGTGATTGCAGACATAATTAAGCCAATACTTGAACACAGTATTTGTGCATATTACAAGTTAGTGCTTCTCAAGAGATAGGAATAGTTTTATATTACGAAATCAAGGGAATGAAGGCAGGGGTGGGATTCAACCGGTGTTACTACTGGTTTGGTGATTATGTTTTGCTGTGCGCGTGTGTAAAAAAAACATCAGCTGTGCTGCCCGGACAGCTGAAAAGCGCAGCACACGAGCGCACAGCATTTGAAAAGCCTCTTTTTTCCTGCTTTTTCAACCTCAGCTGTGCCGCACAAAGCAGCTGAGGTTGAAAAAGCAGGAAATAAAGGATAGGTAAGAGCCCGGGCGGGCAGGTGGGGCATACAGCAGCAAACAAAGAATTGGTTTGGTGTCTGCTGCTCTTCAGGGCTACCGGTTCTTTCGAATTGGGCAGAGCCAGTAGCATCCCACCCCCGAATGAAGGAGAAGTATCAGAAAAACACTTTCTTCCCACTTTAATCCCCTCCAGCCAACAAACTGAGAAATTAGCCAACAAATCTGAAAATTATAGTGAAGTCAGATTCTGCATAGAACAAAAATAGAAAAGACGTTACAACTCTCCGTACCAAATACTTGAACATTGTAGAGAATGACACTTGCTGCAGCTTTCCTGACTCCATTGTCAGCCATACAGCTGTAAGTCCCTGAGTCTTCCTCACTGATTGCATCTATCAGAAGATTGCTGAGAAGGAACCTAGTTTTATTGTAGCCAGAGACTCCCGAGCCATCTTTAGTCCAAGTAACACGTGGAGTTGGAATCCCACTAGCCACACATTCAAGAATGAGGTTTTGGCCCTTGGTGATTATGATGGTCTGGGCCTCTGTGGGATAAATTATGCGAGCAGCCTCAGCTGTTGAGCCTAATGCAAAATTAGATAAAGCAAAGTAATTATAAAACATGACTGGCCAAAATAAATGGCTGTCTCTTAAAAACGTACGAAACAAAATTATAAAGTTTCAGTATTTTTGTTTTTAAAACTTTAAAAACACTAAAAATCTAAAACGTGGACATTTTTGCAAGTTACCAAAAAGAATTATTTGTAATATCATCAGCTTTTAAAACTTGTGTTGCAGAAAGATGTCACATATTTCATGGACACTTCAGAAAATTAAGATATTAGCCTAGCTAGCACATATTACTTTAATTATCCTTTTTTGATACTTTAAATGTTTACAAATTTTATTCTATTTAACTTCACAAAAATGATATAAGGAAGATCAATGTTTCTAAATAATCAGCCAGATTTATTGTTACTAGTATATATGAGGATCTAATTTACAATCTAGTGATCAGAACACTTGGCAGGCCACAAATGTGCATGTGGCTGCTCAAACGTTCAGAAACAGACTCCATGAGGGTAGTATGAGGGCCCAACGTCCACAAGAGGGGTGTGTGCTTACAGCCCAACACTGTGCAGGATGTTTGGCATTTGCCAGAGAACACCAAGATTGGCAAATTCACCACTGGCGCCCTGTACTCTTCACAGATGAAAGCAGGTTCACACTGAGCACATGTGACAGATATGACAGGGTCTAGAGACGCCATGGAGAACCTTCTGCTGCCTGCAACATCCTCCAGCATGACCGGTTTGGCAGTGAGTCAGTAATGGTGCGGGGTGGTATTTCTTTAGGGGACCGCATAGCCCTCCATGTGCTCGCCAGAGGTAGCCTGACTGCCATTAGGTACTGAGATGAGATCCTCAGACCCCTTGTGAAACCATATGCTGGTGCGGTTGGCCCTGGGTTCCTCCTAATGCAAGATAATGCCAGACCTCATGTGGCTGGAGTGTGTCAGCAGTTCCTGCAAGATGAAGGCATTGATGCTATGGACTGGTCCACCCATTTCCCAGACCTGAATCCAATTGAGTACATCTGGGACATCGTATCTTGCTTCATCCATCAATGCCACGTTGCACCACAGACTGTCCAGGAGTTGGGGAATGCTTTAGTCCAGGTGTGGGATGAGATGGCTCAGGAGACCATCCACCACCTCATCAGGAGCAGGCCCAGGCATTGTAGGGAGGTCATACAGGCACGTGGAGGTCACACACACACTATTGAGCCTCATTTTGACTTGTTTTAAGGACATTACAAAGTTGGATCAGCCTGTAGTGTTTTTTTCCACTTTAATTTTGAGTGTAACTCCAAATCGAGACCTCCATGGGTTGCTAAATTTGATTTCCATTGATAATGTTTGTGTGATTTTGTTGTCAGCACATTCAACTATGTAAATGAAAAAAGTATTTCATCAGCATATTTCATTCATTCAGATCTAGGATGTCTTATTTTTATGTTCCCTTTATTTTTTTGAGCAGTGTACTTAATAGAAACCATATTGCTATCAAAAGGGTGGAGCAGGAAGTTAAGTGGTAAATCATCTACTATTTTCAAAGGTCTCTAGGATCACTCCAGCCAGAGTAGATGCTAATGGGTCTTGCCAAAATTTCTGTGATTTTTAAAAAATATATTTACTACCTTAAAAGTTTTGAATGTTTAATATTTCTGCATAATTATGACTTAAAACATGACCTCACATAAATTCTAAATAAAGAGAATTCAATTAAAGAAAGCAGTCAAAAACATTATACTTGTTCAATGATTTATTGAGGAAAATTATCCAAGGTGACATCTTTCTGTGTGATAGAAATATGTAAACCTTTGCTTCCAGTAATTGATATGTTCTACTAAGCAGCAATAACAGCAACTAAACATTTCTGATAACTGTTGATCAATCTTTCACATCGGCTTGGAGGAATTTGAGTCCATTCCTCTTCACAGAACAATTTTGACTCAAGGATGTTGGTGGACTTTTCTCACATATCCCGCTCTGACTGGGTCCTTCTACAACATTTCGATAGAATTAAGGTTAGGACTTCCACTTAGTCATCTCAATATTAATTTTCTGCTGCTTTAACAATATTTTGACTGTACAACTTGAGTTTTAGTTCAGGAACCTCTAACTTGACATTTTCATTTAGAATTGGCAGGTACAATTCAGAATTCATAGTTCTGTCATTGATGGCAAGCCATCCTAGTCCAGAGGCAGCAAAGTAGATCTAAGAATGATACCTCTGCCATCATGCTTCACAGATGGAGTGCAGTATTTGCTTTTTGCCAAACAATGCTTTTGAATCAAGCCAAAAAGTTCTATTTTGTCTCATCCATTCACTATTTCTGGGTTTTCCACATTGTCTTTTGCAAACTATAGACAGACAATAATGTTCTTTTTGGAGAGTAATGGTTTTTACCTTGCAGCCCTGCCATGCATACCATTCTTATTCAGTGTTCTAATGGGAGATCAAACACATGAACGCAAGGAAAATCTTCAGCTCTTTATTACCCTAGCAGTTTGAAACCTAGCACCTTGCCTAGATGAAACCAAGTGCCTTGCTCTTGGTGTGATTGATGTGGTGTGGTTGGTGAACTCTTGGGACAACAACAATTGTACTGAATTGCCTCCATTTGTTCACAATATGCCTAACAATGGACTAGTCGAGTTCAAATAATTTTATAACCCTTTCCAGTATAGCAAGCATCAACAATGTTTATCATAAGTTCTCAGAAATCTCCTTTGCTGAGGTCACACCACACTTCCAGCATACCTGTGTTGTGAAGATCAGATTCTGATAGTGAATATTCAGAATTCTGCTATTTAAATAAGGCTGGGCCTCCCACATTCACACCTGATTATCATCCCATTCATTATTTGAAACATCTGACTTTAATTTTCCCTTCAAATTAGCTGATAGTCCTAAAGGCTCATATACTTTCACCACACACAAAGATATAGTTTGGGGTCATTTCCCTCAAAATGAACAAGTGTGTTTTGACTCATTTGTTTAACTGGTTTCTCTTTATCTAGTTTTACCTCTGCAGTCAAACGATTTAAAAGCTACAACAGCTTCTGTTAGATACTTTTTCTGGCAATAATTAGTCTAGGAATATGTGCTAAAAATTACAGAAGCATCTTTATAATTTATTTTTCCTAAGGGCAGGGTGACTGTATTTTGACAATCCAGGAATGCACATTAAAATATAAGACATGATGTGATACTATAAGGAGCAACAGGAAGGAAAAGAAATGGCTCATAAAAATACAAAAATAAAGTGCTATTTTTAAAAAGTCATACTAAATGTAATAGGCATGCACATACATACACACAAACACACACATACACAAACCCCACATGTGAATCAAAAAAGAAGGTGAACAAAGGAAGATAGCCTATAGTGAATGCTACTGGAACCTTTACAGACCAGGGATGACATCATTCAACAGTTTTGAACCAAGGAACTGAAATAATCAGAAATAATGTCTTACGTATCACACGGAGTCTTTCACTAGACACAGATGTTTTTACTTCTTGGGTGACTGGGTTGTAGGCTGCACATTTGTAAGTTCCTTCATCATCCTGGCTGGCATTGACTATCTGAAGATTCCCAGATGGCATGATCAAGTAGTTGTCTGTTAAGATAAAGAAATCATTCAGAACTATTTCTGAAAAAGAAGCATTTCTATTTCACAAGTTCTACGACGATATGGATATAAAATGAAATATTTTGTCTAAGTTTGCTATAATTTGCAGCAGCAAAAATTAAGTTGTTTGAATTACCTATTAACCTGAAAATTTCAGACAACAATAAATGGAAAAATATGGCTTAGAACTGGAACAAAGCAGTTTATCTCATATTAAAATATCCTTATTTTAAAATGGACCATTGTGGAACAGTTCTCATACTATTGTGGCAATGTATAACTTTTGCCTCAAAGTCAACTAAAAGGGAAAAGAAAATGAGGAAAAATACATAGAAACTCCCTAAAGCCTTGAATTCCATAAAATATGAAGGTTCAGAAGACTTATCTAATGTACATGTGAATCTCTTGCAAATTTAAGATACTTTGTGACATTTTTGAAAAAAGGGTATCTAAATATATTTTAATTGGAATTATATTGATCTTTCTAGCGGCCCTTGCTTCTAGCTGTGTCTGTCTGTATTTGTGCAGTTCAGACAAGAAGCAACTGGAACAGCTGTCAAATTCCCAACTTCAACATTTTCACATACACTTATTTCCAACAAAAATATTCCCTCCTGTTACCTGATATATCTGTTGTGGATTGGTGGAATGGAACAAAGCTTGGCTTTAATATAACTCAATATCTAACATTTCTAAGATTCCTTATAACTTCCCTTGTAACCAGACATAAGTATGGTATGATCCACTCATTCCTAAAGCTTTCTGGCAGTCAAGTCTACTTTTTACAGGCTATGTTTAACATCATGTTTATGTGATAAAGATAATAATAAAGTTATGAAATTGCTACTGGATCATAGACAGAAATTTGTTTTATACCCTTGTGTATAAAACCTAGACTATCAACTGCACAGATAAATAAGAAAACATAGGGGATGATGAAATTGATTAGAAGAACAGAATACACTTCCCTAATTTTGATGCCTTCAAATGCATAGACTTCCATAGCCAGCATGTCACCACTTAGAATTTTGAAAACTGAAATCCACTTATTTACAGGTTGTCTGGACTGAAGCAGGATTAATTCAGATGCTTCTCTTTCCACCATCAATCACAGCTCACCTCTAGAGGCCTCCAACCATTCTTGCTTCACACTGTAGCGAACCTGGGCTTTTGGATGGCTTTCAGGAAGGTCACATGCAATCACAGCGGTATTTCCTTCATCAACTTCTATTACATGCTGACCATCATATTTAAAGTCTTTGAGATCTATTAAAATTACAGTAAATTTTTAGAAGAAACAAGGAGTTCTAAAAGTAGAACAAATGAATATATATAAATTCAAAGCACTGTAACTATAAACATTTCCAAAAATATACTTAATTTAATCCAGGGAATCCAAAGTCATTGTCTATGCATATTTTTCCAATAAAACAGACACATATTTTTGGAGGCAGCAAAATGCAGTGATAATATATATAGATATTATGCTTTAATGTCCTCAACTGGTGCATTTTTTTTACTTAGAAAACTAGTAGAACACATTCTTCTTCTAAGGATTAGTAAAATAGAATATGCAAATATTCTGAAATGCTTCAAGCATATAATTTGATGAAATGATTTTTGTGTGTGTGCAGCATGGGATATCTGATGTTTTAAAGCATTTTGAGCTGAAGCTTCAAATGTTGAAAATAGCTGTTTTTGCACTTAGAGTAAGATGTTTCATAAAATCTGGCACTTGAAATGCTTGAAGATAAAGTTAAACCTCTACAATAAATCAAGACTGCAGTGACTGTATGTTCCAATGCAGTAAGTTAGCAGGATCTTAAACATCTCACTAGCCCGCATTGGCTTTATCTGATAGCAGCACTTAACTGAATATTAATAAAACCAAGAGCTCAAAAAGAAATACTATTCCTATGTGAGGCCCAAATATTTCCTGTACAGGACTTCGGAAGTCTGTTGGAATTTTTAGGTTCTGTATAACTTCCCAGAACTTTGCCTGCAGCTGTAGGGTTTACGTATACTGAACATTAATCTGAAGATTAAATGATAATTTTTTGGCTGAAAGTTGCCATATGCTAGTTATACAGTATATTTAGAACAGGAGAATGTAAGTTCAAAAAAGTTTGAGGAACATGCTATAAACAGAACTTCATGCAAAAGGACAGTTTCTCCATGTTCCAAATTAAAATTATAGGATTATCAGCTTCAAAGCACTTTATATTTTAGTATTAGTTATACTTTAAAGAAATACTGTATCAATTGTTTTTTTTTATCACTGTGAAAATAAAACTTAATATTATTTAAGTTACCGTTTCTAAATCACAACCTCTTATTTCCATTATGTATTCTGAAAACAAAGAATCTCTTCCAAAAATTAAACAATTTTAAAATCAGTAGTTTCTCCTTGTTCTTATAGCTGGAGAACCTGGCCCATTTGCTTGGAAATTTTATAACACTGAGTTTATAACACTTAGACTCCCTTCATTTGCCTTGGAAAAATAATAAGGTGTTACTATACTGCAAGTTGGACTAGCTCAGGGCAAGTATTTAGGGAGTTTGGATAGCAGAAACCAGAAGAGACTGCAAGTTTCTATTGGCAGAATGGGAGAGTGGAAAAATTTGTTTTCATTCTCTGGGATTTATATCAGCTCTCCAACAGTAAAAGACAGATCTGGCTCCAAGGTTCTCCCACCCACGCTCATGGAAAAGTGACATGAAATTTCTCAAACAGGCTAATTAAAGCAAGATTGCTTCAAAAACATTTTAAAATAAAAAACAGCTCCCTTGGCAGTATAGCAAAAAGCCTTCCAAAATGCAAAACGTATTAGCTGTCAGGAGACTATTTCAGTGCTAGCGTCTGGATTCAAGGAAAGAGGGAGGGGAAAGGCTTAACAAAGACATAAAAATGATTTACAGCAAACACGTTTAATACTTTAAGAATGTCTTGGCATTGTACAACTGAAAATAATTAATAAATGCAAAACAAAAGAAGACATTACAGGTACACTTCAGTTAAAATTATTAATCCTTTAAAGTCAAATTTAGGAGGAAGAGCTGTTTCCATGGGATACTACAGATAGATTAAATTTAATTCTTCTCTGCAAAAGTTTCCATTCCTCCTAATGTGAAAATGGTGTTTGGGAAGAGAAGGGTGCTGGAATTATTCTTTCGTTTCCCTTTTTTCGTGCCATTAAGTTTTAAAGAAGGATAAAAGTGGAGAGTAAAAAAAGTAAAGATAGAGCTTAGCTGCTCACAGCACACATTTCTTCGATCAACAACATGTGAGCTGGAATTTAAAAAAAAATTTGTTCATCCTGGTGGTCCAAATTCATCACAGCAATAGTTGAACCCTACAACTATTGTGAAGGCTTCAGAATTACTGGCAAAAAAGTAGGGGAAAAAACCCAATTTCTTTTTAAGTATTTGAATCCATGAGAAAAGAGAACAGATCGAGAGTTTTGCAATACAATTTGAAAACTTTCTTTGCAAAAGAAAATTTACATTTTTTCAATTAGAAGACATTTTAGGGTCTAGAAAGAGAAAACAATAGTTTCCCAATAATAAAGCACTGTAATCTTAAAAGTATAAAATAACTCCTAGAATGTAATGATATCTTCTATTCTCCTTTCCTCCTCCAAAAAGCTCGTCAGTACAATAGAGTTTTTTGGAGATGGTAAAGGCCCATAGGAAAATATCTATCTAATCACGACTAAACATATAAAAAGATCTTAGAGGAGATTAAGGGAATCTTAGCATAATTCTTGTCCTAAAGGAAACCATCTGGAGACCATCACAGATCATAATTTTCAAGATAAACTTCTTTTTAAGAAGTAGTAACACATGAAGAAGTCTTTAAATTACAGAATTGGAAAGAACCAATTAGGTCATTGAGTCCAATATCTTGCCCTGTGCAAGAATCCAAATTAAAACATACACAACCGATCGTTGTGTAGCCTTTACCTGCACACATTCAGTGAAATCAAACCTATGGGTAATTGGTTCTACAATTAGATGCTGTTCATTATTTGGAAATGTTTCTCATTACTTAGTTGGAATCAGCCTTCCTATAACTGAAATTCATTATTCTATGACCTGACTTCTGGGATCAGAGACAATATGGATCATATTATTTTAGGTATCTTAAGTGTGTTACCATATCCCTTTCCATAGTAACACTTGTAGCAAACCCATGAAAACTGTGATTACCTATTTTAATCATGACACAAGTATTCATGACCTCATCACAGATATATTGTTATTTGTTCCCCTTTGGTATCTTGTGACCAAAGGCTGAAGGATTTCAGTTTTCTCTTCTCAGAACAAAATATTTCTGTTTCTTCTATTTTTTCTTCTATGACTTAGCTTATAAACCATTGATTATCCTCACTGCCCCTCTCTAATTCTGTTCTAGTTAACATGTGGTATCCAAAACTTGATACTATCCTCGATATGCAGTGTGATCGACATGTACTGCTATCTTTCAGTAGAATGTAAAACCATTCTGAAGTAGAAAAAACATTTTTTAACAGAACCCAGTTTTCCACCACATGTGAAACTTGAAAGGTAGGTGATGCACCTGCCTGTAATTTCTATTATCTGATGATAAGAAATGTCACTTGTCAATGGATGCTTCACCTTTTTCTGGCAAAGAATATTTAGAATGATCCAATGAAATGGTTCAAGATTACACACAATCCAAACAGGAATCCACAATATAGTATGCATTAATGCCTTCAATTTTAGTCTTTGTTTTTTCTAAAAAGTCTTTTTAATTAAAAAAGAAATATGCAGTGCTGCAAAGTAAGTATCAGCCTCTAAGATAATGCTTAATTAAAGGAATGCTTTTGTGCTTTAACAAAGCTCAACTGTCATTTTTAAAAATATGAATAATGAGGACTATAGCCCAATTCTTTGCTCAGAAGTGTTTCCAGCAGCTTGGATAATAGAGATCATTCTGAGGAGAAAAACTGGGTGACAGCTAGCAATCAAGTCTACTTTTCTTCTGATACATTTTGTGACTATATCTACCACAGCAGCTTTTTGTGAATAGGAGATTTTCTAATGACAGTCATTTTATAAGACTAATGAACTAGATTGAATGAATTGTTCTTAAAAATGCATTATAAAGTCACCAGATTTTTAAATATACCACAGTACACAGTACATAAAACAATAAAAGGTCATTTTGGAAAATAAAGTTAACAAGAATGGAAAATGAGAAAAATTTGAAGTACAGGATACGAGATATTTCACTATAACCTCCATCTAAACAGCATTTAAACAGTATAGGGGGACTTTCAGCATGGCTTCCATTAAATTTTAAACACTATCAAGAGCTACTCAATAGTGAGAAGGGCAGCATATAAATTTAATAAATAAAGAAATAAAAATAATTTGTCTTAGTTTTTAATGGTGTTCACTTATATAAATCTCTGGTTGAAATGGAATTCAGCATAGGATATATACTCGTAAGAAATCATGATACTATTGAAAGAGGAAGTTTGAAAACAATCCAGGTGGCCAGAAAGGCCCAATAGAGACTCCATTTCCTTAAGGTCTTGAGAAAGAATAAAGTGGAACAACATGTTGTAGTTCGCTGGCAGCCGGTGTAGCCAGCAGGTATCAGACAGTGAGGACAAAAGGGAACCAGTCGGCGAGTCTGGCGAGGACTTGGACGAAGGTCCTACATCTGATCAGGGATGGGGCCAGGACCATCTGAGAGTGGGGTGTTGCCTTCGGAGCTTTTGAAGTCTGGCAGCAGCGAAGCAGAGGACCTCGGGGAGCCTGTTCCCAGTGCACGCGTGCACAGAGCTGTTAGAAGGCGAGAGCAGCTAAAGCAGAAGGGGTGACTCAGGAGTAAGGCTGGGAGGTTACTGCCCCTCCCATAAGGGATAAAAGTCAGTCCTCAATGATGAAGAGCTATGCAGGAAGCAAAGCAGTTCAGTAATTTCCGAGTCCATCTTAAAGCTCTGAATACTGGTTGGTTTTTTCTGGGTTGGTTTATGTGAAGTCTTAATTGGACGTCTGTTTATTGGCAAGCATTCTATAGCACTGACAAGCGTGCTCTTATCTGGAGGAACTGTGTATAATTAGTTTGGCTAGGAATGTAAGTAATTCCCAGCGTTGCATTAAAAAAGGTTTTACTTTTAAATTCAGTTTGTGTTTTATTAAGTTTGACGAAGCCTGCGTCAGAACACAATGACTGATGACCTTTTACCGGTCCACAGTAGAAAGCGTCCTCTCATACTGCATTATGGTGTGGTATGCTGGCTTGACAGCTGCAGATAGAAAGACATTACAGAGGGTGGTGAGCACAGCACAAAGCATTGTCGGCTGTTCCCTGATACCACTAAATGCCATTGCTAGGGCTCGCTGCTTTAGAAGAGTGAGGAAAATTCTCAGGGACGACTCACATCCCGGTCAGCACTTCTTCACTTTCCTACCATCGGGTAGGAGATATAGAAGCATAGCCGGCCACACCAATAGTCTGAAGAACAGTTTCTGCCCGTGAGCTGTCAGACTTCTGAATGGAAAATAACTTCATGTCAACATAGTATGATAGACTTGCGGGGCCAGCGCATTGTGCAACAAGGCAACATAGTGTAATAAGATTGGGACCAGGTTAGGGACTTCTGTCCTCACTATGAGTTGTGTTGGGGGCTGTGCATGAAGGGAGGCTCAGCTAATCTCACTGTACACATGTTGTACTCTGATAATAAAGGTAATAAAAATAGTAATAATAATTGAAGTTTCCTAATAAATCTTTCTAAACCTTCCTCTGCTCTTTTGGCCTAAGAGTACAACACTATTGATTCTATAACTTTTGTAGACTAATTGTGGTGACACAAAGACCAGTCTCTGAATATAAGAACTACAGGTGACCATTATCTTGATATACCATAAAAACATTGTGACTGAAGCCAATTCAGATATTTGCATATTTCTTTTTGATTTCCACATAGGTATTTTCTATTTTGCTGAAGAGTCGTATCAAAACAGAATTTTATCAGAGTACTGGTACATAATTTTTCTTCTATTCATACTTACATACCAAGTTAAAAAAAAAGTTATATAACCACAATTATTTCATATATATTTCTTCATCTTGCATATTTGCACCTCTTCACTTTACACTGGAAATACTTGATTTACCAAAGCATCTACTTGATAAGAATAACATACTTTTGTTTTAATTATCAACTCTCATTATAATTATGTTTAGAACAATTTTAGGGATGAAAATGGCTTTTCAATATGGAGTCAAAACCTGCATCAAGGGACTTATTAGATTAGAGGCCCTGGCAGGAGCAACATGAAGAATGAGGCATTTTATTGTCATTGAAAAGACAGCTGCAAATGTACATAGGTCCCCAAAGATAACTTGAATAGCGGTCATTGCCCATTGGTATTTTGTGAAAGAAAATAAAATGAGTTGAATGTTGTTTTGAGGGGATTCTTTCAAATCTGAGCATTAGAATGTAGAACTGCAGTATCTTATTATAACTGTGCACAGAATTAATAACAAGAGATGATAGGTAATTACAACTGTAATATTTTAGCATAGCATTAAAGACAGCTGCCAATGTTTTCAAACCATACCAATGCAGTGGAATGTTCCCTTGGTATGAATCAAAATGGTATATTATCTTCAGAATCAGATCTTCTTACACCAGAAATGGCCTGTTTTAAGGACATTGATAAATATGTCAATTATATATTTATTGAATTCATTGAAGCTTTCTCATATA
The DNA here is from genome assembly GCA_015471245.1 of Laticauda colubrina. NCBI lineage: Eukaryota > Metazoa > Chordata > Lepidosauria > Squamata > Elapidae > Laticauda > Laticauda colubrina. Next base: position 33,293,590 of record BLBF01000006.1, read on the forward strand.
AGTCTTGCCTGCAGTCGTATTAATTTTCGGGAGTGTTGAGATGCAATATAGTTTTCAAATTTCAAGTATTTAAAATGGAATTTATACTAGTTACCCAAAGTTCTATGTAGTTAGAATTACAAAGTTCTAACTAGTCTTTTGCTCATTTGTCAAAGATAATAAATTCATCTTGTGAAAAAGAGATGTTGGAAGAAACATCATATATTTTTATTTCAAAAAATATTTATCATATTTTGAATATATCAAATATCAGAACTTGAACTTATAAAACTATAGAACTTATAAAACTATTCAGATAATGTGAATAGTTTAATAGAAACTATTACATGAAGCTATCAAAGAATAGTTTAATAGAAATCCAAGTATTATACACATGCACACACACAATAAATACAGGGTCGTAAATAGGAAGTTTTATATCAGACTTCTTAACCACCTATTTCCCTGATATAAAAGTCACCATTTCAGTATAAGGCAGGCATTTAAAATTCCAAACTATAACTTATTTTAAAATTTTGGATGAAAATGAAGATTATGACAGTAAGTTAGTAGCATACATGACCTCAGCAAGGTCCCCAAAGAAATATCTCCAAAAATCAACTCAAATTCACAGCCTGTAGTTTGAAAGCCTTCTTTCATTTCATTTTTGGCCAAAGGCTTAAAAATATTGAGATTCAACTGTGAATACTTCAATGGATTACACTCTGTGCCACACTGAAACCAACTCTACATATCTGTGCAACTGGTTTCTGGTTAGAGTTTAACTAGCAAACAGTTCTAAATATTAGGCAATGAGAAGGGGTACCATAGAAAGAAAGTAGTCTAGAGATAGTGAAGGAATGCAAAAGATATTAGCAGCTAAAAGATATAGGAAACAAAATCTCCTCTTAGGAAACTAAATGTGAGAAAGGAATTTTAAAAAAATCTAAATTCAGTGTGGTCTAAGAGGAGAGAAAGGGAAATTCTAGCAACTTTTTGTCTGTGGAGTTTCTTGATCATCCAAGTCATAGTTATCCCAAAAGTGCTTTTCTCAAAAGGCAACTGGACTTTCTTGTTTTTTTTCCTTTGAAAACATTTCACTTCTCATCCAAGAAGATTCCTCAGCTCTAACTAATTGGTGGGGAATAGAAGGATTTATATTATTTGATAGAATAAATTTCTCAGTATGAATTATCTATAGCAAATCAACTGGCACAATTTTTTAAAGATTGCTCTGGGATGACTTGTTCTGAGTTTCATAAGAAAAGGGACAAGCAAATGTGCTGCTCACTGAGAACAATGATCAGTTAGTTATTGGATTATTATTATAACTTTGTGCTAATATTTAAAACTGTATTTTGGGATATGATTAGGAGGAACAATGGCAAACTGAAAAATTTGAAAGTTGAAACAATAAATTTGTCAATACATTCTGGATTTTCAATTGTATGCCAGAGATGTGGGGTGGAATGATCTTGCTCTGACTGACCAGTTTTGAGTCTTTGCTGATGAACTGAGAGATCAATTAATGAAACAAGGCATACTAGAAAATTTGGAAGAACTTTTCCAATGTTGTATATTGATCAATGGACAATTAGAAGAGTTAAGGCCACCACTGCCACCACAAGACCTCCTTAGATGACTGCATCAGAGAACCCAAACAAATAGGAGCAGAAGAAGATTCTTCAACAACAGTGAAGAGAACTAAGTTTATTTTCTACTGTGGAGGCCCAGGACACCTAGCCAAGAGTTGTATCACGAAAGTCCAGACTTCTGAGTCAGATACAAATTGCCATATCTGCGGAGCTGCAGGCTACATAATAAGCAAGTGCCCAAATAACTTCAAAGCCTTGTCTTTGGGAAACTTCACAGCTCCCAATAAGATCTCAGCAGGAGTGTGTTCAGACAATTAACTGACATCAGACAGGTGCATTTCATTAAGATTGTTATTCTTCATTCAATTTTTAGTTTTTATTCAATTTCTGGTTTTCAAAGACCAATCTCAGTTTTTGTAAATTTGGGTGCAAAAGCCATTTGCAAAGACAGTACTCAGCACAATTGTTTCAACTGCCTACATAATAATTAGAAAAAAAATGCTTGTGGAAACTATTTTCAGGCAAGTGCCCAATGTTGGTCTTATTTTGAAACACATAACACTTCTGAAATTGACAATAAACGATCATGCAAAATTCGTGCTTTCTATATTACAATTTCTTTTGATGGCCCCATTGTGCTGGGCATTGACTAACTACAAGCCCATAATTTAGGTGTACAGGGAGAGAAGGGAAGGTTGTTTTGTTTTTTTCATTTCAAAGATACCAACAGCACCATCTACAGCTTTCTTCATTATCACCCTTCTCCCTCTCCTACTCAGTTATCTGAACCCTCTTTCTTGCCAGAAAAGTATACAGAATTTGCTGTTGTTTCCAGGGAAAAGGGAACAAGTACATTGCCTCCTTATCAAACGTTTGACTATAGACTTGGACCTGGAATCTCAGAGTCTTGTTAAAAGGCAATATCTTACGTAACTTAATGGTTACCCTGGTGTGGTTACACTGTGGTAGTAATATTACACTTTAGAAGTCCTGAAAGAATTACCCTAAGGAGGCTGATTCTTTTAAGGTTTCTAAATCATGTAATCTTTAGGAAATCATTAATAATTCTGCCTTTTTTTTCACACCTACAGAGCACATTAAAAAAGCAGGCAGGGAGAGGTGCACATAATTTAATTAGAATGAATGGAGTGCCATGAATACTTAACTGTCTTTGATGTGGCAAAGCTTAATGCTCAGGTGATGCCTTTTGAATGGGTTAATTGCAACATGTCTAACTCCAGATTCATGAATGAAATACTTTTCAATATGTGGGATAAATATGACTTTTTTTTCGAAGAACCACCTTTGCACTGTAGGAAGTTGGCACCCACACCTCTCCTACAAAATTGAAATATCCTAGGAAATATTAAAAAGGCAGAATATTTCCTCTAAAAAGAGTAGAAACTCAGAAGCAGAAACTCACCTCAGAAGCAGAAGCTTACTCCCACCTTTGTTAATCTCACCCCCACCTTTGTTAATGGGTGAGCCATTAAGGCCTGGGCCAGAATACTTTACATAACAAAGATCTCTTAGCAATTGCCAAAAGCCCTTTTCAGTCCATCATCCAGCAAGGCTCAACCAAGCCTGGAACTCAGGATAGCCTCCAGAGTTGGCCCTGCATGGCTCCATGGGAGTCTGATAACCAATCAGAATACAAGCTCAAATTCAAATCCCAACAGAGGGTATAAAACCCAGGCACTCTCAGCACCTCAGCCCTTTTCTTTCTTGATCTCCTCCTTCACCTTGAAGCATGCGATCATCCTTCCTTTTCACTCTGGAGCTCCAGGCCATGTGGCCCTGTCCACCATTAAACCTTCCAAACAGCCTCCATGTTTCCAGTGTCTTTTTCCCCACTTGGAACTGAACCCAGAAGGATATTTCTTCCAACAGCACAAAACTCCTCTTATAAGTATCTGAGAAGAACTCTGTGTTGTGGCCTCTTCGCTGCCAGCCCCTCAGGTAGCCCAGATGAGGTGGTGGCATGGGGGTCAGGGCCAACATCAAGGCAATCTGAGAGCTCTGAGGGGGAAGAGAGAATGGAGATAGAGACAAAGGCAGAGCCTAGGCCGTCCATCAGCCCTCAGATGAAAAGTGAACAGCCGCCAGGTAGGAGGCGGCTGATGAAGAAAAGGAGGAACAGCTGGGTCTAGTGTCTCACATGTGGATGCATAGAAGGCAGAGGAGATCAGTGGAAATCTATGGGCCAATTCTAGAAACAGAAGAGGCCACTGCTGCTAGCGAAGTCCCACTCTAACTCTGGGGATAAAAAGCAGAGGGCAGAGATGAATAGGTCTGGCAGACAACTATTCAACTCCCTGCTGTTAGCCTGCTGTGAGAGACTTTTTGCTGGGGCTGCTGGGGCTCCTAATAAAAGGGAACATTTATTTAACTACAGAGGTTTTGTCATGTTTGGGAGCCGGGTCAGAACATTCTGCAAACAGAAGTGGAAAAAAGCCACAGGCGGGTAAACTAATTGATTACTATTTTTCTAGATTTGAAAAAAGTGACAACTAAAGAGACCCATAAGCAAAATAAGTGTATTAAAAGTCGGAGCAAGCAGCACTTTCCACATTTCTCTTAAATGGAAACCATGTTCTCCCGAAACTTAATCTAGCTGCAGAGCTCAGTCCAAATCCCCCAAAGGCTTCAGTCCAATTGTGGGCCTCTCCCACAGAGCTTTAGAGTTGCTCTTTCGCTCTTATTGTGCTTCTCTGTTTTTATCCTAGCCCAGCCTAAACATTTCATTTCTGATTAATATTTTGATAGCAAGCCAATATTTTTTTGGCATTGCAACAAAACTAGGCCCCATTTTACAAACATATCTCCTTCAAACTTTTTAAAACCAATTTTATTTCTGTATTCCCAGTCCCCCCCACCCTCACCCCCACCCCCGTTTCCCTAAAGAGCTGCTCTTATTTCTGAAACAGACTGCATGAAAAGTTTGTCAACTCACGAATGCAGGTAATAGCATTTACCCTGCAGGTCTGTTCCTCAGAACTCTTGACTCTTGAACATGTCATAACCCAATTTGATTGTGCATAATTTACTAAATGGGAGGCACATCTTAATTTGGAAGTGTTGATATGAGCACATTCTATGATGCCTTCTTTATAACATTTAGGTGGTTTCATCAAATCCTAAAATTGGAAGAGGCCATTTAGACCAGGGGTCCCCAATCTCAGACCTTGTCACAGGCATGGTGACATGGCATGTCAGAAACTGGGCTATGCAAACAAGTGAAGTCTCATCCATGAGATGCAGGCAGCATGAGAAATCCCCATCCCCTCCAGTCTGTAGAAAAACCTCTCTCCACAGAACTGGTCCCTGGTGCCCAAATGGTTGGGGGCCGCTGATTTAGGCCATCAAATCCAATACCATGCTCAGAACAGGAGCTGCCCATGTTAGGAAGTTTGCCCCAATATTCAACTTGAATCTGTCCTCCTACAGTTTAAGATTATCATTGTTATATTGCTGTTTACACACATATCCTTTGGCCAATCAGATAAGCATCTTTGACAAAGGCCACATTCTGATATGGACATCAATCCAACTGAAGGACAGAATTTAAATGCTTCCTCTGTGTACAAAAGATGCTTATTTCATCTAACTTTGAGCAATGTAACTATGTTCCCTTGCTGAGGCAAAGTGATATCGTTTGAGAGAGAAAAATAAAATAAAATCTACTTACTAGCTAATGTTACCGTGGCAGGAACACTGGCAACAACACCTTCAGACATGCGGGCTATACACTGGTATCGACCCACTGTGTGATTGTTTAAGGCTGCAATGGTGAGCAATCTTTGATCAACATGGATTCCTAGAACTTCATCTGATTGAAGCAGCTCCTTTCCATTCAGTCTCCAAGTAACGTTTATTCCCAAAGGCTCAACCACACATCCCAGAGTCACCAAGCCGCCATGCTTCTGGACAGTAGAATCAGGTTGGACAGAGACATGAAGAGAATCACCTGCAAAGGAAGACAGGGAAAGTCTTCATTAAGTAGATCAGATACTTCCACTTTAATTACTTAACTATTTGACTTCTCCTTTACAAGAAATTACAAGTTTAAGACTTTATGTAATTCAAGAGTTAGTTATTTCTTGGCAAGAAAATGTGAATGCATCTAGTGAAATATGAAACTTTCAGATATCTCAATAAGACTGTAATGCTGAATGTCTCTGCAAGTAAATAATGGCATGTTCATCTATCTCCTGCTCCATTGTTTTATGTCTCGCCTTGTCCTTAGCCAATCAACTTTGCATGTGAGTCCACTCTAAATGTTTGAGAGGCAGAGAACACGTTGCTTCACAATAATCACATTTGCTTCCATGTCAACTTTAAGCAAACTTGGAGTAACAAGAATTATAAAAGTAAATATGTATTATACCAAAACCTTTGTCCAGTATTTTATTTTTAAACAATGTTACTCATATGTCCCAAAACAATAACAAACGGACAATAATCTCTTGTTATTTTGTCACCCCCATTTGACAATCAGATTAACACTAGTTTTGAATTAGATAAAGGTGCTTGGTTGCTCACCCAGGAGTTCATTCAGTGATTACTGAATGTAAACAAGTTAAATCATACGTAGGCAGAATAGTCAGTGTATTGGAAGTTGATAAAAATTATGATGAAGGAATAGGCAGAATATGCTGCGACAGAAACTCATAAATATCAAAACACAAAACCATGGTTCTTTAAAAAACTACAAACAAAAATTGCAAATAAAATCAAGGACCTGAAAATGCATCAGCTACATAGATTAAAAAAATAGGGGAAACAATTACTCACCCAAATTTGTAATGCAGTTAGCAGATGTCAAAAGCAGACACGCAATAGCAATAATTAGTATTTTTCCCTCTGGTATCATTGTCATCCCATGCAGAGGAATATGGACCAAAAAATACCAACTGGAGTTCCCATAAGCTATCACAGAGACTTAATAATAGAAATTCAACTTCATGGATCAACCTGAATAGGAAAGAAAGAGATAAAAGAAAACAATATATTTAATAAAATGTAGAATTGTATTGCTGACCACAACTTGCATGTAGTCTTCCAGTGTCCTTCCAAATGCACTGCCAGTTGAAATATGATTTGCAATACAATGAAAGGAAACAGTAGTTAACAATGTAAGAATTAATAATCAACTATATTTAATCCAATCATTATATATACAATGTGTGTGTGTGTGTGTGTGTGTGTGTGTGTGTGTGTGTGTGTGTGTATGTACTTTAACCCCCTTCAAGACACCTTTTCCATTTCAGTCCAAACAGCTGCATATCTCTGGTTGAAGTCATTGATTAAAAAATTAAAAAGAACTGGTCCTAATCAAGGCAGCATGGAGCTGATAAAATGCATCACATCATAAATAAATTCCACTGCTTAAATACTTGTATAAAATGTTATGACATACATTTTGTCATTTGCCTCTTGTCCCTCCTGCAGATACTCATAGTTCAATGCAGATTTACTTGTTTCTTTTCACTAAGGAAGTGGATCTTTTTATTCCTATTTTTTATCTATTTTTATTTATCTATTTTAACTAGTTACCAATCCATTAAAAAATAGGTCCTGTTATCCCATAGCTGCCAAATACAGTATATTTAAAATTCTTTAATGAAGAAATCTGTCAAAAAATAATAATGAAAATCCAAGAATGTAATGCAAATACATGTCTCTATTCAGGTACCTGTTGAACTCTCAAAAAACTAATACACTGTAAAGCAATATTTATCTTTCCAGAATCCATACCAATTTTCCATCAGCAAGGCTTATTCTTCTATATGGCTAGTTCAAACCTTTAGATGGCCAAGCGTATAATTTCTTTAAAAAAACAACAACCCTGAATTCTTTTTTAAAGTTATTGCTATTGCATTGGCTGTCTTCAAAATCTCCAACACTGAGCATGATTTGACGGTTAAATATTTTTTGCTAAAACATCAGCAATTTCATATCTGAATTCTTTAAGATCTGTTGAGTGGATGCCAACAGGGTTAGGGTTAGGGTTAGAGTTATATGCTCTTGTAAACTTAATTTGCTTTAACTGTTTTACTTATCTCCCTGAAAAAGTCAATACAGGCCAGATATCTTCTGTATTAAAGGCAAAAACAAATAGTTTATTCAATTTCTCTGACATAACCCTATCCTATTTGAATGCCTCTCTCACTTCTTTGTTGTCTAGCTGCTTCCCTGTTTGATTTGGGGGTATGTCAAAAGAAACACAGAATTGAATTTAGTGGGGTTACATGTGATACAACAAGATGGACAGTATTTAGAATAAATAATACTGAATAAAAATGTGAGGAACTGGTATAAAAGAGGTACAATGAGGTAGTTCATCACACAGAAAAAAATGTATAAATATCTAATTGCAAAAGGAAAGATATGAAGGAAAATCAAGAGTGGGGGGGGCAGGAAAGTTGTGATTAAACTTCAAAGTGTAAAGAATAAAATCAAGACTTGAAGTGATGTATCAATACAATGGAAGTAAAGGTGATTTGCAAAATAGAAAAGTATGGAAAAGCATAATGAATGTATTGGTGTAAAATAGTTTATCCTGAAAAAGAAAAGCATGTGTGTGCCTCCCAGCTAATTTTCAGCCTATTTGAGGCTATTTTCGCCCTCCCGAGGCTCAAGGGAAGCCACTGCAGCCTAGGGAAGCCGAAAAACAGGCCTTCCAAAATACCAGAAGTGCCGAAACGAGGCCGGTTTCGGCCTCCAAAGGCTCCTGAGGCTTCCCTCGAGCCTCCCCCGGGCTCCAGGGGCCCTCCAGAGGCTGAAAATGGGCACTTTCAATATTTCCAGAACACCCATTTTTCGGCCTCCTGATGCTGCAGAGGCTTCCCTCAAGCCTCGGGAGGGCAAAAACAGCCTCAAATGGGCTGAAAATCAGCTGGGAAGCACGCTCATGCACAGTACAGGTCAGGGGGAAGGTGTTGCATGTGCATGCACAGGTGAGGCACATTAATTGTGGGTCCTGGCAGGCATGCGCATGTGCAATACCGTGTGCACTTTTGGCAACACCACAACAAAAGGGTTCACCACCACTGCTCTAGGTAGTCATGTAGAGCCTACCCATCATGATAGTAATTCAGGATATTATAAAGTAAATCAGTTATGTGACTGACCTGATTTTACAACTTGTTTGAGATGGTCATTAAGCAAATCATCATCATTAATAAGTGAATATGTGGTTGGTAAGTGAACTAATAGTTCATTATGGATGTAAACTGGAAGTAAATGTCTGTTGTCTTCAAAACTGTCCTAGAATGCATTTATGTGACCATGGGATGCTACAAATATCCATAAATACTACATGGTTATGGAGCACCCGAGATGCAGTAATCATGTAATGATGGGAATGATCATTGGAACTTTAAATCTGGATCCTAACTATTTCCAGATATTTAAGAATTTTACAATAGTATAAAGTATTTGGAATATTTGTTTTGAGCATACTTTTTGGTGACTTTTTTGTTTCGAGCATTCTAAGTCAATTGCTCAGCTCTGATTACTAACAGTAAATACCTGTTTCAGTAAATATTCCTGAATTCTCCTTGTTTATCTTTCATTAACTTTATCTTATGTGCCCTGCTATACGTCCTGCTTTTAGCAATTTTCCAAAAACCAGTCCAGTGCTATATATAACAAGTCAGTTTTTCTCATATGATCTCATAAAGGATATATGAACAGTAGATATGAAACATGTATTTAGTGCTTATATAAATCTATGTATCACAAACCAAATATCCCACCAATTGAATATATTAATAAGGATATTTTCAGTTAGAAATAAAAACATTTATAATTAAGCAGAATGTAACAATGTTTGCTAAGTTTTGTTACCTTTTTCATTTGGCTGTGGTTAGAAAAAATATTTTAGTTTAAACAGAAATACAAATGAAATTATTTCTTCAGCTCTTGTGCTCTTTTTTTATACAGAGCGAAGAGGAAAAAAATACAGAAAAAATAATACAATAAAAATAATACAATATAAAAATAATACAATATAATACAATATTAAAAATAATATAAGAGAAAAATAATACAACATCAGAGAGAAAAGTATTTCAAAAGAAAGGGGCCAAAAATGAATGACCTAGAAAGCCTTCTCCAACAGACACATCCTTGTCACCCTTGGTGACAGTCAGTGATAACCATGATCATGTAATGTGTCATCCCTTTTTAACTTCTGACACTGCATGCATATAAAAAAAATGTGGACTGGGATTACCCAGGTATGCCCAGAATTTTAAAGGCAGTGACTATTCCCGTGGATGCTTTTGTTTCTCCAACAGGTGTTCTACAGGAATGTTGAACTACTGTACTCTAAATTCTAGGAAGCTCCTGGAATAGGCCACTATAACAAACATTACAATTTTTTTGTTTGTTTATCAATGTATATGTCAAGTTAAAATCTGATTGATACATGCTAAATTTAACTAAGTTAATAAAATATGAACCTAGTTACAGTCATTGGGGAAAGTTAATTGCAATTTAAAAATCCCACTTGTATCAATAAATGTACAACACAAATTAATTGCATATTTACTCTGATGTAAATTGAACTCTGTTGACTGGAGCTGGTACATATCGAAAGGCTGATAATCTTAGCTTCAATCCAATTGTTTCTCACTGTATTTATTATCATATAACATAATCCTGCCATGTTTCATCATGACATTTTAACTTTCCTACCTCTTTTTACATAATATCTGGATATTGTTGTTTTTCCAGATGAAGAATTTCCACCTGGAGCGACTATTATGTCGTCATCACTTTAACCAGGATTTTGATTGGGGCAGAATAACCTTAACCAGGATTTTGATTGGGCCAGTTTTTCCTTTTAAGCAAAATGATCAGGTCAATTGGTTTAGACTATGTGGACTGAAGTAAACATTGAAGTAAAAAAAACAGAATACAAGTAGTCCTCAACTGTAATTAAACCCAAAATTATAGTAATATGTTGTGGTCATTTAGTGGGTCACCACATGGCCAGACCCAATTTTATATTTTTTGTACTAGTTGTTAAACTGCAGCCATAAAGTGAATTCATTTTACCCAATGAGTGTTGGTTTGTTTGTTTGTTTTGCTAGAAACCAGATGTAAGTATCACACATCAGCCAAAAGTACTAAAAATCATGGTCACATGACCAAAAGATGCAATAAATAGTCATAAAGGTAAACCAGTTGCCAAATGCCCAAAATGTGATCACATGACCATGGGGTGGAAGACTACCTGTCATAGTTTTTAGATCAGATGATAAGTAGCTTTTGTGGGGTGCATTGTAACTTCAAACAGTCATAATTTGAGGACTTCCTTTATAATGATCTTCATGTCAATAAATCCAGCACATTAAGTACTCAAGGAATACAATAGCTGCATCACTGATTCTGAACTCAGAATGAGGTCCCAACATCAAACTGATATACTAAAGATGCCAATGGATAAACAGTAACTAAATCCAAAGAAGATCAAACAAAGATTGAAGGTATTCAATCCAAAGACTGTAAAGATGTCAACATTTAAGATATCTTAATAGATATTTCCTAACGAGACTTAACAGAATGCATAAAGTATCATATAATATCCTTTTATTTCACATGTTAGCAAAATAGATTATCTAAAGCAGATGAGAGTCCTGTATGGAAAAGGAGATGAAACTGGCTCTATAAAAGGACCAGGAGCTCAAGAGATTTGTGCATGCTAGAAATTTAGAAACCCAAAGAATATGGAAAAGTCAGTATGCGCTTCATTAATTATAGAAAGAGCAAAGAAACATGTTTAACACATTCTAAAATTTCCACTCAAATCAATAGACTTTTAAAATATTTAAGTGGTTGGAATTTTTCCTTAATTATAAACAGTAGAAATCTGAAACTAAGCCTTAATGTGATATCCTTTTGATTCAGCACCAAATGTAATTTAATGCATTATGATTTAATATTATCTGCAACTAGGATTATATCTTATTCAAAATTTCATGGTTTTAAAAAATCAGTGTAGTGACATTGTAGAAAGATTGAGAGTGTTTCATCAAAAATAGATGAAACTTTATAAAAACAGCTGCTAAAAATGAAGAATTTATGAAAATTATACATATTTATGGTCAAATAGTATGTTTCAATGAATACCAATATGAATGGAACCTGACACAATATCTACATGTAACAAAGTTTAAATAACCATTTATCTGCAAATTATGTATAGATTCAGAGTAATATAGCAGTAAAATAACTAGTGCAAACATTTGAACAGCTTTCAATCACTACTTTTAACACATTTTGCAGAAGTAAGATTTCCATTTGTAAAGTTCCTTGCATGTATGGCATGTTTGAGATCCTGCCATAGATTTTCAATAATAATAACCTGGGAACTGTGAAGCCATTCCAAAAACTTTATTTTTCTTTCTTGCTTTGATATTATGGCTGATTTTAGAAGTTCAAGAAAATGTTTCAGATTGCTGTTTTGCTTTTCAACTCTTCTCAACTTCAGTTCTTCACTGTTAGCTAGGAAAAATGGGGGGGGGGGGGGGAAATCCCAAAAGTAAAAATAGATTCTTGTGAATCATATCAACAAAATGTAAAAAGAGCAAAGTTGCACAATCTTGTTCAGAGCAAACGTCTGCAAGAAAACAAGTTAAATGAAAAGAATAAAATAATGGGAGATGGGAGGAATCCTGCCCGTGAAAAGTATCCGGAAGCTTTAGTTGGTCAAAATGCAGCAGCCTATGTATATGGTTTTGTGCCAATCATGATTTGCATACATTTCACTTCTCGTGCAGGAACTGCATTGATTGCCCATTTGCTTCTGGGTCCAATTCAAGATTGTGACTTGTAAAGCCCATCTTTGCCCAGTTAGATGTACCCAATTCACCAAAGTAGGGAGCAGGGAATATTATAGGTCTCCTCCATTATGGACGTCCATCTAGTGCAGGAATGTCAAACTCAAAGCCCCTGGGCCAGGGGTGGGCTTCAAAAATTTTAGCAATGGGTTCTCTGCCCGGTTGCTGGATGGGTGTGGCCATTGTGGGCATGGCCTAGTTGGTTTCCTGCAGCACAGCAGAGGGCGTTTTTGCCCTCCCCGGTCTCTGGAGGCTTTTCTTGAGCCTCTGGGAGGGCAAAAACAGCCTCCCTGGGCCCCAGTACTCTCTGGAAGATGGAAAGGGGCCCAAACTTCTGAGAGGCCCATTTTTCATTCCCCCCGAGCCTTCGTGTGCACCCTGTACTTACCTCTATCCAAAATGGGCTGCATGAGGACTCCTAGGAGGAGCAGGGCAGGATGGGCAGGGCCAGCCAGAAGTGGGATTTGGGGGTTCTCCAAATTACACAGAATCTTAGCTCGGGGCTCTCCTGAGAACCCCAAGCAGTCCACCCCTGCTGTGGGCCATATCTGGCCCGCAGGGTGCTTAGATATGGCCTGTAGGGCCACCCAGGAAATACCAAAGGATCAGCCTGCGGTGCCTCTGCCAATGAAAATGGAGCTTGGGAGAGCCATGTGCAGCCCTCAGAGGTTCCATTTTTGGCTGTGATGTCCTCCTGCAGCTCTTTGTCACCAAAAGCAGAGCTCGGGAGGCTGTGCATGGCCTCCCCAAGCTCCATTTTTGCTGGCAGAGGGCTGCAGAAGGCCATCATGGCCAAAAACAGAGCCCGGGCAGGCCTCTGGGTTCCATTTTTGCTTTCCGTTGTGGTGAAAATGGAGTCTAGGCAAGCCAAGTGATATCAAGTTGGCCATGCCCACCCTGGCCATACCCTTACCCTCCCCCCCAAGATCAAACACAACTCTGATATGGCCCTCAATGAAATTGTGTTTGACACCCCTGATCTAGTGGAACCAAGAGCCTTGGTGGCTCCCTGCCTGTGGAACATCATATCCCTGTGAAGATAAGATTAAACTCCCCTCACCTTGCAGAAGGCATAGTTTTATCAGCAGACCTGAGGACCCCAGGATGATACAAAGCCCATAAAGTGGTTTCTTTAATTGTTGTCCCTAGGGGGATGGGATTTATTGGATTTTGCATTTAGAGTTCTGTTTTATAAGCAGCCTAAAGTCACAATGAATTGGGCAACAAAATAAATTTTCTTGATAAATATGTAAAAAAGAAGCACTCTGCCCATAAAGCTAAGCCTAAAATAATTTAACTGCATCATCATTAGTTTGTGGGGAACAAAGTCAATGTCTCACTACAACTATTTATTTATCAGAATATATGGACATCAATCTCACAATAGCCACTATAGGCTGTTTATAACATTTAACAACAATATAAAACATATGGATGGTATAATATTGAACATAGGAACACATGTAGTATCTAAGGATTCAAACTAGTATTACAAAACAATAAGCACATGATTGATTCTCATTAACACTCTAACCTGCATGTCCAGGAACACATCCATATTTTAAGAACTTTTGAAAAGTCTGCAGGGTCAGGACCTCTCTAATCTCAGGGTGAAAGGTGTTTTATAGGGCAGCACAGCAGCTGAAAAGATTGCATCCTTCAACTGGCAGGATCTGCAGCTTCTTCCTGGTCAACATTTTAGGCTTCAGATACAATGACATAATCTTTTAGAATGACCTGCTCAACCCACTAACCACCACTACCATTCTTTGAAAATCTTGTGTTTAAGGGGGTATGTTTATCATTTAATTTGGGGACCTGAAAGCATCACCACAACCTTTTGATTGCATCACAAGAAGATTCTGATGTGCTTGTGTTAATGTCCAAAAATTGCATACTATAAATAATGCAAAAGATAATCAAGCATTAGTGATTTAGTGTTATGTTCCATAGCCAAAAATTCAAATTATGGCAAATAGCTCTGTCATTTGACATACAAGGACAGAAATTACAAATCTATTCATAGAATCATAAGGTGGGAAGGGACCTTGGAAGTCTTGTAAGTCCAACTCTTTCTCTGCCCAAGATAGAAGGTCTTGTTCCATTCCAGACAAAATGGCTATCCAATCTTTTCTTGAAAACCTCCTCTGATGGTGCACCCACAACTCTGAGAATCACTGGTTAATTGTTTGCACTGTCAGGACATTTCTCCTTCCTGGTTGTAGCTTTCTTTAACAAGTTTCCACCTATTCTTCTTCTTCTGCCTTCATGTGCTGTGGAAAAAAAGTTAACCCCCTTTTCACTGTGAGTCTCTCAAATACTGAAAGACAACCATCATGTTACCCCTGATCCTTCTCTTCATTAGGCTAGACATATCCAATTTCTTTCACCATTCATCAAACAGTTTAGCCTCCAGACCTCCTTACCATCGTTGTTGTTCTTCTCTGCATTCTTTCTAGAGTCTCAGTATATTTTTTTTTAATCATTTCAACCAGAACTTGATGAAATATTACAAGTGTAGCCTCACTAGAATAGTATTGAGCAGTACTATGTTTTCTTATGATCTTGATACTGTTGATGAAGCTTAGGATTACATTGGCTTTTTCTGGCTCATTTGGCAGCACATTATTGGCTCATACTTCATTGGTGATCAAGTAGAATTCCTATATCCCTCTCATAATTACAACTGTTGAGCCAGGTACCACCTATTCTATACCTGTCCTTGATTTTTCCTGCCTAACTGCCTAAGATTCAATATGTATTAAATCCTTCTAATGAGAGCCCACTTTTTCCTCCTCTCCAACTAAGATAGCGTTCCAGCAGAAAAATGTGGTTTCTCTTAATGAAAGGTCCAGCACACTGCATAGAACATGGTGGTAGCTATTTCATGAAATACATACATTAATAACTATTAAACATTATTACACTAACTGAACAATTGTCCTCACTTGAAAGTATTTAACATATTACCTTACATTGCTGAAATATATATTTAATATTTTTTTTTAAATTGCAGGATACATTTTGGGAGAGTACCTGAATTTAAAGTTTCAGAAAATAAAATGTAATAAATAAAGTAAAGAGTTGTAGATTGGCATAAATAGGACATAACTGTACCCATGAACGTTACAAAATAACAAAATTAGATGATGCCAAAAGAGACAAACAGATACTAAATGTTCCTTAATGTCAGTATTAAAATATGCATAATATTACAATGTTTTCAGCTGTTTGATAGTTTTCATAAGCCATTTCCAAGCCTAAACCTTTTTAAGTATTAGAATCTCCATCAGCTCTAGTTATGATAGATAATGTTTATGATATTAATTTGTCAGATTTTATTTGCTACTATTGAAAAAATGCCCACATTTTCAGAATCACCATGGAATATCAGTACCTTTACTGTTGAGATTAAGGGCTGGGATGACTCTAGTGCACTGCAACCAAGAAACATGTAAAAATGATGGATTGCCTCATCCACAATCTAACGTGCAGCCCCAAATCCACCGAGGTATTCCCCATATACAAAGAGACCTAATAGAAAGCAAAGCAACCCATTTCCTATCATTCTATCCTATTCAGAGAGACCATCATACTAAAATGGGATATTCAGCTCATCCCCTCATCCTGCCAGCTCCCCCCATAATCTGAAGCTGCAGCATCTCGGCAAAGAGTAAATTCTCCTTGCATGCATCCTTTCTTCTATATATTGCTCCCCTCACAACCTCACACACTTAATTTTCACTCCTCTCCCCCCTTCAATTCTGTATAAATTCAATTTGACAACCCTGCTAATTGGATAAACTTCGTTCCCTGTGCTCCTTTAAAGCAGTTCTCTTTTCTTTTCTTGTTTTTAGAGGGCGATTGAGACTGTTCTTTAACATGAATTCCATCTGCTTTATTTCTCCTCTCCCTATTCAATATCCTTCCTGAATATTTATGAAGGGTTTGCTGCTGCCAGGACCGCCATCGCAACTTTCTCTCTTTCTTGCCTCCTTCAGCAACCTCTCACCTCCCTCTTTCCCAATGCTCCCCCCACCCAGGTTACTCCTTCCTCTCCCCCATAAGATATTCTCCCCTCCTATCTCTCATTGCCCTGTACAATAACCTTCCAAATGCCCCCCTTCCACCCCGCTTTAGATAAACACAGGCAGTGTCAAGTGTGAGGAGAAGGGGGGAGGGAGTTCAACTGCCAGTCAAGCCCCATGTCTTCAATGAGACCCAGAGGCCTACCCTAATCTGCTGCATGCTTGCCATATGGGAGCTCTGTTGCCCTGGGAAACGCTAACAGGCAGAACGGAGCTTAATAGAGTCCATATTCATTGTAATGCAGTGAGATGGCTGGAAGGACTATTGCCCCTGGGGTCTGTTTTTATTCTTCTGTTCGTTCTCTTTCTTTCCTGCCCTCCCTTTTTTTCATTCTTTCCTTTTTTCAAAAGACCAGGTCCCTGGAGAGTTCTAATCTGGAGAGGCTGAGGCTCAGTGAAGGGCCAAGGTTTGGAGCTGGCAGGGAAGAAGAAAGAGAGGTAGGAAGGTGAGGGAGATGAAGAAGTGGAATGGACAGCAAAGGAGCAACTAATTAGCATGCTCTAGGGCAGCTGTCAAGATGCCTCCTTGTCCTGGCTAGATCTGTGTGCAGCAGTTGCAGAAGTCGTTCACCCTCAGAATCTTTGTCTTGGATAGGGAGGCTGGAGGGTGTGGAGATCAACTAGACAATGTGAACAAGGACTGCCTGCATAGTCCTTGTTGGATGGATGGATGAAGGAAGGCAAGAGGAAAGTCTGATCTCAGCAAAATTGGGCCATATGAAATGTGCTAGTCCCAGCAAGCAACTGCTTTCTGTCGGAAGTGCAGGGGTTTGCTAAAAGTTCTTTTACCATTTGGCAGGATGGAAGGACCATTCTCCTCTATTATCTATTTAATAATAAATAAATAAACCTGAGAATGATCTTGAATATTTAAGGAAATCTCTTCAAACTTGGAAAAAGAAGTCATCTTTTAAAAACAAAAATTATCCTGCAATTCATAGTATCCTGGGGAAGAGGAGTCTCAACTGACAACTGTGCCAAATAATTTCTTTCTAGCAAACATGCTCATTTGGACCAAAGCAATCAAAATGTTCATTGCTACTACTCTGTATCACAAATCATCTAATCTAATCTATCTAATCATCCTTTCTTTTCAGCTCTGATGTTCATACTGTTCAGTAACTTCCGGGAGAACACACTATACCACCTTCAGGATGGTAGGGGAGAGGAACTGGGGAAAATGACATATAAATTTGTTTAATAAATAAATATAAAAAAATAATTCACAATATTGTAAATGCCACAATATCTACAGGACAATGAAAGTTGGCATTCTGTGTCCACAATAATTTTGAGGAAAGTAGAATCTTTTTCCCTTAAAATAGACTGTATGAACATTGCTATGTCTTGTACATTTACTATGTTCTTATTAATTTTTATGCCTAAATTTTGTGACATTTTGGAATGTTAGAGAACAATTTTTAATGTAGATTTAGAAACCATTTTACATTTAGTGAATATGTCAGATTGATCGATCGATAGATCGATAGATCGATAGATAGATAGATAGATAGATAGATGATAGAAGATGATAGATAGTTGTTGTTAGTTGCGAAGTTGTGTCCGACCATTGCGACCCCATGCACAACGTTCCTCTAGGCCTTCCTGTCCTCTACTATCCTCCAGAGTCCTTTTAAGCTCATGCTGACTGCTTCAGTGATTCCATCCAGCCACCTCATTCTCTGCTGTCCTCTTCTTCTTTTGCCCTCAATCGTTTTCAGCATTAGGCTCTTGTCCAGTGAGTCCTTCCTTCTCATTTAGAGGCCAAAGTATTTGAGTTTCATTTTCAGGATCTGGCCTTCTAAAGAGCAGTCAGTGTTGATCTCCTCTAGGACTGACCGGTTTGATCGCTTTGCAATCCAAGTGAGTTGCATGAGTCTTCTCCAGTACCATAGTTCAAAGGCCTCAATTCTTTGGTGTCTTAAGTTTTTTGTTTCTTGTCTATCTTCACATGCAGATATAGATGGTCCCTGACTTAGGACCACAATTGAGCCAAAAATTTATGTGAGATAGTGGTTAGTGAATTTTGCCCCATTTTTACATTTTTTTGTCACAGATATTCAGTAAATCACTGCAATTGTTAAGTTAGTAACAAGGTTGTTAAGTCAGTCTGGTTTCTTGCTTGTCAGAAGGCCACAAAAGATCTCATGACCCTGGACACTGTAACCATCATAAATACAAGTCAACTGCCAAGCATCTGAATTTTGATCATGTAACCATGGGGATGCTGCAACAGTCATAAGTGTGAAAAATGGTCATAAGTCACTTTTTTCAGTGCTGCTGTAACTTTTAATAGTCACTAAATGAATGGTTGAAAATTGAAGATTATCTGTACAAACTATCCAACATAGCAGCAATGATTTATACTCCTCTATAAATCCCCTTTATGCCAGACAAGAATCTTGGTTCACCACAATATTAACGTTTTAAAAAAAATCTCCTTTTCAGTTGGAGTCTGGGCAACTTTTGTAAAGGTTCCAAAATTTATCTGAGTCACTATATTTATCAGAGTTATTATTCATACCTCTCACTTATCCTTGGTTGAGTAATTAGCTGGTACTTGGGAAAGGGAGGATGCACTAACTGCATGAATTAATCTCTACAGAAGATGTTTTAAAGAGTGCTAGTCTAGTCTCCTCTTGAGAAACCTCAGAGATTTGTAATTCTATAGGAAAATAGCTAATATTGTCTATTCAAGCAAGAGGTTAGTGCAGGCAGTGACAGCTCCATTTTAGTACTGACATGTGTATAAAGTAAATCATTGAGACTAGTTTTAATCTGAATTTAAAACTGCTTTTGGTCTTGGTAAAGTTTTGTTCAGATTATATTTATTGGTTATAACATGTTAGACTTTGTTAACTGTTCATGTTTCAGTGGCTTTTTGTACATCCATTAGGAAATCGTGTTTGAACCAACTCAGATACTTTGTTCTAGAGACATATGTATGCATTTATTCCATTTGGATGTACAGGGTCTGTTCCAAAATGTACTTTCTTGGGCAGGCTTTGCTCTTTTACTACAGAGACCTGCCTTTGTCCATCTTCAGTCTTCTTTAAAATCTGTAAGAAGTCTCTGGGGGATTCATCATAGGATATGGAATGAGATGTATTTAATATACTGATGTTCTATTTCACCTGAATTTATTAAAATTTCTGGGTTGGCAACTTTTATTATTAAAAACAATCTTAAATCTGTACTCCTTTGGTTGTATAGGTAGTAGTCTTCAACTTATGACTTTTGATTATGAGTCAGTAACTGTCATAAAGCAGGTCACACGACCAATCTGAATTTGCAACCTTTTTTCAGTGGATATTAAGTGAATGCCACAGTTGTAAAATGAATTCCACAGTTTGTAAAGGGAATTCATTGTTCACAATGGGCCATTTTTGCAAAAAAAACAGAAATAAATGTTGGTTTTCAACAAAAACGACATAAAAAGTGATCATGTGGCTGTGGGATGCTGTTAACAACCATAAATATGGATCAGTTACCAAGTACCCAACATGCAGACACGTGACTACAGAGGAGGCCCAGAAAGGTTGGGGACCACTGCTCTAGGTTATCAGATTTTATTGAATCTGGAAGAAAATAATCATCTTCAGTAAATACCCAAAACCAGATAAGAATTGCATCAATTTGAAAAGAAATAAGTTCCATAATTAATGTGCTACCATTTAGAAAGGTCTATTATTATGAATCCCAATCTATGATGATGGTATATCCAAGTGGAATGGCAGGTCTGAAGACATGACAAGATACTATCAG
Source organism: Laticauda colubrina (assembly GCA_015471245.1). NCBI lineage: Eukaryota > Metazoa > Chordata > Lepidosauria > Squamata > Elapidae > Laticauda > Laticauda colubrina. Next base: position 33,313,867 of record BLBF01000006.1, read on the forward strand.
CAGAGTTGCATATTTATATATATATTTATATAATAATTTGTTAATATAGTAAAGCATTTAGAGCATAATATGTAAAATATTAAATTTAATGGATGAGACAAATGACAAATAGGCAACTATTGCAGATCCTTAAAGATTTACATTACATGATCACACCATATCTTGCCTCTCATGATATTATGCCCTGCATCTACAACCTACCTTTTCAAAAACAGCACTAGAAACATATACTGGACTACAATACTCTAATCAGCAGATTAGTAAAGTATGCAGATAGGCTGCCTTTATCCAGACTGAGCTGTAGTCAGAAATGCGGCTGTGCTTGAGTCTCCAGTGACAAAAGCAAGGAGTACTTGCAAAATATTCTATTGTTCTTTTTAAGAAAGTACAATTGTACCCTGAACAATCTGTCTCCCTGAGGGCCATGACTCAGAAGCCACCAGTCAAGAACTCCACCATTTTGTTTGAACTCAATTTCACCATATTCTCCAACCCACTAAGCTGCATAATGTGGATAATGTCTGGATATAATTATCCTGAGGTGGATAAGTCAATAAATTGAAGTTGAATCCAGGCAAAAAAAAAAGCCCCACGAGCATGTGATTTTTATGTTGAGGAATTGATTCTGTGTCCCAGACAGGCCTACATTTTAGTGAAAGAGCAGTAGCATAACTTGAGGTGTTCTTGATCCAGTATTTTACTTAAATCAAGTGGATTTTGTATGTATTAAAGAACTTTTTGTCAGTTTTGGTTCAATATACAAGTACAGCTATCCCTTAACAGAAATATATCCAGTCAAAATGGTTCATGCTCTAAGAACCTACTGAATGGACCATCATGTAGGTTTGTGGAATTCATTAGACAGCTTTCAATCTGTGGAATAGAATTTCTAACTGTGAAGAAATGATGAAATCACTATATGACAAAATTTTAAAAGAGCTGATGACCTGTTTGCTTTTATTATTTTCATTTTTCAATTTTTTGGGTTGCAAATATTTGAAAAAGAAGCTTTCTCTCTATTAGTGTGTCAGGTTTTAAGATCATTATGGTTGTCTGTAAGAACCAGAATAGTCCCACTATATGTAATTATGTATTCTTTTACCTATAAAGCATCTGAAGTCTAAATTCATCTCCTCTTTAAAAGTTTGATCAATTAATTTGATTATCCAACTGATTATAGTACTTGATTTAGGTCATCAGTGTTACTACTGAAGTAAATAAACAAAGCCTTTTATTTACACATCCAGTGTTTTTCTTCCCAATACCAACACAAACAAGGAAGCCTTTAATCAACCATAGTTTCCACCTTGTCAGGAAAGTATGTTTTGTGCTTCTAAAAAAAACCTAAGATGTTAAATCATAGCTTATAGTTTTTATATCCTAACTTGTTTTGAATTTAATAAATATAACTTCTAATTTCAGCTGAAATAATTTTAAATGCTTTTTATTTTGGAAATTTCTTGATTTTATTTCAATTCATTCAAGCTGGTTTATGGACTGGTTCATATAACACAATGAATCATGTTAAGGCTCAGCAATAAATGGATCAAATAAATGGATCAGCACTACTGATTTTGTTTAATGAATCATTTGCTCAGGGAATCCGAAGCGGACATCTTTTTTCTTGAAATAAGCTATACTAACTTAAATGCCATGCTAAATAAACTGCATTCTGTATTTGATTAGCTGATTCAGTGTGGAATAAATGAATGCAGTTAGCATAATATATTTTCATTTGATGAGGAAGAAAGTCATGCCATATGAACTTTATTGTGTGCAAAAAATGGGGAGATTATATCTTGGCACTAGATATACTTATTTGATCCAGTTCTGTGATTAATGCTCACCCATTTGTTCTCAAGGAAATCTGATTCCCAATATGACTAATAGAGCTAACTGAGTGGGCAATTTTAAAAAAATCCAGACTAGTTTGCTTGGCTTATAACAAAGTATTAAAGTAGAATTTTGGAAGAGAGGGCCTTCATATTACAATGCACACAAGGAGAGGGGGGGGGGAACTTGGTATGGCCGGTAATGTTAACTTTAGTTGGAAAAAATAAACAGACATGAGGAGAAAATGATGATTAATACCATAAACAATTGCACACCTGTTGGCAGAAAATCATATAATATCACATTTTGTTGTAAATCTTCATAAGATGAAGATTCCTTCCCTGCTAATCTCCCATGCTCTCTTCTCCAAACTCCTGAAACAGGCAGAAGGAGAAGATCCAGCTGGAAAGCTGCTTGTATTGACACAGTTTACATTCTCCATTTCCCATTCCCTCCACACCACTTTCCCCACACTCCAAAAGTTCTCTAAAACAGCCTTTAAGCTTTAAACAAATATCAGTTTATAAAGAAGCAGTCTGCTCCTGTTTCTTTCTGCCATCCCTCCATCCCATCTTTCCCCTCACAGCCAAAACTCAACAAAGGTGGCATGAACAGAACATGTTCAGAAAACAAACATGTGGAGCATAGCCAACAATGAATCTGGATATAGCATGCCCTCTTAAAAAAAAAAAAAGAATAGGAAGAAAGAAAAACAGCAAAGTCGATTGGAACTATGCACCAGTCAGAAAAAAACATGTATGTATAAATAGGGAGAACAAGGCCTTCAAATCTCTATTTCTGAACTCAACTCCTTCTGTTTCCAAGAAATTCTACTCTTTGTGGGTTCCTATCCACATCTTAAATTAAAAACATAATTCTATATAGTTATTACTCTTTCCAAAAGGGGAAGCATTAAGTTTTATCAAGTTGTCCAAAGTATGTCTGACTGCAAACAAAGACCATTGTTGGTTGCAATATATTTTGCCTCTAGTGCCCTGCACAAATTTTCTTGGCTTAATCCATGTGGCAACTTGTATTCCCCTTGAGCTTGTCCCCTGACTTCTTCAATGTCTTTTGTCTTAATGTCTCAATATTGTGGAGTGAACTAGTTCAATGCGGGTTCTACATAATGCATCAAATCTGCCCCAGATGATTTTTTCACTATGTTTTGGATAGTTGTAAAACCTGATGAGATAGATCTTCCTCCTATCAAGCTTTGAGGAAGTTCAACTTTGAAAAAGAACTTCTCATACTAATATTTACAGGAAAATATCCAGCACATGTTTCAAAGCACCTTTCATAAATACCTTTCATAATTTGGTGGGATCAAATAATATGCAAACTGAAATTCAATTATTTGTGATACACATTTACACATTCAATAAAATATCCAATTGAAATTCTCTGTGATTTTTATATAGTTGTATTATACTTTAAATATGAACATTAATTTTCATATGGTTGAAGGGAATGAATCATTGTCCTCGTCCCTGCACTTGTTGGGTTTCTCAAAATATTACAAGTGGCCAATATCAAACAAAAAGTATCCATTCTTGGTCTAGGCTCAAATTACAGAAGATTATTTTCAGTTTATCATTGTGTTTGCTGTACTTTATCTACATAGACTGAAATCTTCAGTTAAAATAATCAGATTGCACTGCAATTTCTTAAAAGGTCAGCTAAAGACAAAATGTGAGATGAGGGGAGACAGAATTCATGAATATTAAAGACCTATTCCTGTGCTGTCCACCAAGGCATATAATTTTCTCAGTGCATCTCCAAAGATATGTATGTGCTGAATTTAGGTGGCTTCATCAGATCCAGATTCCCTACACCAGACTATGATTCCCCAATGTTGTGCCAAAGGCCAACGATGCTACCTGTTGTTCTTAGTGAACTCAGTTTCTCTATTGTACCTAATTATATATATTTAAATTTAAATGGTCTTCATGCACGTGTGCATGCTGGCCAGCTAGCTAGCTAATCCTAACTATGAGAGCTTGTCAAAAAGTTTTTACAGGGCACTTATGGCAGCAGCAGCAAGTTTGTGGCAGTACTGAACAGTTCTTCTATTTTAGTTAATAAAAGGGTTAATGCTAGAATAATGTCAAATCATTTGCTTCCTTTTCCAAGCAAAACACATTTTTGGCAATGTTCCCCAACTGGGGAGAGTCATTCCACTCCTCTTTTCCTCCGCCTTCTCTGCTCAACAAATGAATCTCATTACCCAACACACTTTACAACTAGTTTCATCTTAGTCCAAACTGATGGCATGTTTCAACTTCTGCCAAAAATATTTTTTTTTAAAAAAAGAACCTTCTATGTAAATAAAAGGAGAAGTAAAAAAAAAATAGAGAGCAGCTTACTGTGAAATGATTATGCAAAGAAAGGAGTTAGCTGAGAATAGGTTTTTTTACTCAGATGATCAGAGATTGGTTGAAGCCAAAATCAAACAGGCCACAAGAGACTATGACTTAGTCTCTTGTTTTTCCCTTCCTGTACAGTTATAGTTTAGAAATGTATATTCTCAACTCTAGTACCAGCCCACTCCTGTTTTTTCTTCTTGTTTTGCATGACAGTTCCAGCCACTGTCATCCAAGAGCAGAGCAAAACTGGCACACATCCTTCCCCACACCCAAAAGCTAAGAACCAGACAACTGTCTCCAAAGATCATTCCTGTGGCCAAAAACAAGAGGGTTGACTTTCCCACAAACCCAGGATGATTCAGGAGCGATCAGACAAAAATCAACTTTCTGGGTACTCAACCACCCCTCTCTAACCAACAGAATTGGAGGTACTGTTGAGGCAAAACAAGGATGACTAACTTCAGCCCATTCTTTTGTATACTTTCTTACCACTTCAAGTCTGTCTAAGACTTTCAAAATTACTGATGTGTGGTTATGTGTTCTCATTCTCTAAATATTCTCTGCTTTTGTCTTAAACTTATGTAAGATCTTGCTTAAGGTGCATTGCAGCCACTCCACAAGAACTATCTTTTGAGGAACACAAGAATGCAAAACTAAATGATCAGATCAAGTAAAAGAAACTTAATTTAGAAGAGAAAAAGAAGTATTCAAAGTTCATTCCATATTGCAAACTGAGTTTAAATGAAATCCCAAGCCTGTAATGAATGAAAACAGCCCTAAATAAAGTTAGTTTAGTTTAGATTTAGTTCATCTTACAATCCATCATTTAACAACAGTTTGCAATCATTACGGCCTTGGAATGGGTACTTTACAGCCTGTAAGGCACTTCCAGCTATCATAAAACATCGTAAAAGCAACCACATCACATAATTGCATCTCTGAACACTTGGTGACCTGTTCACTTTTACAACCAGTTGCCAAGCACACTGAAATCATGTAATAGCCATTTGCAACCTTCTCTGCCAGCTTCCCCAGAAAGTCAAGGAGAGATTGGCAAGGAAGGTTGCAAGAGGAAGGGACACTGGACTTGAAATCTGTTCCCTTCTTGTGCCAAGAATTTTCTCTTCCTGTTCATGCAATAAAGAGAAACCCTTTCCTTTGCTGGAGAAATAGACCTCGAATCTAGCAAAAACACTAGCAGAGCCTTTCAGAATGTTGGTTTTTGCCATCAAGTCTGCTCCCCTTGAGGAGAAAATGCCAGCAAACAGTAGGATTGAGCCTTTCAGATTGCTTCTCAAAGGACACTGGAAGAACAGACTTCCAATGTGGCAAAAATACTGGTGTGAATGCCAGCATTCTCATGATTCTTCTGCCTGGTATGGCTAAAAAAGGGCCTGGATCTCTTGGGTATGGTGGGAAGGCCAGGTCCTCTCCCCACCATACACACCAGGAGGCCTGGGCCCTCTTCCTGGTACCCCACTTAATCACCTGAGCATCACTTATTTACTACAACTGGAGAACTGGAGTTGTGGTCATTGAGCAAACTAGTCATGTGACATTTGCTTAAAGACTGCTTCACTCAATGACTGAAAAGATGCATTTTCCTTTCTATTCTGTCATATTTGGAAGGCCCATGAGAGCTATTAAGTCATTCTATCAAAAATTACAGAGAGTGGCCATCAGTTCCATGAAAAATTTTCAATTCAGTCTTTATTATGGCCACTGACCAGCACACTAAAAACTTCAAATTTCTTTCTTCCTTATAAAGAAGATAAGAAATGGAAGTAGGAAGAATGCAAATCCAAGACCTGAGATTATGCAAAATGAGTGCTGACAGCATCAGGCAGTATTCAGAGGGCATACCTGGAAAAATCTTCAAAAAGGTAATCAAGCAGCAGATTTGTGAGTACATAGATGCTTGTTCATTTCTATGGACAATGAAATGAACAACCATCTTGAATAAGGTGAACAAGAACAAATGAATAAGAAATGAGAAAGCCAGCATGGATTTGTTAAGAACAGGTCATGGCAAACAAATATTATTGCCTTCTTTGATAAATTGACTAAATTAGTGGACAAGAGAAATGCTGTGGATATAGTATACTTTACCAGGTACCACATAACAGAACAGCCCAATGCACATATAGAGAGAGAAGTTCTCTGAGGATTGGCTCCAATACAAGTCTGTTAGCTTGGAAGACTAAATCTCTGGTCTTAATGACCAACTCATATTGGATCCTGCAACATTATCCGGGGACAGTTATAGTTGCCTTCATAATAGTCTAGTTCATGCATCAATGCTGTAATATACGTAGATTTCAGTAAGGTATATCTATAACCTACTTCTTGGTAAGATAGAGCAATTAGACACTACCACTACCAGATCAATTTGCAGTTGGCTGACCAGCACATTGAGTGTGTGGTCCTTAATGAAATTGGGATGGACAGACGGACAGACAGACAGAGACAAACACAAAGCTGGGGAGGATTGTTAACACTTCAAAAGATGCTCAACATTGGAGGGCTCTTGATAGATTTGAGCATTGGGTTCTATCCAACAAGATGCAGAATAGAAGTGAGAAAAGTCCTGAACTTAAACAAGAAAAATCAGGAGCACAAGTAGAGAATAGGCAGTACCTGACTGAGACACTAGTACCTTGAGAAAGATATCCTGGTGGACCACTGCTTAAGTATGAGTCAGTAGTATACTGCAACTACAAAGCACAGTCCTAGGCTGCATCATCAGAAGACAACATCAGGATCATGGGAACCAATAGAACTGCTGTATACCACATTAGTGAGGCCATATTTCTTTGGAATACTGCATCCAGTTCTGGTTCCCATAATACAAAAAGTGCAGAGTGCAGAGTAGAGGAACAAGATGATAAGGTGCCTGGAGGCTAAAACTTATCAAGCATGACTAAAAGAACTAGGTATGTTTAATTTAACAAGCAGAAGGCCAGGAGGAGACATGATAGCAATCTTCCAATACTTGAAAGACTACAAAGGGAAGAGGATATTGACTTATTTTCCATAACACATGAGATTACTATCATTTGCCCCCAAAAGGAAACTCCTGCCTTGGAAAAGAGGCTGGACTAGAAGATAACCAAGTTTTCTTCCATGCCTATGATTCTTTGAAGATAATTGGAAGTAAATGCAGATTATTAAGAATGAGTCTCATAAATTACTAATTTTCATCTCATTTTTAATCAAGTGTCTTCCTTAGATTGTATTGTAGGCTTTATATATCCTGATTTCTTTCTCATTGCATCATAATTACTAAGTTAATTAACTGTATATTGGATGATTTGAAATAAATGCTTTTGAGAAGACAATGATAGGTTTACAAATTGTGCAAAGTCATAAATTAGTATACATGTAGTGTACACACACACACACACACACACACACACCATTTTAAACTAAAATCAAAGGAATTGTATTGTACTTAAGTGAGATATGAACCCTGTCTTTGTAAAGCATTTATTTCTGATATAAAGCTAAATTATAGATTCGTATTAATGTGGGCATCAAATACATGGTCCATGGCCCATCTTCTAGTTAAGAAAAAAATGGAAAGGGATATTTCTATTTTTAACTAACCATAGTTTATTGTATATGAACATATATAAACCTATAGAAGCTTCAATCACAATTAATTCAAGGAAGCTTGGAACACACTGTAAATTGTCTGTCTTGACTTGTTCACTAACCATTAATCACTAACTATGGTCTCAATGATAAACTTAAATATGACCATTTTATAGCAGAAGCTTTCTTTTTAAACATCTACTCATAATCATATCAAAAGAAGTAGTACATAAATCCAAAAGTTGAAACTGGTTTGTGTGTATGTGGGTATGTTTAATGACAAAATTTAATATTAAGTTGCACTTAGATCTCTATCTTCTTCCTAATCAATACAAAACTCTATGATAATCCTTTAGCTCACCTTTAATTGGTATTGTCATGTATTACCTGTACTGTAATAAAAGTTATATACTGTCAGTGTAACCATTTACACACATCTAGTCTTTATTATCTTGCTCCTCCTCTCATCCTATTGTATAGATAAATGTGACATTTGATGGGACTATATCTGTACATATTCCTAAAATTTAATTGTTGCAAAAAACCAGGGCTTGCCACAATACTTATTTATGACAGTATATTATTACACTATTCTATATTTCCCACATTGATTACCCCACAGTTTTTACTGTCATAGTTTTATTATATTATTTAAATATACTGTATATTGTATAACATTTTGGAACATTAAAAAAATTATGTTTAATGGAGAGTATTATCAAATAAAAATCAAATAGTTTTATTATAGCTATAAGGCCACAGTATAATATAAAACGTAAAAGTAAGTAAATATAAATATATTGAAAAGTACATAAATATAGGATATAAAACAAAGAATGGGGATGAAATATAGAATATAAAGGTGTACACTGGCCAGAGCTACTCTGAGAGACAGATATGTGGTACCTAAATTTGATAAAAAAATTTAAACATTTTTTAAAGTACAGGGATATAAGTACATTGATAATAGAATAAAACAGTATAAAATGCAAATAAGAATGTCTAAATGAATAAATTAGAATCTTCCACGACAAGTAAGTTGAATAACAGAGGAGGCACAAAACTGAGCAACCTGGGAGGAAATACACATAAACAACTGACAAATGAAAGTTGTTTGTCTGGAAAATTCTTCAGGTTGAGATTGATGATAGTCATCCTAGAGTCCTTGTAAAGGAAACAAGATATAGCTAAAGATTCTACTGAGCCATCACCACATTGGCATAGGTACTAGTTTAACGGAGGAATCTTACAGTATCCAAAGAGGACTGAAGAGGGCAATGTGTCTAGCCTGACTAAAATAAAAACCCTACATAATTTTATATTATACTAGATGATAAATTAGAGGCTGATGCAAATCCTTTTTGAAGAATCCCTTCAATTATAGGACTAGATACTAAGCTTAGGTTAATTCAAAGGTCCATATCCCAGATCTATTTCTTGTGAGCACATCTAACATTTCTGAAATCTACAGAGTCTCTCTCAATTGACAAACCCAATAAATAGATTTTACTCATAGCTTTTAGCATCCCAAGGTATTTAAAGATACACACCTGTTCAATGAAGTTCCATTAATGAATTCCATTAATTTGTCATTTATGGTAGCAAACGAACATTAAAACTTTAGTTTTCTGATAATATATTAATAACATTTCTTTTACACAAGATTAGCAATAATCTTTTGTTCACACCAGTATCCCTAATTGCCTTCTCATTCCTACCTGAGAAATAGACATGATAATTAATCTTCTGCATATAACAGAGCAGAGTCCTCTGCAACAGAAGGGTAATGAGAAGAGATTATGAGTCCCTGTATTATGGGATTGGTGTAGATATTGAAAAGTAAGGGACCTGGTACAGGTAGTCTCAACTCGCAACGGTTCATTTAGTGACTGTTCAAAGTTACAAAGGCACTGAAAAATGTGACTTATGACCATTTTTCACAGTTATGATCTCTGCAGCATCCTCATAATCATGTGGCCATCTTTTGTGACCTTCTCACAAGCAAAGTCAATGGAGAAGCCAGATTCACTTAGCAACCAAGTTACCAACTTATCAGCTGCAGTGATTCACTTAACAGCTGAGGCAAGAAAAGGAAAATGGGGCAAAAATCACTGAACAAATGTTTCACAACAACAGAAATGTTGGGCTCAATTGTGGTCATAAGTCTTGGACAATTTGTACAGTATACAGTCTTGCTTTGCCTCTCTATGTATTGGAATTAACTTCAGAGAAATGGGTATTAGGAATAGGAAGGTGTTATGTCTATTGGCTTTACATTTTCCTGGGCATTTTTCTTCATGTTTAAGTTCAACTTTTTTATAAATTATAAATTCTGATTATAAATTCTCTCACAACTTTTATACAAATGAAAGGTGTAGTGTATTTACTTAAGGTTCCCCTGCTTCCTTCCCATGACACTGCATCAGAAACTGCTTTGGCACTTATGCCAAAGGTGGTTTGATCATAGCATGAAAGAGTCTTGTTGAAAATTTTATTACAGCCCAGATATTAATGGACACATCCTTGATCATGATTTAAGGTTTTTCTGTTCAATGATTCTGGTTTTTAAAATGCATGCGAACTGAGTCCTCTTCTACTAGGGCAGGACTGTCAAACTCCCTGCCCATGGGCCAGATGTGTCACATGCTGGCCATGCCCACGCCCAGTTTAGTGAAGTGGGGGAAGTGTTGATATGTCACATGATGCTGCCATGATGACATAAATTTGACACCCCTGTACAAGAGTATATAGTGATATAGTTGACTGGCAAAACTTCACTTCTCAAAGTACTGTATGCTTTAGCCATTGCTTTCATTTCATGCTCCTATAGCTAAAAGGATAGGTGGAAATCCCAGTTTTAAAGATATGAACAGATGACACATCAAAAGTTGCATACCTAATCTTTTTATAAATCTTGCAAAGACAGCAAAATTCAGAACTCACCATTTCACAGATCTGGGATTGACAGACACAATTAAATCTAACAAACTGTTCATCATTGGGGAATGCAATTTTAAGTTACCCAGCTATTGTTTCATTTTGGTTGAATCAGACAACATAGCTAGATCCTTAATTTTTTTTTCCTTCTCTCCCATATACGATATTTTACTGAAACATCACTTCCAAGAATCTAGTGAGTACACATATTATGGACTGCATGTACTAAAAAGAAAATCACCAGAAGCTACACAAGGCACAAAATCATTAAATATTTCAATCCTCTTCAAACATGCATCAAAGAAAATACTTCTAGTACATTTAGCAACCCAAATGGGTCATCTCCACTTGTTTGGATTACAATTGGAGGCTTAAATTAAGTTCTCAATATGAGTTTACAAGCAGACTGTTTAATCACCGCTGAAGACTTTTATAGTTCCAAAAAGGTTCTTGCCTTTAATGATTTAAAGGTTCCAAAGTTAAACTGAGCTTCTGCAATGAGACACAAAAACCAATGGTACTTAGAGCTACAGAATTTAAAATTGAACTTGCGTAATTTTAAATAAGATTATCTATGATTAACAAAATCACAGCAGAGATGGAAAATAATCAAGCTTTAGCTATTTTCCAAAAGGATGGCCACAATATTCAGGATCTGAATTGTGTCTAGAATGATATGAAAACACAAAAATTTATGTACTGGGACTATGCACCACTTTAGATTTGAAAACAAAAAGCTGTTATGTGGCAGAAAATAGTTGGGTGATCCAACTATTTCAATTGTTTTAAGAAGCTGGCTCAGGTAAGTGTAATATTTGTTCTGTCATTGTCAAAAATACTTTTTTGGCTTCAGATCCAAATTAGTGCACAACTTTATTCTGTTTTTCCAAGGACACATTTTATTAAGCAGTCAACTCTTCTATTCCATACTTGGAGAACTGGAAACTTTCAAAATAGCATAGCTCTGTGTAAAATGGAATCAAGGACATTTTCTCAAAACATGAATAGATCTAAATCCAAAATATAACAGGAGACTACCAGGATCACTTACTTGAATCTGTATACAGTATGTTAAATGTATATGTAATTTTATTTAAATTTATTTCAAATATTTTAATCCATTTTTCTATTTCAAAGTCCTTACTTTGAAATTTATTTATCTGAAGTCAAACACACCCATGTCATGGATTCTGGAGAGATTCCTGAAGAGTACTAGTAGATGTTAGCTGCAGAGTTATTTATCAAAAACAAGGCAATGCCATTTATTTGTAAGATACATTGTACATTTGCAATGCTTAAACTTTACTTCTCATTTTATATTTTTATGACCTCATTATGATCCTGAGAATTCAGTGATTTTGTATTTAACTCAAGTTCCCAAGTTCATAGTATTAGTAGAGAGAAAACTTCCTACTATCCTGCATTTTTATGCACACAAATAAAATGAATAAAGTGAAATACCAGAGATTCAGTATGAGTAACTTGTACAGCTTTATTTAAAAGTTTGCATCAACTCTATCAATAATAGATTTCTGTGTGTTGAAGTCCACACATCTTAAAGGATCTGACATTGAGAAATGCAGTTATAGATTAATGCTAGACATATCATGGTTGTCCTTCTTATCACTGATACAGGTCTTCACACTGTAGGCAATAGCATTAGCACTTAGACTTTACCACTTCAAAGTGCCTTACAGCCCTTTCTAAGCAGTTTACAGAGTCAGCATATTTCCCCAACAATCTTGAGTCCTTATTTTTCTGATCTTGGAAGGACGGAAGGCTAAATCAACCTAAGCCAGTGAGAATCGAATTGCCAAATTGCAGGCAGCCGGCAGGCAGCAGAAATAGTCTGCAGTACTGCATTCTAACTACTGCGCCACCATGACTCCTAGGTTAAGGAGAAATGCATCAATGTGATATGCTTTTGAAAATCCAATGCTATACATTGAAAGTAGTTTCAACATATATGCCCCTTCACAGAGTTATTGGAAACATAACCTTAAGACATTCATTGTAAGGCTTAAATTGTAGAAGCAGCAGACATTTTAACGAAGTGTGTAACGCACATTTTCTGTGACTATAATACTTCTCTAAAAATTAACCATTGGTGTAAATTGATAGGATAACAAATTCATATCCTCTTAATATATCTTTTTTATATTTCAGTTTTACCAACAGAACCAACTTTAATGGCTATACATTTCTAATAATCAGTTGAAATGCATGTCATCACTTATTTCCTGTTTGTTGGTGAGAAATAATCATAGATGTCAGTTTTAGCAAGAAATACCCCTGACTTTTCCTTTGTGCCCTACTGACTATTCTCTTCCAATATATTTCATGGCAGAAATTACCAAAATAAATAACATTAAATCAGACATTGCTGAAACTTCATTCAACCACAATTTTTGATCATATTGATCAGAAGTAGTTCTAGATATTGTACAACAGTCCAGTAGCTAGGCTTCATAGATTCCTCATGTTACCTAGGCCTTGAGCATTACAGTTTCCAAATACATTGGGACATACAATTTTTTAAATATCAAAGTTTTTAATATGATTAACATTTCTTCAGTTAGGTTGATGGGAAAATGCTATTTAGTTCATGTAATAAAGATGGAAAATAAAAACACTAAATAAATTTAGAAATGCTATGTTGAAGAATGAAATTATTGGATTGGAAACTAAGCATCCCATGAACCTTAAATGATGATAAAAGCTCTGTACAAAATAATACACATACATACACAACCACACATCCTCACTGTCATGGAGTTTAAGAAATATGACATCTTATATAAAGTAGTTGAATTATTTGTGCTGATCAGGATATAGACTAAACAATAAAATATCAAAATATTTTTTCTGTTATAACTTATAATTATAGGTCTATTCACAGAGCATGTGCAGATTTTGGACCAATAAAAACTTACTCTATTCTGAAATTAATTTATTTACCAACAAGAAAGTGATGGACAAACAACTATTTTCAGCATACACAAACCCTTTCCCTGCTTTTTCCCTGTAAGAAACTTGATAAAACAAAATAACTGGGTGGAAAGATGGATTGTTATAACAATACATTAAAACCAAAGAAGATTATGATGGTCAGATCTATTATATAGATTTTAGACCACATAAATTCACATTGGAATAGACACAGAAACATTATGACTCAGTCTTTGTTAGAAATAGCTACCTGTAATTTAGACACTTGGTTTTTGATTCACTAGTGACTTAGTGCACTTATATTTCAAAGCTTTCATTAAGAAAACATTTGGGAAGCCGAAAGAAACAGGAAATAAAATTGCACTTAGCTCCCACCTATGCAAATCAATTCTATATACTTATATGAAAACACGAAACAATCCATGACCTGTTGGGTCATCGTTTCAAGGATATTTCCTTATCAGGCCTTCAACCATAACAAAACTTCTAATATACTTGAAGTTCTTAAAAATTCACAAAGTTATTTACAGATGTGCCTTGAAAGTAGCCCATATTGAACTGTATAGCACAGACATTAGAATAGACCACAGGAAATGTGATATGACATCTTGCATAATGTTATAATTTTAGATTATAAAATGCTTTATAAAACTTGCCAAATTTCAATTCCAAAAGAGTCATGGGTCCTATATTTTGGATGCATTCTTTAAGTTAACCTATTTGAGGTACCTCAGTTGAAAAGGTTTTGCACTATAATGCAATAGTTATTTTGCACTATTTTGCCCAGTTAAAGGTAGAAGACAGAAGAGTTTTAATAATGTATAGATTAACATAGTCTTCCTTTCCTTAAAGAATACTCTTTGTATAAGACAATATTCCAAATATGCATATTGAGTTTTGCATCTAATAAGAGCTGTGGGCCTATTCTTAAGTATGGCAATAATGAAATCTAAAGAAAGAACACAAGGAATCTCTAATAGGAGATTTTCAAAAGTTGAATAACTCATAACAGAACTCAAAGAAAAATAACACTTGCCCTACAATTTGTACAAATTTTAGACAATAATGCACTTTTGTTCAATCTCCTATAGAAATCACTAAATCTTAACTTTGGTACTTAACTGAACTTTGTTAAGATGCTTCTCTAAATAATTATTTCCTTCCAATCCACCAGACAACACAGCTAAACATCTAGTTATGAAATCTAAATTTTTTCTGTACATAAAGAAAAAGCAACATTTTCAAATTCTGTTGTGTTTAAAAATGTCTGCCAAGACCGAGCAGCTACAAGGGAAAAGGAAAGCAATAAAAGTGTTTCTTCACAGCAAACCCATCCCTGCATTTTGTGCCCAGTAGAAGCAAATGATGCTGCTGCATTTACATGCTTCACTTCTCTATCCCTAGTCAAAACCCAAGAGTGCACATTTCTAGAAGCTGATAAAGATAGATAGATAGATAGATAGATAGATAGATGGATGGATGGATGGATGGATGGATGGATGGATGGATGGATGGATGGACGGATGGATAGATCAACAGAGATACAGAGGGAGAGATACAGGCTGCTATGAAGAATTTCCAAGAGCATTCTTTCTTTTAAAGCACATGTTATTGGGAGAAGTTTAGTCAAGTGCTGGGGTTTAACAAGAGATGCCAGGCCTTCTATTTTGTCAAGACTCAAGATACTAAAAAAAAGTAAGAGAACCGTAGTTCAATCCCACCTGTCTAGGAGGGGAAACAAACGTGCATAAATACAGTTGAGAGAATCACTGTGAAGTCTACTCCCTCTTTTCTCACAAATTACCAAATTCTCTCAAAGTATCCAACCAAACATCCCTATTCCTTTCCTTAAATTTTCAGGGCAACAAAGTATCACACTACGGCTGACATAGAAAAATAGTAAAATGAAATGATCATCATCATAAAAAAAAATCAGTGGTTCTTCCCTTGTTGTTGTTTCAAGCAAGCCCCAGGAATGGCTTTGCTGTTATTTGGGGGATATGTTTCAGACTCACCTAAGTTTCTCTGCTGATGCTAACGGGAGACCCGACTAAGGAAAAGGAAGGAACGGCAAGGGAGGAGGGGGGAACGCGAGGAAAAAATAAAACAGCAACAAAGAAGCTGAAACCCCGAGACTGAATAAGGTTTCAGGCCGGACAGATCTGCGAAGCACTCACCAAAGTAAAGCTGGAGCGGATGACCTGGATGGAGAGGCTTGAAAGGAAACAAAAAACAAAAAAACAGGAGACTGTTGTAACTTGGATGCTGGCTGCTTTTAGGAAGAGTTGCAACTTTCCTAAAAAGCCCAGCGAGATAGGAAGGAGACGCTGAGGAAAGGAGCTGGAATCGAGGCAGCCAGACCCTCCATATGGGAGAAGGTTTTTGGATGACTGAACTCTCAAACAATTCCCTTCTTTTTGCTCGCCCACTTCTGGAACCTCCCCCTCCCCCTCCTCCCTTTCGGAGGAGGGGAGAAAAGAGGTAGGAGCTGAAGAAGTGGAAAAGAAGGGGAACCGAGCTCCCTCCAAAGGGGGTCCCAACAATACCCTTCCCCTTTCACGCTGGGTCGGCGGCGAGAGAGGGGAGCCCTTCATTTGCACCTGACGCCTCAAAAGAAAGGGAAAGGGCAAGGGCGATGTTTCAAAGACTGCCTGTAAAATCGATTTTCCAAATGTGAGAGAAGGGTAGGATGGGAAAGTCAGATGCAAAAGCTTGGGCGGGAGGGGGGAAAAGAAGGGGAGTCTTTGGTGGCCAAGTCCTTTGCTTTGCAACTTGATAGGCAGCGATCTTTAGTCCTAGCTGCTGATCCATGTTGACCAGCAACAGGCGGCGGAATAGCGAAAGTTAGGGAACAAGTTGGCTGGAGTGAAGAATTAATTCTCTTTAACGTCATGAATAATCTCATTTTAAAATAAAAATAAAAGCCACATCAATCAGGCCACGGATCTTTAAATGCGATGATGGAGGGACAGATCATTTCAAGCAGGTTTTTGACAGGAAAATCAATCCCACGAACAGAGATTGCAGGCACTGGGAACGTTTAAGTCTTGATAAGGGATAAGAAAGGAGATAATTGGTTTGTGTATGTGTGTGTGTGTAAAGACTTCTTCATTCTGAAGACAAGGAACCAAAACAATAGATTTCAGTCATAGGAAGGCAGAGGTTTAATGAATGTTGAAGCAAACTTCCTAACAGTAAGAGCTATTTGATAATGGAATCAGTTAATCAGAATGGATGGCCAAATGCATCATGCTACCATGATGAAGGTGATGATAGCAGTAGCACTTAGACTTAGAGTAGCACATATACACAGTAGCACATATACACAGCTTCACAGTGTTTTACAGCCATCACTAAGCAGCTTAAAGAATCAGCATATTGCCCACAACAATCTAGATCTGCATTTTACCAACTGACCTCAGAAGGATGGAAGGCTGAATCAACCTTGAGCTGCTCCGAATTGAACTCCTGGTGTGAGCAGTGAGTTAGCCCTGCAGTACTGTATTCTAACCATTGCTACAACATGAGGAGGAGGAGGAGGAGGAGGAGGAGGAGGAGGAGGAGGAGGAGGATGGGTTTTTTTCTTAAATCTAAGAGTTCTGCATGGCTGACCAATTTGAGCTATTGCAAATCTGGGCAGTGTACAGTCAACAAATAAACAATTGGTAAAAGCAAGTAGATGCAATGTAGGTAGTCCTCAATTTACAACCCCAAATTTCTGTTGCTGAGACAATTGTTAAGTGAATGTTGCCCCATTTAATGACCTTAATTGCCACAGTTGGTAACATTGCAGTAGTTAATTTAGTAAAATGATTGTTAAGTGAATCTGGCTTCCCCACTGACTTGTCAGAAGTTTTGCAAAAGGTAATCGCTTGACCCCAGAACATTGCAACCGTCATTGATGTGAGTCAGTTGCCAAGCATCTGAATTTTGATCACATGACAATAGGAATGCTGCAACAGTTGTAAGTGTGAAAAATGGTCATAAGCCACTTCTTTCACTGCCATTGTACTGTAGGTAGTTAGCACCCACCCCTCTCCTAGAAAATTGAAATATCCTACGAAATATTAAAAGGGCAGAATATTTTCCCTAAAAAGAGTAGAAACTCAGAAGCAGAAACTCACCTCAGAGAGGCAGAAATTCACCCCCCCACACCTTTGTTAATGGGCCATTAAAGCCTAGGCCAGAGTATTCTACATAATAAAGACCTCTACCCATCTCGCCACCTGGCCTGGCAAGATTGTATCAGCCAACACTCAGGTGAAGCCATGTGGTCCAGACTTTATAGACAAGCCTACAAAGTTAGTTAAGACCCCCGCCCCTAGGAGTCTGACAGCCTATATGATACATTTCTTACACAGGAACAGGAAACATTAAGGTGGGGCCCAACAGAGGTTATAAAACTAAGGGTCTCTCAGCATCTCAGCCCACTTTCCTTCTTTCTTCATCCAGGGCATGTGATACTGTCCACCATCTTTCCAAACAGTCTCCAAGTTTCCAGTGTCTTTTTCCCAACTTGGAAGTGAACCCAGAAGGATAATTCTTCCAACAGTACCTTCGAACAGTCACTAAATGAACTGTTGTAAGTCAAGGACTACCTATAGTATTTGTATTGTAAACAACTGGTTAAGTTTAGCTTATCTGAGACTTTACCTCTTTCTCTGTGTGTTTTTTTAAATAATGGAAAACCATGAGGAAAATAGGGAAAACTTTAGAGCTCTTATTTCATATCTATTAGTTTTCTTCTAGACAGAAAAATTCCCTTTCAACTGCAATTCCTCAGGTAGTCCAACTATGCATCCAACCTGTGTAAAATGCTGAAGTCTGAGGAATTATAATCAAGTGATATCAAATGCAACTAGGAAGCATTTTGGCTGTAGAATAATGACCAACTATATTGCCTCTCCTTGTTTTTACCAACTGTTTATTTGTTGACTATATACTGCCCAGAGCTGCAATAGCTTAAATTGGGCAGCAGTGCAGAATTCTTAGATTAAAAAAAATAATGACTGCCTGCTAGTGAATTTCTAATATGGAGTAGGGAATATTCTTCTATGCTTAGATTTTTTTAAAAATTACATTGTTGACTTGTTGAAGTCTAGTTTAGAGCATGTTGTTCATGAAAGGATTAAAGAGATTACAGATTTCATCTCGAAGACAAGCTAATCTGAGAGAAGCAATCTGTACTATATAGAATGAGAAGTCATTGCCTCTTCTGTAAGAGAGGCAAGATCTTGTTCAAAAAGACATGAATAAGAAATCTTCAGCTTAAAGATTTTAGAAGCTGGTTTCATTTGTTTATTTTTTGTTATAAACCTGTTTTTTCAGTTTGATAATCCATAGGAAATGGGATTATTATTTTCTTGAATTAAATAAATAAAACTTTGATCAGTGAGAAGATTAAAAAAGTGTTTTAGTGCAGGGACTTCATCATTTAATTGGAAAACTCATTTAGGGTTTTTAACCTGCAGTGAAACAGAAGTCATTGACTATTTTAAGTAGGTTCAGGTAGTCCTCAATTTATAACATTCATTTAGTGACCATTAAAAGTTATAACAGCATTGAAAAAAGTGACTTATGAGCATTTTTCATATTTCCAAACATTGTAGTATCCTGTGGTCACATGATCAAAATTGAACACTTGACAATTGGCATGTATTTATGACAGTTATATTGTCCTTGATCATGTGATCACCTTTTGCGACCTGACAAGCAAAATCATTCAAGAAGCTAAATTCATTTAACAATTGTGCAACTAACTTAACTGCAATGATTCATTTTACAACTGTTGCAATAAACGATTGCAGTTTGAGTCAAAACTCACTTAACAACTGTCTTGCTTAGCAGTGAACATTTAGGGTTCAATTATGGTCATGAGGTCATAAGGACAACTTGTACATAAAATAAATCCATGCATGTTCTATGTCTGTGTACATTATAAAATGTGTGTTTAGCATTTACATAAAGAAACATTGTGAGCTGAAAAAGTTATAGAAGGAAAGACAAATAAGACTCATACATAATTTTGTTGAATTCTGATCAAATCAGCCTTTTACTTTCCCATCCCCAAAACAGCAATTTAAAACACTGGCTATGAAAGATAATTAATTTCTTTTTCATTTGAATAACTGCACATAATCTTAACTGTAATAGTTCAATCAGTGCAAATAGGAAACTTTAAATCATGTATACCTGAGGTAAGAACAAGACTGTCAATGTTTCAACAAAGGAGTATTTTCAGAATTTCAGTACAGTGCAGACATCATGTGCAATGTTGATTTGCAAAGTTATCTTTAGATTAAAGGTGACTTCTTGCATAGATTAGCATAAGCATTCCTGGACTAAAACTGGACTTTAATTGTGCATGTGGAATACTGATCAAAATATGTCCCAAACTGACTAGCATTGTCATTTTAATGTTACAAAGCATGCAGCATTTGACATGATACAATTTAGGTGGGTAATCTCATCTATTTTTTCTTTACCTTTCTAAAAAGCATTGTAAAGACCTTGATATACACATAGCAAAGGAATCAATGAATATAAATCTGCAAAAAATGATCTGATTGTTCAAGAGGAGAGTTTGAGAAAATTATTGGGTAATGAGAGTTTCTGAATATTGGGCAAACCATTTTTTGGTAATGTCAAGTCTGGACCTTGGGAAAAAAGACATGGAAAAATTAGCAAAATAAATTAAACTGAAAATAGAACAAAATGCAAAAAACAAAAAATGAAGCATGAGATTTGTATGAAAATAACCCTGAGAAGTTAGATTCAACTGGCTAAAGGAAAGTGGGTGTTAAAAAATGACAATGTGGAAATGTTTTCTCCATTCTTTTTGTGCCATTTGAGTGTGAACCATAGCTGAATTGATCCATCAGGAAGCAGATTGTGCACAACGAGAGCCTACTCCGTAAATTGTAGAATTCTGATAAAAGCAACCTTGATATTTTTGGGTAGTCATCTCACAGAAATAATGTTGAAAAACTCCATCACTTCATCTGCTATACTGCTGTGACAGTCTAGAAAACATGAGAAAGAAAGAAGAGGGAAAGCAAAAAAAAATATCACCTCCTTGTTAGGGGCCTCAGCCTACCTCAAAAAAAAAAAAAAATCTTTGCAAAAACACCTGTCTCTTTCTTTCCAACTAATCCAAAACATTCCAAAGACTGCAAAATGACCTGCACAATTGCTAGGTCAAATCAAATTCCATCACTTCTCAACCAGACTATTGCCTCAGCAAAGCTGCCCTAAATGGTCTCTTTTCTATGTTGTGACTAAGGAGAAAGTTATACAGGGTTGTTAATAGGTTTCCCAATCCTTCAGAATAGGAGGTAAAACAAATGTTCCAGGTCTCTTAATTCATCTTGAAATGGAGAATATTTTCTTTGCATTTTCTGGTTCTGCTCCAGTGCACCAGCTTTGCCAGATCTCCCTACACAAGGGAGTCTGCTTCAGTTACCTGGCTTAGACAAAAATATTGACTGTTCATTTGAATGTGGTTGCTTTGCCACAGGAGTGGTCATCCTACTTTGGATCAGCAATTGCAGTTAAAAAGACAACTTGCAGAAACTCCCAGAAGTTGGTCGGGTCAAAATAGTCAAGGCCAAAGATATCCCTGTATTCATTGCAGTGCACACCTATGCAAGTTAAAAATAAATTCCTGTAGGACTGGTATGGCTATTTTAGCCAGAGAAATCCCATGTTGCTGTGAAAAAAAAATCCTTAGTTTGCTTTTGGATGATTTTCTTTGAACCTCTCATTGTTGGGCCTCACTTCCTTGACTTAAAATTCCTGGAAATCTGCGTGATAGATTTATTTAAGATGCTTCTGTCAAGTGTTTATGCCAGCTTAAGAAAGCCCTGTTCTAACTGACGTTAAAGTTACTTCTTGCTTTGGTGTTAGAAGTGGCTAGCAAATGTTTCTGGAAGGCAGAATCAGATGTTGTCCTATTGTCATTTCCTTTTCACCCTCAAAGCAATGTCTGTGCATATTTTCCTGCTCTGCTATGTTGCCTATTCAAAAGTATATATTTCTATCCTATCTCAGTTCAGGTGCTCCTGTCTGGGCTACAGTGCTTCAGTTTGCTATAGATCGGTTTAGTGGGTGCTTTGCAGCAGACAGACTGCCGTTTCAATTGAGTCATGGTTTATCATCAAGGCTAATAAATTTGATAATCTCCCCTGCCTCCCTATATTTTGAGCAATTAGTCTTGAAAGATAGGAATACTTGAGGCACCAGCAAAGTGTAAGTTGGAAGTACAGAGAAATGCACCCTGAAGTGGTTTTGATGGTGAGTGGATGATTAATAAAAGGTGACATCATTCATTTATGCCCTCCAGAAAGAGTTGCTGCATGTGCTAGTGATGAGGCAACAGGCAATCACAGAGAAAAACCCTTATTTGATAATGGTTATATTCACAAACCACTTAATATGATCCACAGAAGCTTAGTCTTCTCAAGGCAACTGCACCGTTTGAGTCAAAAGTGCTGGTTGTTCTCAGTTTAAAAATGCAACTGATGTTCTTTCCACAAAGTGTGAATACTATATGGAGAAAAGAGAAGAAGGTGTTACCGTTCTACTGCCACTTCCTTTTATTATAGGAGGCTGAGATACTGAGCAGCTACTATTTACTAACTGCAACATTTCAGGAATGTGATATAATTCCCAGTTGAAGCATTAGGTGGGCAGAGCTATTGCTGGAGTTGCAGTCCTGTTCATACCTTTTTGAGAACAAGCCCTGCAGGCCTAAGTCTAGTAAGCATACATAGAACGTTACTTTTTGTAAAGACGATATATTACTAATAAGATGTTTGCCTATTTTTTTTGAAAAGGTTTTTTTATTTTTTATACATCTCTTCAAGTGAGCAATGTGATTCCAGGTTACAACATTCATACATAGTCATAAGTGCATTTCCAACTTTCTAATCTAATTTCATATCAAATCATTATCTATTCCACTGATCTTTAAATAAATTCTCACTTCATATTTCAATTCATTAATTCAATATCAAAAACATTTAATCCTCACATATATTTTCAGTTATTTATCCCCTATTATTTCCATTTTCAGCTTACCACCTATTTTATTTTACATTTTACATTATTCATTATTATCTTCATTAACTTTCTCAAAGCCAATATATAATAAACAGTCAAAAGGAGTAAAAATAAAACAAAACTAATATATTCAGGATCCACATGGTATATCCCCCAGTCTACAATACAGCTTATATTTATTCCAGAAATATTCATATAACCATTTCATATTTTTTCTTTGTTTTAGCGTAGCCAAAGTTTACCTGTTAAATTTTATTAAATTTTCATTCCCCTCCTTTTTAATCATAGTATAATACTCTCATTACAAATACTTTACATTCCAATATAATCCTTTCTGATTTGTCATATTCTCTATTTTTTCATATCCTTTATATTATCAATTACATTTTCTCTTTCATGTCTAATATAATATGTATATACTAAAGAAAAAGAAAAAAGAGAAAATTAAGTTTCCTTTTTGTTTCCATTTAGCCAAGTTTAACCTATAAAGTTTAATTTTCATCCCACTTTTTAGTCATAACAGTATAATTTTTTCCAATCTACCATATTCTCTGTTTTTCTGATATCACTTAGATAATCAATTACATATAGATAGAGATATATATGGTATTCAGCTTTGTTCGGGTATTTTCCCAAGTCATCATAGTTGAATACCATACATGTAAGTACACGCGAAAAGTTATGAAAACATATATATATATATATATATATATATATATATATATATATATATATATATATATATGTATATGTATATGTATATGTATATGTATATGTATATGTATATGTATATGTCTATGTATATGTATATGTATATGTATATGTGTGTGTGTGTGTGTGTGTGTGTGTGTGTGTGTGCTGTTCAGCTTCCTTTGGGTATTATCACACGTCATTGTAGTGCTTTTAAAGTTGTAGCAACGTTTCGGCAGAATCTCATCTGCCATCATCAGGCTTCTGTATTGAGTTTGTATGTGGGTCAGGCTCTCACAGCCATTGGTTTTAAATTTGAGGCTAGCCTATTGCTGTCCCAGGATGCTTTTTTTCTTCATCCTGATTGGTTGGAAGTCTTGGTCTGTGTTTATTAGACTTGGAGTTTGTTTGATTGGTGTTTCTGGTTTCTTCGGTCTGTTTTGTGGCTTTGATTGGCTGGCAACACTGTATTCCTGTATTGGAGGCTTTCAGTGCAGCTTGGCTTCGTGTGAAAGGACAGCTATTATCTATTAGGAAGATAGGTTTCATCTGGGTGCCTGGTTGGGGTGTGTTTGAGATGGAGATATCAGAGGGAGTCTGTTTGGGCACACTTATAAAAATGATAAACTGTCAAGAAAACTGAAAAAATTAGAAAATGACAAGAAAATTCCCAATAACCCACCACAGCACCTGAAACAACTAGTATACAACGTTTCCAATAGAGAACTCACCAAAACAGAAACAGATGTCCTATCCAAAGGATTCAATTATGCCATAGCACCCAAAAAAATCCCAACAGAATCCATCATATGTGCAGTAGAATCCAGCCTAACCAAATTAAATACAGATGAAGCTGACAGAATAAGACACCAGGTTACTCACATCTTATGCACAATGAAACCACCAAAAAATAATTTGCAAAAAGATGAATTCAGAGCGTTACAAACCCTGAAAAATGATAACAGCATAATAATACTCCCAGCAGACAAAGGAAATGCCACAGTAGTAATGGACAGAAAAGACTATGAAACAAAATTGACAGACCTACTCCAAGACTCCACATACAAACCTATAAACACAGACCCAACCACATATCTAGAAAAATCAACCAAGAAGAAAATTATAACCAGTCACATAAGCAAAGAAATCCAACAGACGATCATCCCAAGAGAAAAATCTTCTAGATGCCCCAAATTATACGGCCTCCCAAAAATACACAAAGAAGGCATACCTCTCAGACCCATAGTCAGCTCC
>BLBF01000006.1:33343593-33387635 GCA_015471245.1 Laticauda colubrina
CTATTCTATTCTATTCTATTCTATTCTATTCTATTCTATTCTATTCTATATAAACATCACTGTTCCTATACTTTGTTACTATTATGTGGAACATTACATTGAACACTAAAAATGTTGGTATCTATGCTGAAAGGAGATGTTGCTCACTCTTTCTTTGTTGTATATGCACCCAACAGCCTATCTTCTTTTTAATAAACATTTTTGCGTCAATAAAAATTGTAAATTCACAAATACTTAATCAGTTAAAAAATTGTTATAATTCTTTTTGACAAAAGGCAGCTCCTGATCAGGACTATTTTGTAGTAATATTCCATTATCATTCACATTTTAGTAACTGCAGTAGGAATCCATCCAAATAGTTAATAATTGTATTGCTTAAACTATTTATTTATTAATTACCTTTCTATGCCACCGGTCTACCCTACAAAGTGACTCTGTGATTCTCTCTCCATTGTTCTAAATTCAGTAAGCCAATGGTTCTCAACCTTAACAACTTTAAGATGAGTGGACTTCAACTCCCCATGGCTGGCTGGGGAAATCTAGGAGTTGAAGCTCATTCATCTTAAAGTTGCTAAGGTTGAGAAATACTGAGTGTGTAGAATTAGGATTAGTAGGATTAGGCGTGCATAGGAGTGAAGTAGGAACAATTTCCCCAATCAGGAGATGATGAGAACTGTAGCCCAGCATATCTGCATCTCTGAGTTAAAGAAGACAGCTCTGTAATTAGTTTTTTCTGAGGCTTCCAGATAAGCATTTGTCTTGCTTCTTCTGTAAAAGGCCTGAAGGTTCACATTTGGAAATATTTTAGCAAAGTTTGATGAACATTTGCCATTCCAGCATTGTGCTGTTTGTTCCTTGATCAAAGCATTCAGTTTTTTTTAATAATTTTTTTTTTTTTTTAAAGACAAACACTGACAAACACAAATGTAAAACGTCAACAAAAAACCATCTTCCAAAATACAGTGTGTTGGTTGGTATATTTCTTTCTCGGAATGTCACAATATCAACGGTCTTCCCTTCCAAAAATATTCATATTACAAAGGTCAACTATACATATTATGTTATATTATTGTATCATTATTAGACTCAACTATAAATTCATATATTTCTTATCGAGCAAATCTCAGTTTTAACAAACCTGGGAACATACAATTCATTTCCTTATATTCAATTGTATAATGTCATTACATCATATTATCTTATATATTATACTATTCCTTTTCATAACATAGTTTACTTCTCTATTTTCTTGTCTAACCATTGATAAAATAAATCCCAAATTTTATGATATTCTTTATCTTCTTGCTCTTTAACTGCTGTTGTCAATTTACTCATTTCTGCACATTCCAGCATTTTCTTATTCACCTCTTCCTCTATTGGAATTTTTTCACTCTTCCAATTTCTAGCAAATGCAATTCTAGCTGCTGTTAACACATTTATAATGAAATACGTCAATTCTCTACTGTATCCTTCAGGCAAGATACCCAATAAAAATATCTCTGGTTTCAAGTCTATATGCTGTTTTGTCATTTTTTCAAGCCATGTATGAATCTTAGTCCAGTATTTTTTAACTTCCACACACGTCCATGATCCAGGTATCTGATGACACTTCCAACATTTCTCCAATTTATTCCTGAACATCCTTGTTATTTGTGCTGGGAGTAAGTGCCACCTGTAAAACATCTTATACAAATTCTCTTTATATGCTACCGACATTGAAAGCATTCAGTTTTAATAATAACTACTGTGTGACACTATTTCAGATCAGTAAATATAAATGTAGGTATAATATAGATAGAATCAAACAACAACATATGAGCAGCATGAAAATGTCTGCTGCACTGCTTGTTTCCATCTTTACCTGCTGATATTAATGTGAGTCATTGACAACTAGAATACAAAGTTTTTAAAATATAATAAAATAAGCTCTCATTTATCCTGGTTGGTATCTTTAGTCATTTCCTTTTTTCTTCTCTTCAGCCTTAATCCAAGCTAATGCCTTCCAGATGAGGTGTGAGCAGTTGGTAATTGCACTTGGATCCATCTTCATTTGTACTTCAGTCAGCACGGACGGCACCTCACTAATGGGACTGAGTTCTGGCAAAGATCCTTGAGACCTCTGTCAAAGAAAACACATTGGACAGGGAGAGGGGAGGATATTTTTTTTTTTTAAAAAAAGGGGGGGGTCTAGCACAACTAGGAACTGAATTCCGATAAGGTCTGGGACTCCTGCAAGTGAAACGGTATGTGTGAGATTTCAGACAGCACAACTTCTTTTCTTTCTGCAGGCAGAAACCTGACACCTGCTTTAATTGGCCCTCCATAGCTCTTTCCAATCACTTGGCAAGAAATACTTTACTCTGAGGGAGGCTCATGTTCTAAAGTTGACAGCCACACAGAGCTGTAACACACCTGGATGTTACGAACACCAGTCCCATGCAGGGCCTCTGCTGGCTTGACCTACTGGAAATGGTTTTCTTGGAGCTGAGCTAAAAAAGAGGCCTTTTCAAGGTGTAGGGTTGTGTGCGTGGCAAACCTGAAGCTAAAGCATTTTTCCTTTTATCAATTGCTTGCATTCATTGCTGTTTGTAAGCTCAGCAGCAGAAGATAACATCAAATTAGTCCAGGAGGATTTAATTCTGTTCTCCCAGGACTTGGGTATCATGGTTATAGGCCCCCTGCTAGATGGGCTCCTATATTTATAGTGTATTGTTTAGGCACAGCCTGATCTTGTATTGTATTTTCAATTTTCCATATTGTTTTTTTTATTTATTTTTTTAAATTGAGAAAACAATTGTCTTGGAATTGGGCATCATCTAAATCTAGTGAAGAAAAATCCCAATTAAAAGATTGTAAGGGGATTCTATTATTTTACTTCTGTTTACATCCCTTTCGATTTTCTTCCTTTTTAATTATAGTAAACTACATAGAATAGCCCCATATAGGTAACAAATAAATTTAATAAATAAGCAACCTTTCGTAAATAGAAAAAAAATTTCCTCCTAATATTAAGGAATGGATTCAGGATCTTCTCTACTTCTGAGAACAATTGCTGTTCTAAAAATGAGAAAATAAGCAAAATTGTTTCAATATAGTCTTAATTAAATGATAACTTTAAGGATTTAATTAATTCTGTATTAATACTACAAGTAGTATTTATTGATTGATTTATTTACATCCTGCCTTTATTATTTTAAAAATAACTCAAGG
The DNA here is from genome assembly GCA_015471245.1 of Laticauda colubrina. Lineage (NCBI taxonomy): Eukaryota > Metazoa > Chordata > Lepidosauria > Squamata > Elapidae > Laticauda > Laticauda colubrina. The sequence continues at coordinate 33,346,804 of BLBF01000006.1, forward strand.
CAGTGAACATATCCCAGACTTTTTTTTCTTTTTTTAACTAATTTTTCTGATTGGTACTTTAGACACTGCCAATGTATGTCAATTATTTTCTCACTGTATAATCATACTTTAATAATTTTTAAAAATGGCAGGTGTGATTCCTGAAGGGTAGCAACCTGCACTGTCTGGACCACTAGACTTCTTCTGTATATTTATGTGCACACATCTTAGCAAACTGTGAAACCATACATTCATGATTCCATATGTCTTTACTTATACTAAGCCAATAGAAACTTACAAATATTCTTGGTTAAAAAAAATTGTTCTTTCATCAACTTAGCAATTATTGGCAGATCTTATAGGGAGTTTCCACTGTAAATTGTGATTCATTTACCAGATGAAATATGATCTTGGCCAGTAAGAAGGAAGAGGCAGAAAAACAGACAGACACACTACAGAGTTTAAAAGTTTTAGAAAGCAAAAGGAAAAAAAAGAAAAGAAAAAAAAGAAAAAAGGCAATCAGAAGAGCAAAAGTAACATGTTTGGATACAAGACTAGAGGATACAGAAACAGCTCAGTCTGCATATTATTTGTATGTACCTAAAGGAATCTGTAGCTTTCAGGATTTTCCAATACATTTTTCTCTCTCTACAAAGAGACACTAATATTTTACAAGTATTGAACAATCTCACTCTTACTGATCTTTACAGATGGCATTCACTTGATGTTCACATTTTTTAACTTTATTATTTATATTTCTGTAAACATTGACATTCTTTCCAATAGTTGTAACCACAGAGTTATCAAAACTCTGTTAGTCTGCTAGTGTATTGCTAATATAAGTCAATAAGTCAATAATATTGTAGGTATGGCATTGCCTTATCTTATGAATATTACACCTAATAAGAATAAAATATTGTTTCCTTTAATGTATAAGAAATGGTGTTAAAATGTGAAATGAAAAATTTTCATGATGAAATTGATTTGTATACTTTTATATATATTTGTATACTTGAGAATGTCCATCTCTAGATTTCTTTAATTGTTCTATTCCTCCTCATCCTACTCTTAAAGTTTTAGCAAAGTTCTTAACAGTCCAGTGTAAACATCAGCAGAGTACTTAGCATATTAATAGACAAAATTATAGATTATGCCCAATGTTCATAGTTCAAGATTCAAAATTAGCAAAACCCAGTACTCAATATTCAAGTGGTAAAGCAGAAAGTTTTGTCATATTAAGGTGAAGGGCTGAAATTTCTAGACAGGCAAACATGGGTTCCTACAAAATATAAAAGTATGCAATGTGGTTTGTCACAGATAATGTTCTAACATTTCACTGATCTCAGACAAAGTCCTTACATGAAAGTTCTCAGCTTGCAATGATGCTCACTCAACTCTGATTGAACTTGGGTATAACATACTTCCAGGGGTGGGATTCAAAATTTTTAACAACCGGTTCTGTGGGCATGGCTTACGTGGTGGGTGTGGCTTGGTGGTCATGTGACAGGTGGATATAGCTTGGTGGTCATGTTATTGGATGGCTGTGGACAACTAAGTATCACTCACATCGATGCACGCATCTCCTTGTCTGGCCTCTCATGACTGTGGGGATGCTGCAACAGTCGTAAGTGTGAAAAATGGTTATAAGTCATTTTTTTCAGTGCCATTGTAATTTGAATGGTCACTCCATACAAGCAAAGTACCAGCAAAGCAAAGGAAAAAAAACTCCAGAGACATTCCTGAGACAGGAAGTCTAGTCCTGTCAAGAATGTAATAAGGGTTAACGGAGAGGCAGTTTCTGTAAGCAACACCAGAATGTTTCCTTCCTGCCTTCCTTACAGGATTAGGCCAGCAATTTCTTGTTTGCTGCTTGTTTGACCTGCATCCTGAGGCTGCTTTACCATCTTATGTTTGGAACCGTGTTCATTTTGTTACCACAGTATGGATCCTGGAGTAGGATATAATGGAAGGTCTGCCAAGGGTGTGTTTGGCCACATATCAGTCCTTATAAACTTTCTCCTCTTTCCTTGGAGATCACTGGTCTTTTATCAGGAGGAATTTTGTTCTGAGATTAGAGGTATTGCAGGCTGTATTGGGGAAGGCTGGATATGATGCTATCGGTGTCTCCATGTGGGTGAAAGGAGGTGGAGAGGAATACCAGCCTGTAACTCACTTTTGGGAGAGACTTTGCATCCTTAGGGGGCTGATGGGAGCAGGCATAAAATTGGGGCTGCACTGAGAGGTGTGTGCATGGTTTTGTTTGGAGAGGTGCTGGCATGTAGAGTTGTTGGTTTAATGAATTACCCAATATATTAGAATGGTAAATTTAAGAAAGACCTAGTCTTTGCTGGAATAAGAAGCAGCATGTAATGTTCCAATTATTTTCAGAAGACTTTAGCACTTTCAAAGATACAGATGGAATTACAGCTCCAAGCAGCTCCACTCCCCAAATCATTCCTCTAAAATTAGCAATAAAGCCACCAATTGTTGGCAGCATGATGTTACATTTTTTTCTCACTAAAAACACAAAAGAGGGATGCTAATTTTTTGGAAGACTTAACATTATTTTGTACTTTGCCTTTCCAAACCACCAGAAAGAAAAAATAAATAAAAGGATCAAATATTTCCAGTCTCTCTCCTATTGAGGAATTGTGTCACTGGATATGCATATTGCAGCCCATGGAAGCCAAAGAAGGCATTTAAGAATGCCCAAACATTGCTGTAACCCAAATGGGACTTGCTTTTTCTCTTTTGTATCATTGAACCTTCTTGTTTCATAAGTGATTATTAAGTTAAATTGAGACAGTATCATGAATTAAGAAAAATCTATACTAAATTGTTCTTTAGATACATCTAGATTATTGTCCGTCTGAGAAAACTTTTCTCCTCTTCTTTATTTCAGAGACTTTGAGATTTGGCTACACTGTTTCTTTAAAATTATCCTAAGTTTCCTTGATTTATTGCACTATATTTTTAATAACCAAATACTTATGGAAAAGTCATCTGTGCTTGTGAGAAAGGGGCCTTGTGCATATCAAAAATAGTAACAAAGAGAAAGGAATTTTTTTTTCAGAAGAGCTGAAACTGTTGAATTTTTTTACTATTTTTCTGTAATTCATGATCATTTTTTGCAAAATGTAATGTATTTAGATACAACATTATAGAGTTTTAAAATTGATATGTTTAAGATAGGATGAGTTGTGCGTTTGAACTCAAAGTCCTTAGCTCACATCTGATAACAACCCACAGTATAGTGAGATGGTGCTATCAGTCCACAGACTTCATGACATATTATTCCATATGTGATTCTGTATAATACTTAGAAAAAGAAGAGATAGCTGCAGCTGAATATTATGCTTTGGATAGTAAATTAGTTGGTTTCAATTGTGTTATTAAATTAATACTAGGCTCACTGCTACTCTTCACATGTGTTGGCTTTCAATTTCTATTTCTATCCAGGGCAGCCAATTGTACAAATTCATCTAGTGTACAACTTCTTGATTATTTATTATTATAATTGTTATTTATATAGTTCGTATCCTGACAGCCTTACTGAAGGCTGATGGGTTAAGTGACAACCATATATCAGGAAGTTCATTCCATATTTCTTTCTTTACCTTCATCTTTGGAAATGTGACTCAAAAAGCCTTATCAAGGTGAATGAGTGGGATTGGTTCTCCCAGGTATCTTCATAAAGGCTTCAGCATCCAAGGGTCTCTAACTTTTTCACCAATAGATTGGTACCATTTGTTTTATAACTGATTCTAATCCTACCTTACCTCAAAGAAAATGTTCTCTAAGGAAAGTTCTTTCTTCTTCACATTCAAGAATACTCTGTTTTATGGGCTTGGAGTTATAACTGTTGCTCCATAGGCCTTCTCTTGGTCCAGTTATTCAGATTTGCCAGATGTTTCAGTGCCAACTGGCATTCTGCAGCAGAAAGAGAGAGACTCCTTCATAATGAATTGGCAGACATTATTGTATTTCTAGACGATGAAAGAGAAAAGGAAATTCTGCCTCAGCAGGCCAAGTTATGCTGCCATGATAGCAGAAACTGTGCCAAAGAAATATTAGCACACCCACCCACAGAGACATCCACCCACATGCATATTTGTCCTGAGACATGGATAATACTTAAGGGACAGTGAATGAAAATGGGAAAGGTAGAAAAAACAAGGAACAACTTCAGGTAATTTCTGATTAATTAAAAAAAACATGTCAGTGGACTATATAGCTAGAACTATCTTATAAACTGTTCTTTGGCACTGGGCTAATTTTCATAGACCAGTTCCAACCAGTAGATTTGGAAACAGGTCTAAATATATTTTTTGAACTTGATTATAATCCAGACTGCCTTGCCTCCACTTGTTTTTTCCATCACTGTACGTGTACATGCGACACTAAGTATAAATATTTTTGATGTTCTCCCAAGCACTTTCTAAGGGACAGGAAATTCTGGGCAATTTTACATTGGGATTTTACTTTCATGGATGAAAGGACCATGAAGGATTATTGTTTCTTTTACAATATGTAATATACATATTATATGAAGAGGCATCAAGCAAACAGGCAAATGACTTTGGTCCGATCTAAGTATAGTATATTAAATCATACATTGCAAAAAAGAGGGAAGGAAAACTCAACCCTTTATACAAGTAAATAGTTAAAGAAAACACCATGTCATCCCAGCCCCAGGTAAGATACTTATGGTATTTTAAAAGTTCAGAATTATAACAATTGAATTTATATTCTTTTATTATTTACTGGAGTTTCTGGACAAATACTTAGTAACTAGTATAACTAATGAGGCAGCTGTAGCCACTACTTTTATAACTCTTCTAATTATGTTGGGATGAGGGAACAGGAGGAAAAAAGCAATGGGAATAGGTTATTTAAAAAAAAATAACTACCATTGTCTCAATTTGCTTCCTTTCAATTCTGTTTGCACATCACTGAGAGATCTATTGCTGTTTATCCTCTCCCAAATCCTATAATATAACATTTTCTCTTATAGCTGAACTGATGGAGATCAGAATCATGTGAACCAACAAGACAGCTTCATTAGATTTATCCTTAAACAGTTCTAAATCAGAAATAAATAGATAAATTGAAACTGTGCAGGAAGAGGGATTCAATGCCTGTTTGGATGAACCAACTGTCTGAGTCATCTGCTTCCATGGTCAAGAACTTTGAACCTTTGCACTGGTAACATATAATCACAGATCACTCAGTCAGTGGTCTCACAGTCATCTTTTAAATCCTCCCAGCAGCTGCTAAGGACATTGGGAAGATTCACTTTTCAGTTCCCACCCCCACCCTTTGAGGAAAATTCCTTAAAAACCCACAACAGTGGCACAGTTGGTGTGGATGCCACTTAGACAGTTTAAGGGAGACTTATCCACCCTCCCCTCCCGCCCTTTTTCCACACTTCCCATGTGGTTGTGGGGACATGAAAAGAACTGTTAAACCTCTGCTAAGTAGTTTTCATAACACCGTTGATTGGCAGGAGTTAGTTTAGCACCAAACAAACCTAAAAGAGTTTGGGTTTAAAATTAACCTTTTGTTTGTCAATTATCTGGGTTAGGGTATTTGTACAATGTACTAATTTCCCTATTTCTTCAGTCAAGCAAAGCTGCTATTAATCCCTTACCCTCCCAACTTTTGATGTGTTTTTCAGAAATCTCCCAGAGTTTTGAACCCCAAACAATCCCACTACACTCCTGTTTTATAGAGCTCATGAGCTTTGATAGAATGTCCATTATGGGTTACATATTGCATCTTGCTAAGAAAATTGCAGTGATTAGTCCAGTCAATTCCCAGGACTCAAGACTGACTTGAAGTCACAAAATAAATAAATATAGCCACTGCCAACATATCCTTTCACTGAAATGTTATTTCAGTAAGACTTATTTGCCCTCTTGTAACAAAACCTCAACTGTCAGTCTTGAAGAAGTGGACAGAGTTCTGGGAGATGATCGTGTTTCCACTTGCATCTTAAATCCTTGTGACTTTTCTTTGAGTGAGGAATTCCACTGTCTTTGAAGGAAATGGGGTGGCATCTTTTCACGAGTTAGCCATCTGTGGAGTCAGCAGCACTAGATAATTTTTAATTAGTGTTCAAATTCCCTTTCTAGGGAAGTGGAAGAGCAAGGGTGTCAAACTTGTGGTGTCATGTACATATTGTGACTTTCCCCTCCCCTTTGCTAACCCTGGGTGGGTGGGCGTGGCTGGTGCATGACACATCAGGCCTGAGGGCTGCAAATTTGACACCTCTGTGTTAGAGGAAGAAGTAGGGCTGTAATTATAGAAGGCCCTGAATAAAGAGGATTTGGACCCTTTACAGCCAGAGTTCAGGCCTGGGTAGAGTACTAAGATTACATCATATTTGTTAATCTCTTCTGTCTGAACCAGGAAAGAGGTATGGCAGCTTGCTTAAGCAGCTTTCAGTAGCATAGTTTGTGGTATCCTTCTGGGATATCCTTGACTGATTAAAATAGAAGATAAAGTAATACAGTGGTTCTCATTTATTTGGGATTAGTTGGGGCAGAGACAGTGATATTGCAGTAACTTCATACAATATGTTAAGCCATAAACTTTGAAAACTGGGTTTTTAGATAATATATAGAGCCAAAACCAATCAAACTATAATATGGTTTTGAATAATCTATCAAGTAAATCTCTATATAACTTTTGAGCTTCACTGCATACAAAACTAGGCTTAGATTAGATAAACAGAGTTGGAAGGGAACTTGTAGGTCATCTAGTCCAATCTACTGCCCAAGCAGGAGACCCTATACCATTTCTGAGAAATGGCAGTCCAATCTCTTCTTGAAAGCCTCCAGTGATGAAGCCCCCACAACTTCTGAGGACAAATTGTTCCACTAATTAATTGTTCTCACTGCCGGAAAATTTATCCTTATTTCCAATGTAGAAAGGCTGGCATAGTGCCTTTCTCTGAGGGTTCAAATTTTCACTCTGGGAGAACTCCAGTGCAAGGATACAGACAACTGCTTGAAAGCTTGATCTTTTTATTTTCAGGAAGGCAAGGGACAGCGTGACCCTCTGAACCGTTTTTTAAAGGGATAGCTAGTCCATTAAAGGTAGCCAGGAATTCAGTACTTTTATTATCATATTCTAGTCAAGAAGGGGGTAATTCATGTTCTCCTTTGCTCCCATTGATGTCTATTGTTCATGTATATTGAAGGAAAGGGAGCCCTGGGTGGTGTCTGGTGACTGAAACTTTGTTGCTCAGTGTAATGAATTGGAAAATTGCCTGGTCTCGTGTTTCTAGTTGGTGGGTGATACCGGTTGCGGGAGGGGTGTTGCCTACATTGCCTGCTAAAATGCCCTTCCTGTCCACACCTATAGCAGTGCTGGCATCTGCCTTGCGACCACCCTGCTTTATCACAATGCCAGCATTTCTTTGAATTATGAGAAGTTCTACCAGGCATTTGTCTGGCATTATGTTGCATGACATTTTCAGGTCTTCCTGTCTTTCTATTTGTCTTTTTCTCTCTTCCTCTTCCTCTTTCAACTTTTCTCTTTGGTTATAGACAAAATTAGCGATCCTGCGCAACTCTGTTATGTCTAAAGTTGCCCAATTAGAGACGAAGCGGTGGAAATGTTTAATATCTAAGGTGGACTGATCCATAAAAGCTGAACCTGAAATCCTTTGGTCCTTGAGGCAGCTAAGGTATAGATGGGCATATGCAATAGCTGCCTCTGATATGCAGACCCAAAAAGCATCAGAGTTTTCTTTTTCTGTTTGCGTGGTTCTTTGGAATTCAGACCAATTTAGAGGCTTTTTGCCAATTTCCTCTAAGGCTTCTAATAAGTTATTTTTTGCTCTTGTGTATTCATCCCAATGATTGGTATCATTGTAGTCCCAGTTCGGGCAATGTACTGGCCATGCGATGCGGGCTGGAGCTGCCTGTCCAGGGATAGTTGGTAGTTTAGCTATTTGGTCTGTTTTTTCAAATAGTTTTAATAGCTCATCTTTCATTAGAAAGATTTGGAGCAGCTGGGTCATGTCACCCCAAGATGGATTATGGCTGTCTATGATTGATTTCAGGGTTTGAATTACTGTTTGAGGATCAGCCCTGAAGGCTGGAGTATCTTTTTTCCAGATGACTAAGTCAGAGGCAGAAAAGGGAGTGTGGGTATAAATGTACTTTAATTGTCCCCTATTTTGTACTGGTCTGTTTAAAAGGGGAGCCATGAACCATGCCTCAGTTTGTCCATCCAGGGAATGGGTTTCAGGTTTTTCCTGGTCTTTTCCCTTGGTCAGGTTTTTTGTCCTAGCCATTTCAGCCCAGCAGTACCAATAGGGTATTTAGCTGGGTTTAATGCATGTTCTAAGTGCTTTTAAGGTTTTATGATCCAAAATACTGCTACCAAATTTGTCTCCCTGTATCATCTCGCAATAAAGCCCACTTTTTGCAAATTCTTTTTGTGTCTCTTTTATCCATTTCAGGCAGGACAAGCAGTTGCCTTTTGTCCCAAGCCTCAAGTAATTTATCCAATGGGGTCTCTTCCATTGCCCTCGAGTTACAACTTCCTATAGTCCTACCTGATGTGGGGATTATTTTGGTTTAGCTGGGCTACCGCTGTCAGTTTTCAGACAAAAAAGGTCTGGAAAGGACTCCAGTTTCCCTACACACAGAGTACGGGCCCCTTTCTCTTAGGGAAACTCTGCCATCAGTTTGAAGACCCCCTTAAAAATGGGATCTTGGAGGACCGTCTGCCCCCTAGCAGCACCGGTACAGGCCCCTCCCCACACTCCGCCGTCAGTTTCAGATCTCCCTTAAAGGTGGGAATCTGAAAGGACCTGCTCTGCTTTTTAATGCAAACTATTTCCAATTTTGTTTGCCAGCAGCCGGTACAGGCCCCTTTTAACAGGGCTTTGCTTGCAGGATGCACCAGGACTATTTTCCTGCTTTCTATTTATTTCCCAACACCAGTTCCTTTCTCAGCCCGCTTGGTTTTTCTTACGTCCTTCAGAAGGACTCACACTCCGTATCACCCCTTGCGTTCCCAAATCCAGCCGGTCACGGCTTGTTGGAGCTAGCAGCTGGCCGGGATGCGGCTGGCAATCACAGAGGAGGTGAGGTTCTTCTGTTTCCGCAGAGAAAACCCCCAATCACACACCTGGTCCACTCATGCTTCCACTCTTCTATCTAGTAAGGTTAAAAATTTAAAGCGGTACTCACCTGCTTTCAAGCAGCTGTTGAGAGAAAGGCTCACAAACTCCCTTTACTACCCTTATGCCTTCTGGGCTGGGTCTGTGGATGTTGTCCCTGGACAAAGAAGGTCCACGCTGGCTGGGAATGGATCCGCAGGCCTCGTCCGGTGGCAGGGTTGGCTGGAAAATCTTCATGGTCGCCAATTGTAGAAAAGCTGGCAAAGTGCCTTTCTCTGAGGGTTCGAATTTTTCTGTTGAGAGAGCTCTGGCGCAAGGATACAGACAACTGCTTGAAAGCTGGATCTTTTTATTTTCAGGAAGGCAAGGGACAGCATGACTGCGTTCCTGGGCTAGCTAGCTGACTTCGAATGGTAAGTTCCCGGGTTTTATACCCTTTTCTCCTTTTGTGTATAAATGTTTGTTTAGTACTTAATGTTTAATGTTTTAGAAATTAAAGTCCCTTCAGAGTTTATTTTTTCACCAGAAGGCAAACTTAGTGAGGCGCGAAAATAAACTCTGCGGGGTGGCTTGATTGTATCATCAGTTTTTTTCCTAATGTCTTTTAGCTTTATAATGGCTTTGTGATTTATTTTGTAATTCCTGTCTGTTTGTTTGGCTGATTTGGTATGTCCTTTTCTTATTTTCTTAGCTTTCTTAATTACTTGGCTTTTGTCTAGGGCTCCTTTCAATACCTTTTATTTGATTTCTTTTCCTATGCAAGTTTGTTTTATGGCTGGCCTGATGTTCCCTTTGGGCTTTTTCTGCTTGGGTGACACCACTGTCCTCATGCAGTTCCCTTTCCACACCAGGTTGAATCTCTCACTGATCAGTTTCTATCCATTATTCCTTGTCTGGCCTTCAGGTGCCTTGGAAAATAGCCTGACCCCTTCCTCTCTGTGGAAGCACCTCAAATATTGGAAGACTGCTATCATGTCTCCCCTGGTTTTTCTTTTTTCTAGAGTAGCCAAGCCCAGTTCCTGTAACCGTTCTTTATGTTTTAGTCTCCAGTCCCCTAATCATCCTAATTGCTCTTCTCTGCACTTTTGTTCACTATGGTATATATTTGAGTGTAAGATAGCAACACTTGACTTTGGTTAGGCTCACATAGCCTTCTGAAAGAGGAACATACCCAAATTCAACTTTTACAGCATTCTCATGTTATCTATTAGCCTTTCCCTGGCCCAAGAGAGTTTTCCCTTGGAGAGATTTTTGCCAGCTTCTTGCACTAATGGGCTCAGCTTGACTTTTCCATTTCAATGGGAAACAAAGAAGGATAAAGTAATTGTCCTTTCTTCACCCTCATAGATCTTTAATACATTACCTTGTTGATGAAGCACTCATCTTCTCATGTTTGCAGCTAACCTTCCGTGGCTCCTCATTACTTCTGTAGGTTTAGTGAAATGAAACTACAGAAAGGTTTCTAAATGCAGCTGTACTCTACTATCAAACCATTTTTTGGGAAGCCACTCAGGTGAGACATGTTTGCTGTTACATCACTATGGAACTTTTAAAAAAAATGCAGTCCAGGCTTACAGCTGGAAATGTTACTCATCCCAGTCAAAGAACTCAGAATGTATGGAGACTTTAATATGCCTAAGGCTACTCAGATATAGTTAATATGGTGGCATACAACTATACAGGTAGTCCTTGACTTATGACCACAATTGAACCAAAAATGTATGTTGTTAAGTGAGAAATTTGTTATGTGAGTTTTGCCCCATTTACAACTTTTCTTGCCACGTTTGTCAAGTGAATTACTGCATTGTTAAATTAGTAACACAGTTGTTAAATGAATCTGACTTCTACATTGACTTTGCTCGTCAAGAGGTTGCAAAAGGTGATCGAGTGACCACAGGACACTACATCTGTCATAAATATAAACCCATTGACAAGTATCTGAATGTAAATCATGTGATCTTGGGCATGCTGTAACAGTCATAAGTGTGAAAAATAGCAATAGCAATAGCACTTATATTTATATACTGCTTCACAGTGCTTTACAGCCATTTCTGAGTGGTTTTACAGAGTCAGCATATTGCCTCCAACAATCTGGGTCCCCATTTTTCTGACCTTTGAAGGATGGAAGGCTAAGTCAACCCTGAACCCATGAGATTCGAACTGCCAAATTGCAGGCAGCCGGCAGACACAAGAAGTAGTCTGTATTCTAACCATTGCGCCACCAGGGCTCTAGGTCATCATTTTCAATGATGTTGTAACTTTGAATGATCACTAAATGAACTGTTGTAAGTTGAGGACTACCTCTATTTTTATTAAAGTTTCTGAACTTGGTTCTAAATCAAGATCTTTAAGCTCTGAAATAGTTTTCTGGCCACATCTGGAAACCATCAGTTTTAGAAAACTGTATTAGTCTTTACTTACTGATTATTGTTTATACCCAGTGAAACTTTTCTCCTATCTTAACATTCTTTTTCAGTCAGAGGGAATCCAGAACATTTTTTAAATGCTGAACTTTGTCCAAAGAGATAAAACCATGTGACAGTAAAGATAAAGGAGAATTTATTCTTCCTCTTTTCCACCTGTTTTAAGTATTTCCCTCCCCTCCAACATGCCCTCCCTTTCTTGTCCTCAATTTCAGTTCTTGGAAATAAATGGCTCCATGCAATATTATTGGCTGCTTTCCAGAAGCTTATGAGCTCTGCTGTGGGCCCCTGGCATGAATTGAAATTTGAGTTCCACAGGGTACTGAAATCATGGATATCAAGGCTATAAAAACATTAGTGTCTCCTGGAAAGAGAGTTGTAAATTCTTCAGAATTCCCACCAAGACTGTTAAAGATTTCTTTCTTTTCTCCAAGTGCCATGAAAGAGGCTCTGCAATAAATTTGGGAACTGCAGATGTCATTAATATATTTGAGCATTTGTTTTTTTGGCACAGCATAAATATTATGTGCCTTAAAATATTAATTCATAGTCTTATTCTTGAACAGGTTTCAACATTGCTTTGATGGATCCTTCCCCCAATATATACATGTTACATAACCATGCATTTCTTACAATCTTAATATGCACATTATAATTAGATGCAGTATACTGTTTGACAAAGGTATCTTAATATAATAAAATTACCTTTTAGAAATGTAAAACATCCCTATATATATACATATAAATTTAAAAAATACCTTAACATTTGCTCTCAGGCAAAACTCTATAGCATTATACTCATCTGTACAATTACCCAGACCTACTGGATAGATTAGTTCTTCCTTCTGTAGAAACAACATAATGATTTGTAAAAAATAAGACAACTTATATATTAATAAGTCAGCTTTGGAAAAAATGTGCATAAATTTATTTCAATTTAAAAAAAACAATAAATTTCTCAATACAATAGGCTAAAATAAAATGTTCAGCTCCAGAAATCCAGCATGACATTTACAATAGTAATATTATGACATTTACATTCCACAAATTTCCCAAGGATTTCAGGTCACTATATGAAGTTCGTTTTTATCCACTGTCTTTGTTTGATCTAAATGAGGTAAATTAAAGCATGACATAGGTGACATTCAATTCCATTAGTACCATGACCTCATGGGACCTGAATTCTAAGAACTATATTTAGCCCTCTGTGCATTTTAACTTTTCTTCAGTCATGTACGGTACATTTTCTTTCTACATTCCTGTTTTTTACATGATAATCTTTGACGCTGTTTAAGAGAAAACATATTGATAACTGTACAAGATACAAGGGAGCTTAATGGTTGGTGTAATTGTACCTCAGATAGGTTTAATGGTTCATAAAAATCATCTGCCCCATCCTAGACTGGAAATTTAGAGGAATACATAAAGGTCTCCTATTAGTTATAAAACTATAATGAATATCTTAATTAAAGCAATAGTGGCTGTTCCATATTAACATACTCCTAATAGGCTATTACTATTGGACAAGAATACCCGACGCTGATTGGCTACTTTACTCGACACTGATTGGCCAATAATAGCAAGCCTATGATTGGCCAATTTAAGCAGTGGGAAAAATAAGTAGCCGTCATTGGACACTAGCCGCGAGCAGCTTCTCTATATAAAGAGCTGCCGCGGCTCCTGGTTAAAACGGACTTTCTGCACTAAATAAAAGAGCTGAAGTTACGCTGGTCTCCAAGTCTCCTTCTTCCGCGAACACAACAGTGGCCTTCATAGCTGCTCTATTTCAGTTAAAGTTTATCTGCTTTGGTGACCTGCCTTGCTTTACCCAATTTATACAGAACAAGTAATAATAATATATCAACAGAAAGCTCCTTTTCTCCTTTCCTTCTCAATTTATCTCTCTCTCCTTGCCCCCTCTACTCTCTTACCTCCCCCTCGTCTCCATAAAGCATGCATCTCAATTACACAGTTCCCAGACTAATTTTTTAGTTTTGCCTCAATCTAGTAGCAAAACCAGGCATGGCATATCTCTAAACTTGAGGGCAGGAAGAGGTTTTTTTTTTTCTGATTTGGGCCAGAAGAATGAGAAATGAGAAAGCCTTTTCTCTTGCATCATATCCTCCCCTCCCCTTGCCAGTTTTTAGAAGAGAATTCTCCATAAAACCAGACTCTCTGGCTTCAGCAAACTCCCTGCACATGTCAACAAGAAATAGTATCATGGAATTTGCAAGGATCTTTTGTTCTCACTTTCCTTTTGTTTCCTAAACTCCAAAGCTCCCTTCACAAATGGCTCTCAGTAGTATCCCATTGGCCAACTTATGGCAATGAAAAAGTGCAGTCTAAGCTTACTTTCGCTAAACAAAATCAGTTGCTTCTTTGTTTGTTTGTTTTTGAAAACTGGTATTTCATGTGATCTTTCCAACCATTTCAGAATCAGGAAAGAATCTTACAAAATACAAGTGTTTTGTTTAAACCCAGTTGTTTCTACTACTTATCTCTAAGGCTGTATTAAAAGACTCGGCATGCCATGAAAATCTAAATGTTTCTGGATCACAATACAATTAATATTAGCAATTTACGTTAAATAGTCTGTACCACATAGTCTAAACCATGAAGAAAGAGTATCTAGCACAGTATCTAGTGCAATGTTTCTCAATTTTGACAATTTTAAGATTTTGGAATTCAATTCCCAGAATTCCCCAGCCAGCATAGGGAGTTGAATTCTGCATGTCATAAAGTTGTGAAATGCTGAAAAATGCTGGTCTAGTAGCAAGATCCAAACACCACAGAATACAGTAGCCCTGCAAAAATAGGGTCCTTCAAAACAATTTAGCTCTGTCCCTTTAAAAAATATCATATTCACAATCCCTTATGGTCTGCAGGGGTAAGATGATATTTGGGCAGAAGGAGAGTGGGGCTGGATATGCCTTTACCCTTTCATCCAGAGTGGCTCCCTCCTTATGCTACTGCAAGTTTCAAATAATTTTTTGTCCTTAAAATGGATAATCACCATGTTTGAAAGTGAGATCACTGGCAAAATAGTTGAGTTTCCATCCACTACTACATAAATCAACACAGTCCTTGATTTGTTTGATGATCTAACTACCAATAGATCATCAGGAAAATATTATTTCAAGGATAACACCATTCCTTGTTAATGAGTGCTGAAAATTTGCGAGCCACAAAAATATGAAGGACCAAAAGACAAGCAGCAAAAAAGTATAAAAACTCTGCCAGTGGTCCAGACTCCAGAGCTTTGTAATCCAAATATAGCAATCCAACTTTGTCTCCATAGTAGTGAACATATTTCCTAACTAATAACCAATTTCAGCAAATTGTGTATCTAACTTGCCTTTTATAAACCTTCTACATAGTTCTGCCTATATTATTATTTCTTCCCTTTCATAACATTAAAAAATTTTAAAACCCCATAACTTACATAGCTTCAAATCCCCTTAATCTTAGACATAGATCCATTTACATTGGTCCAATTGGAAATGTTTCCAAATGTTCTCCTAGACACCCCAATTTGCATTTGCTTCATAATAATTTTTCTTCATGAATATAATCTCAGCTATGTTCTAGAGCAGGGGTGTCAAACTTGTGTTGTCACATCATTGTCATGTGACTTATCGCAACTTCCTCCCCCCCTTTGCTAAACTGGATGTGGCTGTGGCCAGCGTGTGATGCATTTGGCCTGCAGGCCGCAAGTTTGACACCCCTGTTCTTGAGAATAAAGATGTCAACAAATGTCTGAAGCCTGCATTCTCATTTTGGGGCAATGTTGGCCATCTTTATCCCACCTCTCCTCTTAAACTGGCAGTATAATCAATGTATAGGTGAATCATAGAACAATATAGGGGAAGTGTCCACAGAGAAGATAAGTGACTTGAAATTTCTTACATACATTTCTTACATACAGTATATGCATTATATTCTGTTACCAACATCTAATGAGGCATATTATTGTTGTGACACTTCTGACTCCATGATTGGAAAATAATAGGTACTGGTAACTTGGTTTCTCTTAAAATAACTTATCACAGTGTTTACAGGGGCTGAAGGAGAGGCTATTTGTGTGTGCGTATTCAAAGCACAGGACAGAAACTGATGCTCATAACAATGCACTCCTTTAATCCTAATATTCAGATACACATAGCATTAGGTTCCTGTATCTCTCATATCTAAAATCTCACATTTTGTTTTGGTCTCTTATCCACATGTATTGCTGTATGGCCATAGTGACAATGAACTAAGCATCATATGGAAATGAGAGATCTAATATGATAAGTGTTTATGAGAATTACCCTAATACTCTTATCAATGGAATTAATGAGTTGACACTAAGATATCACTATTTCCATGAAGATGGGTTTCTGTTCACATAGCCTGATCACACATACACACAAACCACAGAAGTTAACTTATGGCCACTTCTGACCTTGGGTTGACTCTGAAAAAGTAGTCCAGATGTGAAAGTGACCATACAATGTGGCCTATTAATTACATGAGAGCAGTTCAGACTCTGAATACCGAGTCTTGGGATTTCTGTTTGTTTTCTCATTTGATAAACTCAGGTCCTAAATGCTATCCCTTGAAAGCAATGCATAAGAGTCCATGAGCTGTAGGAGGCAACAGGCATACCACTTTCTTTCCCAAGTTCACACACACACACACACACACACACACACAACTCACCTCCACATCTTCTATACTATAGCATAATACAAGAGAAATGGAGAAAGAAGACAAGGAAGGCTATCCACCCACCCCCATGCTGAGCCTGAGTAGACTTTGTGAGAAAGCTTCACTCCATCTGCAGCCTAGCCCGGTGGGAGTCAATTAATTCTGAATAACCTAAACCGACAGAGGTATTTGCATTCACAACCTGACTGATGACCGTATAAAATTGATTTATGAAATGAAGTGCTTCCCCACCCCTTATCCCCGATTCAGGCCATAATTGATTATATGTGCTGCAATGAAATTAAAGAAAAGAAAAAAATTTAAAAAAGAAAAGAAAAAAGGGAGGCCCCACAGACATTGCTCTATATTCTGAAAGTTTCCTGGGATTAGCTGTTCTATTCATCACTTATCATTTTTTATTTAAAATCTTGCTTCCCATCCCCTTCGCTGATGCAAAACCTTTGTTACATTAGCTGCTTCTCATGATAATGTGCTGCATGGTGAAAATTACAAACAAAAGCTATAGCAGTCAGGATAAGTGCAGTTTAGTTGGTTTAAGGAAAAAGAACTTTATTTGATATGATCTCATGTTGTGTGAATGTGTATCAAAAAGACTTTTCAGCATGATGTGTCAGGTAGTGCCAAGTGATATTGGCATGATGCTGTGGTCCTAAAACTTGGACAAGCTGTTTAAAATGACAAATCATTAAATGCTTCATGCCGGTTGCCGAAAAGTTTTATGGTATGGCTATCTTTGTTCAGTATGTTGGTGAGAGTTTGTGTGGCTGTTACCCTAACACATTTTTAAAGACTATTTTGAGAATTGCATTTTTCTGCTACACAGAAGCATAAATTAATCAACTTCATGTTCTTAAAGTGCTGTTAAAAAAACATTTGATTTCCCTCCCCCCCACATCTCATGAAACACACACACATTCACACACACATACACAAATGACAAGTGGTTCAAGAGCTCCAAGAGGATTTGTCATTTGATGCAGGAGAATCACTTGCTATACACTTAATCTTATGTCACAGTGGCAGCACTGGCTTTTAGTCCCCAGCTAGTTATTCTAGATGCATTGCCTGGAAAGGGTGGACTCAGAATGAAGCAGTCCCCACAACCACTGGCAGTAAGAGGATATGGCTGCTGGTGAGAATCTAGCATAATTTTGAGAGAGGGCGGAGCTGGTGTCATGGCGGTACAGCATGCGATCTTTAAGCTCTAAGATCGCTGCTGATATCTCCATTGCAGGACGGTCCCACTGGACCTAAACCATCCTGTGGAGATGGTGACTGAGGAGGGTACATCCTGTCAATCCCAGGGACATCACAAAGTCCCTGATAGATCCAGAAGAAGGCCTTTTTTCCTGTGCCAGAGAGGCAGCCATTAAAGCTGTTGAATCTGGGACAGCTCCAGAATGGAAGAAAGCTGGAAAGAAAGTGTGTCAGTTTGGTGAGATAATTTTCTACTTATTTTTTTATGGAGAGAACACCCTAAAAGACTAAAAATTAAATTTAAAAGTGAAGATAAAAGTGCTCAAGCAGCAAGATTTAGCATAAATTAAACCTGAAGATTTTTTTTTCTTTTTATTGGAACTTTGGATTTTTGTAAAAACTTTTCAATTTTTAAACTGGACTGGTCTTTCCTTTTTAATTTTTATTTTTTCCTTTCAAAATAACTCTTTGGAAAAGTTTTTTTCTCTTGTTTTTTCTCTTTAATAATTTTAGACTCTTTTTATTTTTTTTATTCCTGATTTTAATATTAGAGCGGAAGGGAAAGGAAAGGGAAATAAGTAGCGCTGCCACTTGGAGACTTGGATACATTATTTTCCTTTTTTGTTGTTGATACATTTGGTGTTACATTCAAGAACTCTGTGCTTTTCATTGAAAAGATAGTGGGAAGAGCATGTCGATAGTTTATGCAGGTGTTCTTCTGTGGAACTACTGATAGCTGGAGTCTGGATTTCAGATTGAAGAAAGAAGATTGAAGTGACCTTGAAAAGAGAACTGGAAATTTTGTTTTTTGATTTAGTAAAGAGCCTTGAACATATAGTGGCAGTATATTTCTTACAGAAATTACTATACAGTAATTCTTACTGACAGAATTGCATTTTCTCTTTCCCTTTTTTTTTTCTACTCCCCCCCAGTTGGATTTTTATATTTGGACTTGAGTCCTATGATGCAGGAATAAGACTACTTTTTCTTTCCCTCTCTCCTCCCTTTGTTCTACCTTTTTAGCAAGGGGAATATACAGATTTCTGTCTTTTTAATATTTTTCCTATTTTTTTTTATTTTTTCCTCCTTTTTCCATTTTATATATTTTTTATTTTTTTTCTACATAATTGGAACCAATTGGATTAAGGTATTCAAGTGCCTGAAGATTTTTTTTTTCTTCCCTTTTTTATTTTTATTTTTTACTCTTATTTTATTTTACTGGAGTGGCAGTTGGTTGCTCTTGCTTTTTTTCCTCAATTTTCCTATTAAGTATTCTAAGATGAGCAGAAACATACCAGCCTCAGATTCTTCAATCCTGACTTCCTCCTCCTCACCATCTGGAGGACAACGATCAATATAGGTGATGTTACAACAAGAGAAGGAGAAAGAAGTGACATTGCAGATGATTATGCAAGGAATTCAAAAGATATAAGTAAAACAAATAATATTGAAAAGAGAATGGAGAATATTGAGCAAAGAACTAAAAAGACAGATGAGAAAATTGGAAATATTCAACAGATGATGAAATACAAGGATAGAATCAAGAAAATTGAAAAACGAGATGTATAAAGAAGTAACATGATTGAAGATATGGATACCCAATTGAGTGAAGTGGAAAGAGGCAAGGGCAGATCTCTGTAATCATTGGGATGGGGAATTAATAGATTAGAATTCTATCTTAGATTTCAAAATATAGAAGAAGAAGAAAAGTGTGAAACCTTACTGAAATGATGACAGAAATCCTGGCAGAAGCATTAGAGGTAACTAAAGAGAAGATGATGGATGGAATGGACAAGGTTTTTTTTTTTTTTTTTTTAAAGTTTTTTATTAATTTTCTACAGACAAACAAACATACAAAACATTAAAAACATCTACTCTCATATATACTTCCGGTGTATCGGTTGGTTCATCAGTTTTGTGCATTCATTTTATAGTGTCAATTACAATTATATTGCATAACCACTCATATTGTCAATCCATATTCTAATATTACTAAAAAAAAAAAAAAAAAAAATCTTTTTCTGACTATACTTTTAATCATTCATGCTTTGCGAGATAACAATACTTCAAACAGTTTATTCTATAATTTATCGTATAATCATAACAAATCAATCCTAAAAACTCTTCATATATATAATATTAATGCTCTATTATTGTATTTTATCATCTAACCATTGATAAAAAAAAACCCAAATTGCATAAAATTGTTTATCTTCTTGTTCTCTAATTTCAAATGTCAATCTACTCATCTCAGCACATTCCAATATTTTCTTAATAATTTCTTCCTGCAATGGTATTTTCTCATTCTGGACAAGGTTTTTTGTGTTTATACACGATATACGATGAGAAATAAATTGCCAAGAGAAGTTCATACCAGATTTACTAAGAAAATAATTAAATAAAAAATACTGCAGGTGGCAAGAGAAAAAACACTAAAGTACAAAGATAAAGAAATAGTGGTACTGAAACAGGTACCGAGAAGCATGAGAGAGATAAGAATATTTATTCTTGACCAAAGAGTTACTTAAGAGAGGAATAAATTACAGATGGCTGATACCAGAAGTCTCATGTTTACCTGGCAGGAACAAAGACACAGAATTGATACAGTTGATTGATACATTCTATCTGGAATATTTCAGAGGAAGGGAGGAAGATACAAGAAAAGAAGAGTTGTTAATTGAATTTCAAGAGGAATGTGTTGCAGTAATTGAAAAAGAAGGAGCTGTAGGAGGTGTACCCAGAGAACAACAAGAACCAAAATCTACTAGAGCAATAAGTCCTTCTTATAAAGTCTAAAATGGATGAGAGAAAACTGATTACAATTAATATAAATGTACTTAATTCAGCTATTAAAAAGAATAAAAATATTTCATAAGTTAGAGAAATTAAAATTTGATACAATCTGCCTACAAAAAGTACATATTAAATATATATATATATATTGAAACAACAAAAATTAGGGAAATTATTTACAGCATTGACAGTGTAAAAACAGAGGAGTGGTGTTTACATTAGAGATACAATCCCTGCAGAATGATGATGGAAGGATTTTGATGGGTGGAGATAATGGGCAATAATCTAAAGATACTTTTAATAGCAATTTATGCTCCAAATGATAATCAAGAAGATTTTTACAGAAAATTACATAAGAAAATAATTGAGCTGGACTATGCTAATATCTGTCTGATGGGAGATTTTAATGGAATAAGAAATGACAAATTGGACTGTAAAACACATAAAACAGCAAAGAAAGCTAGAAAGACATTGCCAAAATCCTTCTTTCGAATGGTAGATGAGATAAACTTAAAAGATGCACAGAGAGAGAGAAAAACAGAAAATAAACAATATACCTTTTATTCAAATAGACATGCATCATGGTCTAGAATAGATATGATATGGATGTCAACAGAATTGCTTTCTAACATGCAAGACATTGAAATAGAAGCAAATATCTGGGCAGATTACAATCCAATAACACTTGTATGGAAAGGACAAAAAAGGAGATCTAGATGGACTTTAAATAATATGATATTAAAGGAAAAAGACTTTAAACAGAAAATTGAGAGAGAATTGACCTTTTTCTTCAAAGAAAACACAAAAGAGGATACATCATTACAGAACCTCTGGTCCATGATGAAAGCTTATATAAGAGGCTTGATAATGGACTATACAAGGAAAAGAAATATAAAACAGAAAGAAACCTTTAACATATTGAAAGATGATTACAAGAAGTTGGAAAAAGAACTACAGAAATTTCCACAAAAAAAGGACATTAAAATTAAAATGGATATAACTATACATAAAATGGGGATAATGGAAAAAGAAGAATAGCACAAAAAATTAAAAATGCTAAGCAGAACTATTTCAAAGATGCAAACAAACCAGGCAGATGGCTCGCATATAAATTGAGAAAGGAAGGAGACTCGAGAAGGATACATCAATTAATAAATGAACAAGGACATGTATGCTATGGAAATGCAGAGAAGAAGAAAATATTCAAGATTATTATGGAAAACTGTACCATCAAGAAGAAAGAATTCAACAATACTTACAAGAAGCAAATTTGCCTCAGATATCCAAAGATATTGAAATAATGTTAGAAAGTAACATAACAATGATGGAATTAACAGAAGCTTTAAAAAAACAAAACATTGGGAAAGCACCAGGTCCAAACTGTTTGCCAGTGGAATTTTATAAGACATTCCAGGAAACATTGAATCTTCACTTATTAGAAGTTATGAATGAAGTTATGACAAAGAAGAGAATAACCAAAATATGGTCAGAAGCATATATCACACTTGGTAAAAAATTTACTCAAGCCATAGAAACAATATATCATAAATAAACTGCAAAGGTTATGATAAATGGAGAGTTAACAGACTTTATAGACATAAGAAAAGGTACTAGACAAGGCTGTCCACTGTCGCTTATGTTGTTTGTGTTAACACTGGAAGTGCTGAATAGGAACATCAGAGAAGAAAAAGAAATAAAAGGAATGAAAATTAAAAAGGAAGAGTATAAATTACAAGCTTTTGCAGATGACTTGGTATTTATATTAGAGGATCCATTGGAGTCAGCACCTAAACTGATAGAAAAGATAGAAGAGTATGGGAAAGTAGCAGGTTTGAAAATAAATAAAGATAAAACAAAGATTTTAGCAAAGAACATGTTAGTAAAATGAAAGAAAGAATTGGAGGAAGTTTTGGGGAACCAGGTCACAAATAAGGTTAAGTATTTAGGGATACACATAACACCAAGATGTAGCACACTTAAGGAGGATAATTATCTTAAACTTAAACAATAGATTGCAACAGACTTGATAAAATGGGAAAATTTACCATTATCACTGATTGGGAGAATATCTACAATGAAGATGAATGTATTGCCCAGAATCTTATACTTATTCCAGACAATTCCAATCAGATCAGGGAAAGAATTTTTTGAAGATTTAAACAAAATAGTGCTAAAATACATTTGGCAGGGGAAGAAAGTGAGAATAAAACTTAAATTGTTACGAATAAGAGGAGGATTTACTTTGCCCAATTGGGAATTATACTACCAAGTGATGAGTCTGATGTGGGTAAAGGAGTGGGTAACACTAAGAAATATTAGACTTTTGAATTTAGAAGGACACGACCTGCTGTTAGGGTGGCATGCCTTCCTCTGGTATAAGGGAACTAAAACGCAGGGGTATTTAGAAGACATTATATATCTACTGTTGAAGCTTTTTCCTATCCAATAATATATAAAAAGGAACAAACAGTTAGATATGGGGAGTTATTTAATGAAAAGGGTGAACTTAAATCTATGCAAGCATTGGAAGAACAAGGTGTAAAAATGAATTGGTTTTCATATTTGCAAATACAATCTAGATTTGATAAAGATGTTAAAACAGAAGGTATCTATGATAAATTGACTGATTTAGATAAAATTTTGACAGGTGCTGATGAAAAAGTAAAAAAACTTTATGGACATTTGCTTAAATTAGAGGAAGAACAAGTAAAAGAAACAATGATTGCATGGGGGAAAAATTTTGGATATGGGATTGACTTAGATAAATGGCAAAACTTGTGGTCTCAAAATTATAAAATGATAATGTCAACTGCATATAAAGAAAATTTGTATAAGATGTTTTACAGGTGGCACTTACCCCCGATGAGAATTGCGAGGATGTTCAAGAATAAATCGGACAAATGTTGGAAATGTCATCAGATACCTGCATCATATTACCACATGTGGTGGATATGCTCAGATGCAAAAAGATATTGGACTATAATTCACACGTGGTTGGAAAAAAATGACAAAACAACACAGAGACTTTAAACCTGAGATATTCCCAGATACCTGGGAATTATACTGAAAATATATTGTAAAGAATTGAAATATTTGATTGTAAATGATTTAACAGTGGCTAGAATTGTATTTGCTAAGAATTGGAAAAATGAAAAAATACCTATCCAGGAGGAAATTATTAAGAAAATCATGGACTGTGCCGAAATGAGTAAATTGACATTTGAAATTAGAGAACAAGAGGATAAACAATTTTATATGACATGGGGTTTATTTTATCAATAGTTTGATAAAAAGACATGGTAAAGAAATAGACTAGTAAGTCTTACAATAAAAGTTAATAGATTGATATAGAATACAGTATAAAATATATAACCATTGGATAAATGTATAAGATTAAATCATAATGAAAATTAGAATATCTCATATAAAATGATGGAAAATAGTTTAGTCAAATGAACGTTTAATAATTGATATTATATAAGCACAAGCTAGATTGATAAGGTGAGAATTTATACAACTTGCGAGTAACGGTAGAAAAAGGATTGCACAAAAGATTGTAACCAATTGACACACTGTACGTATATAATTGAAAGAGGTTTTTATGTTTTGTTTGTATGTGTGTTGTAAAAAATAAAAAACTTTGTTTTTTTTTAAAATCTAGCATCATTTTGCCTTTTATCAATCTGCTGCCTGAAGTGACCATTTCACTCTACCTAATGGTGGGCTGTTTTCATCATAATGCCAGGACTAACAGACCAGGATATTTGTACCTCAGGGTTGCAGTCCTTGGCATTCTCTGAGCTTCATGGTTTTCTTGCAGATGTTTCATTAGTCAACTAGGTAACAGTGCTAGGTAAAGCTATAACTAATGTTACCTAAATTGTTAAAGAAACATCTGCAAGAAAACAAACAGCCTCAAAGAGTACCAAGAACTCCACAATGCCGAGACCTTTATTCAGTATTTTATGTGTGACAGAATTTATACATAATGTGACATGGGCTCATTACATCTCACAAACACCAAACCAAGTATTTTGTGGTTTATCATGATATGTGAACAAGCATATTGCTTGCAGATATAATAAAAACATATTGTGTAATTACATTTTGTACAGAATTGGATAAAACCAATTGCACGTTTTTTTACAGGGGAGATAAGCTTAGTGCATTTGAAATAGCCATAGCAGTCAACTTCTCAAGTTTAACATAATATTTATTTTCCTACATTATTCTACATTTTAACATTCTAAAGTGGACAATAAATAATTTGATAAATCTGGATGGTACATTTTAGTTTGCAGAAAATTATTTGACATAGTTAAGTTCCAGGGAAAAGGGACTAGTATAAAACTAATATTCCAGATGTTCATATAGCATGCTTTGCTCTGAAATTTAGTTGTCTCTTCTTTGTTGTTAACTGCAGTTTGAAGAGGACGCAATAATGGAATGATTTTACCTAGTTTCTCTATTTGTTAGAATGATCTTAGGGGTTGTGTTTCATTACTATTTACATGTGGGAAGTTAACTGCTGCTCATACTGAATTCAGGAGTCAGCCTGTAACAGTGAGACAACAGTAAGGAGGAGGGAGAAGAGACAATAGACAGGCTGATCTCATGCAAGGAAGGACAGCAATGCTGGCTTGAGACACTGGCTGCCTCAGTCAGACTCCCCTCCCTGAAGCCAGCACTGCTAAAATTTTATGGGAACATGTTCCTGTAGATACTTTCCAATGCCACCCAAATCAAGCTGCATCCCTTTATTTTATGTAGGCAGAGTCTAAATCAGTGGTTCCAGTTTTTGGGGCATCAGGGACTGGTTCCATGGAGAGAGGTTTTTCCGCAGACTGGATGGAGGGCCAGATACAGATACAGATAATCAGAGTTGGAAGGGACTTTGTAGGTCATCTAGTCCAACACCCCACCCAAGCGGGAGACCCTCCACCATTTCTGACAAATGGCAGTCCAACCTCTTCTTGAAAGTCTCAAGTGATGGTGCTCCCACAACTTCCGAGGGCAAGCTGTTCCACTGATTGATTGTTCTCACTATCAGAAAGTTTCTCCTTGTTTCCAGGTTAAATCTCTCCTTGTTCAGTTTCCATCGATTATTCCTTGTCTGGCCTACAGGAGCTTTAGAAAATAGCTTGACTCCTTCCTCCCTGTGGCAGCCCCTTAAATATTGGCAGACTGCTATCATGTCTCCCCTAGTCTTTCTCTTCACTAGACTAGCCAAGCCCAGTTCCTGCAACCATTTGTTGTATGTTTTAGCCTCCAGTCCTCTAATCATCTTAGTTGGTCTTCTCTGTACTTTTTCTAGAGTCTCAACATATTTTTTTATGATGTGGTGAACAAAACTGGTTGCAGTACTCTAGGTGTGGTCTTACTAAGGCTTTATAGAGTAGTATTAGTACTTCCCTTGATCTTGACTGTATCTCTCTGTTAATACAATTTAGGATTGCATTAGCTTTTTTGGCGGCTGCTGCACACTGCTGGCTCATATTTAGATGGTTGTCCACCAAGACTCCAAGATCCCTCTCACAGTTACTGCTATTGAGCCTGGTTTCACCCAGTCTGTATGAGTACTTTTGGTTTTTCTTGCCTAAGTGTAGGATTTTACTTTCCTCTATAATGAATTTCATTTTATTAGATATGGCCCAGTGTTCTAGTCTATCAAGATCCATGTGGATCTTGAGCCTATCTTCTTGGGTGTTAGCTATTCCTGCCAGCTTAATATCATCTGCAAATTTGGTAAGTTCCCCTTCTATTTCCTCATCTAAGTCATTAACGAAGATATTGAAGAGTACTGGGCCTAAGACGGAACTTTGTGGCATCCCACTGCTTACTTCCCACCCATTAAGGACTACTCGTCTAGTACGGTTTGCTAGCCAGTTGTGAATCCATCCAGTGGTGGTGCTATCAATTCCATTTTTTTCTAGCTTACTAAGAAGTAGGTTGTGGTCTACTTTATCGAATGCCTTGCTGGAATCTAAATATATTATGTCCACAGTATTTTGCTGGTCTACTAATTTAGTCACTGTGTTGAAGAATGAAATAAGATTGGTTTGGCATGATCTGTTCTTTACAAATGCATGCTAGTCATTACTTTACTTGTTTCTAGATGTTGGCAGATCTGTTTTTTATTATCTTTTCCAGTATCTTCCTGGGTATTGATGTTAGGCTGATTGGTCTACAGTTTCCTGGGTCTGTTTTTTTTTTCTTTTTTGAAGATGGGAACCACGCTCTTTTCCAGTCCTCTGGTAGTTCCCTGGTGCTCCAGGATTTTTGAAAGATATGGTTCTGAGATGACCTCTGCCAGCTCCTTTAAAACTCTGGGATGTAATCTATCAGGCCCCGGTGATTTGTTTTCATCAAGATCAGACAGGTCTTCTCTTAATATTATTTTGCTTATTTTAACTTTTATTTCTGGTCTGTCTTTTACAGTTATGTTTTGGGTGGGTTGAGCTACAGTTTCTTTTTGTGTGAAGACAGATGCAAAGAATGAGTTAAGCAGTTCTGCTTTCTCTCTGTTGTCTGTTACTTCCTTGCCATCTTCTTTCTTTAGTGGACTGACTGTTTCCTTGATTTTTTTCTTGTTATTTATATGTTGGAAATAAACTTTTTTTATTATCTTTGACTTTTGTTGCAAGTCTTTGCTCATTTTGAGCCTATGCTATCCTGACTTCGTCTTTGCAGATTCTGGCTATCTGCTGATATTCTGCCTTAGTTGTATATCCTTTTTTCCATTTTTTGTACTTGTCCTTTTTTCCTTTCAATTTGCCAGAGAGATCTTTGTGTAGCCATGCTGGTTTCTTCTTGGATTTCTTGTTTTTCTTTCTCAGTGGTATTGTGCTGGTCTGGGCTTCTATGATCATACTTTTCAGAGTTTCCCAAGATTCTTGAGTTGTTTTCTCCATTAGGATTTTCATCCATGGAATCTTTCCCAAGTTCTCTTTGAGTTTATTGAAATCAGCACTTTTAAAATCCAAGATTCTGGTGTCATTATGTTCTGTTGTTTGTGTTTGTGTTATGTTGAATTCTAGTATTACATGGTCACTCTCACCCAAGGTTCCTGCAGTTTCAACTCCCTCTATCACTTCTCTGTTTGTAAGAATTAAGTCCAGTATGGCTGTCCCTCTAGTTTCACTCTATACTTTTTGGGCAACAAAGTTGTCAGCTAGGTTGGTTAGGAACTTATTTGATTTCTCACTTGGTGCAGAATTAGTTTTCCAATTGATATCAGGATAATTGAAGTCTCCCATTATTATTGTTGTGTATTGTTGTGTGGGCCATGATTCCATGTGCTGTCTGTATCCCACAGATGGGGCTTCTATTGTTTGCATGGTTTCTGGCATGCTGCAGCCAGGTGCTGGTCCACAGACCGGGAGTTGGGGACCCCTGCTTTAAATAACAATATGGAAACCCTCCTGCCCCAGTTTAAATACAGCCAGAAATTAGTCATCAGTCATCTCAGAAGGGTGCTGTGGTCTCCCAAGAAAACTCTTATTTCTGCTCTTCACAATTGAATTGTGTTGATTGAATGTAACAGTGTAATATTTTCTACCCATAAGGCTTTACATTCCTGAGGTTGGAAAGCAAAGAGGTGTCTCTTCTTTAGGGCTATTGAAGAGAAATAGTTGGCAACCACAAGAATCTGAATTGATGCAATTTATGTCATCTGTCCAAGCCCAACAGCAGCTTCTTCACAAATGTTAAAATCATTAAGTCTCTGTTCTTTCATATCTTCTCTGTAAACAAACAATAAGTTTTCTCTCTATGCCTATCGCTGTCCTCATTTCTCTCTGCCCCAAAATTGAGGTCTGGGAGTTTTTATTTTTTTTACTGTTAAAGGGTCACCTGTAGGGGATTTTCAACCAGTGAGGTCTGTTGTCAGTGAAACTTCTTCCAACTTAGACTATTCTCAGTTGGAGGGGGGTAAGGAGGGGGGTGAGGAAATTCCAGCTAGGGATGCTTTCTTCAGATTGTATTCTCTTTAAATGGAAATTCCATCTGTTTCTTCCTTAGGGAGGCGAACCGAATTACCATGGAAAGCAGACAAAAAGCGTGCATTAGATTTGTTGCTTAATTTTAGAGAAATCATGTTTCCCAGAAGTAATGTTGCTGCTTAGTTCTCTTCTTGCCCCTGATTTTTCTTACAAAAATGGGAAAGAAAAGAATTTAAAGGACATTCTTTATTTTCCCCACAGCTGCCTCCTGAGCCCCCCTTGCTCCTTTTTGCCTAGGCATGCTGGGTAATGCCATGTATTCTTAGACTCCCAGTGGCCCCCCATTCCTGTCAATTAGTTACGGAACGCTCCTGGGATTCATGCCTGACAGCTCTGGCAAAGCAGGAGAAATGGTCTCAGTAGGGAGCAAGGGGCCTGCCTTCTTTCTTCCACAAGAAATACCTTTCTCAGCAAGGCTTTGTCATAGCTGCCCCTGCCCCCTATCTACACACATCCACATACATATGTGCATGCATATTGTGCCTGATTGTGAGAACTTTTGGTACGGTACAGAACCAACTGAAGAAATGTTGACGGACTGAAATAAAGTATACTAAAACCTCCTGATTTCCCTCAGCTCCTCTGTGGCCACTCTTAGGAGTGGTTGCTATAACAAAACTTCCTCTCAATTATGCAGCTATAAGACATTTATCTTCTTCAGTGTCCATGATTTCCACTCACTGACAAAAAAAATAAGATTGGGGGGGGGGGCGGTGGAATTGGATGAGTTTCTGATTACAGATTGTGAGAAAACCAATTATGAGGTTATTCTGTTCTTTTTCAATAGAATGAAATTCAAATTAAAGGTAAGAATGTGTTCCTATAGTAAGTTCTAGAAAGAAAATTTCCACTTCTTTGTTGCTCATTTGTTTCATATCAATTGGCTTCTCTTGCATTATTTCTATTAATTATCTCTTAATTTCTAGAATACCTATTCAACCAAGTTACTTTTCAGTTGGTTTTTGGGAGAGTTTTTCAGACCCAGGTCTCATGTCACCCATCAAGAAAGTTATAGAAACTTTCTAGCAAAGAAGACCATCACCCATCTGAGATAGATTAAGAGAATTTTAGTTTGGGGAAAAAGTTTTATCCATACTTCTTTGCCATTTGCCTCTCAACATCCCCTAACTATGCTGCTATATACCCTGTCCCAGAAAACCCACAGATGTCATCTTAAATGTTTTCTTGAAGGACAAATGACAACTTAGGAATATGGCTGGGTGAAGGAATTTGCCAGTGAAATGGAACTTCACAAGTGCCTTCTCCCAATCCCCCATGACCCAACATTAGCACAAATGAGATGTCCTTTTCTTCAAAATATGCCTTCTGCATTTCTACAGAACAGTTGTAGCCACTGAAGCCACACAAGGAAAATATCTGCCTCTGTGACATTCTTCCTTGTGTCCATTTATTCCTATCTTCAGTTTCCTGTTGGACTTTAACCAGATATCAATGGGAAGACCTCATCCCTTAAATCACAGTTACTAAAGTTACTCAAGAATCCTTGTTGAGGGATTCGGCCAAAAGCTTTTGGGGAGTATGACATCCTCTGGTTCACCTGTATTCCATATCTTCTCAAATAGTCCAAACTTTCCTTTGTCCCTTACTCTCTAGGCAAAGAAGGCCTGAAATAGCACAGAAAAAGGAGGATGCTGATCTGTTACTGCTGAGATGCTATTAGAGTTTCCCAATGCCATGTCTATGCAGTAGCAGGGCAGTCATAATGGCAGGGCAATATTCTTCTCACAGCTTCCTCAGTCCTGACGGATGGGAAAAGGAGATCAGTCTAGATGGTGAATATGCAATCCAGCAAGCTAAATGGTTAACCTTCTTTGCAGTTTTTAGGAATAGCTACCAAAATAAAGTGTGTTTTTGCTTCACTGTTCTTTATTATACCTTATCATTTCTTAAGTTCCTTTATTAACCCTTGCCATTTTCTTTCATCCTATTTTTTTCTCAGGAGAATATACTTAACAATACTACAGCATAGCCCCTGGTTAAAAAAACAAAACAAAACAACTCATATAGAAGTAGAAAGAGAGGTAGAACTTATCCCCACCAATCTTGCATTTAAGTATAGCTTCTTTTTCCAGTCTATCATTTTTTTAATTTCTTTTTAAAAATATATATTTTTATTGTTTTTTCTAATCCCCAGTTTCCTGCTTAATTCTAGTCTCTAACAACATACTGAAGCCTGAAGCCATGAAGGTAGATGATATATACGGTCTTTATCTCTATTTTGTCTCACTTATTGAATTTTTTTTTAAAAATCCCTCTTTCCCTTCATAAGATCACAACCTTTTCTGATAATTCTCCATTCCCAAATTATGCTGTTCCCCTTCCCATGTATATAAGTGGGCAGCTCATCCTGTCTTTCTCACTGCAGCATGAAAATGCCCTGTGATTTTTAGAGAGCATGTTTTAAACACCTGACATAATACAGACTTCCTTTCACTTCTCTCCATATCATTCCTCCCCTCCAACCTCCAATTTTTCAAGGCAGGTGCACTGGTCTTTGTAAATCTATGTTTATACATTGCTTGAGTGATAGATTACTGGCACAAAGCATCCCCAGGTTAATATCCTGTCACTCAGGCAGCACAAAAAAAAATCTCTAAAACTTCTGTCCTACTTGCTAAGGGGAAAGACTACAGAGGAATTTTCCTGATGTTTAGGAAGAAATGAAGCCAATCAATAGTTACTGTTAAAGGTTACAGAAAAGTTACTTTTAGTTGTCCCACAGTAAAATGTACAGTAAAACATACAGGGACAAGACCTCTGATGATTAGATTAGAGTTTGATAGTTGTGAAAGCACAAATTATGCCAGCATATTTTTGTCAAATCATAGAATGCAGAAGTGCATATTAATATCCCTTCTTTCTGCAGTTGGTTTAAAATGTGCTGGCTGCTGTATGCAGTTGGTTGCCCGTAGCACTAATAACAATTCATTAGGTTAAAATTCCTGTTTAAAACCTGTTCATGGTTAATTGTCATGGCTGATTGTTAAGCAATTATGTGGTTGCCTTATATATCAACTATTTGTTTATTGACAAATGATACTGTAGTATCATTTTTGGACTTAACCAACAAGTAGACCTGTTTAATAAATTTGAGGGCCCTGCTCATCTTGCAGTCCTCTGCATTCCTACTTCTCTGTTGTCTGCTGGCCTTGTACCTTCAGATTGTCCAGGACTCCAGAGAATACAATGGTCAATTCAGTCTGCAACAATGTAAACGATTGGTAGCAGCAACAGGTGTGGGAGGAACCTTTCTAGTGATCAGAGGGAACTGGGAAGAGTGGGGTCCAATGCAGTTATATAGGTTGTCATTCCCTGTATCAGGGTTCCAAGTAACATCTCCAACCAAGTATAACTCCGAGGCAGGCAATTCCTCAAAGCTACACTTTATTAGAGATGTTATATTGGCATATCTGGGGAAACCCGAATCTGAAGTCTCCCGAGTTTTCCTCACCCAAAGGAAAGTCAAAGTCCCTTCCCCTTTATCCTGTTTTAACCTGTTTATGGTTAATTGTCCATCACATGATCCAATCCATCCACAGTCCCAACTGGAGATGCCTCCCAGTCATGCCTCTCCTGGTGCAGGCTGGATATCCTTGACTCTCAGAGAAACGAATGTTGTGACTATCTATCTCTACCCACTTCATGCATCCCCCCTCCCAGTTTCCTACAGCAGGCTTGGGCACCAAATATGGCAGCCCTGAAGTCCCAAAGAGAAAGATGACCTTTAGGACTGACACACTGCTTGAAAGACATTTTAATCAGAACAGCAGGAGGTAATGATTTTCCCTCAAGTGCACGATCAGTGTGTATAGTTGGTGGAGTTTTTCTTAAACAATAACAACTTTGGAGGAGATCTTGACTTTACTGTAGATGTCATATTTACTTATATCCTGAAAAGGCCTGACTGGAACCAGTTTGTATATATAATAGAAGTAATGGGCTCCCGTGCTAACTGAGATGCTTCAGAATCAAGCCAACAGTTCTCGCATATACCTCAGTTTCATGCAGCTACTGTAGTTAATAGATATAGGTTCCCAGGACTTTCTAATCTAGAGACAGGGTACTTCCAGGCCTTTGCCGAAGATGGCTTGCAAGGCCCCTGATGCAAAGATCCTCCCCTCTAAACTCAAAAGACTACCATCTATTTAAACAGGAGCTGTTTGCTCTAGATGAGATGAGATGAGATGTTTGCTCTACCTATGTTTAGGAAAGATGGCTATAAGGTAGAACAGGCAGGGTTTTTGTTTTTTTTTAATAAAGCCATACTTACTGTTACAGTCCAGCCTATATGCAGAGGGACATTCAGCTCCTAAGCCATAACAATTCTTATTTAGGAGCGTGCTAAACATGACGCTATATGTTTCATGTGAAAACCAACCTTCCTTCCTTCCTTCCTTCCTTCCTTCCTTCCTTCCTTCCTTCCTTCCTTCCTTCCTTCCTTTCTTTCTTTCTTCCTTCCTTCCTTCCTTCCTTCCTTCCATGGTGGAAGTTCATTGCACTTCCATGGTTGGAAGGAGGGGAAAATGGAAGCTTTTCTTCCAAGATTAATACCTGCTTTACATGCAATATTGGGTTGTGATATTGAAGTAAAAGTAAATTAACTCTGTGTGTGGTAATTATAGAACTTTTCTCTGACATATATACAATGGCACACAAGCAATTTAAAAAGCATTGATGGTCATTCCAAATGTTACATATAGTATTATATATAGGTTTACTCTAAGCCAATGGCTGTCTCTCATCTTGTGACAGTTCATTCTCAAAGTTCATTATGTTTTTGTTTTGTTTTTATGGATGAAATGTTTCCTTTGGATTGAGCAGCATCAACTGGTGGTCTGGTTCAATCGGGTGACCCTGAATTATGAGAGACAAAAGATAAAAATCATTATTTATGTTATATTTGTTCAAATATAACTAATCTTTATCATGTCACCTTTATCCTAACTGTGGAGAAACATTTCCAAAATATATTTTGGAATGTATTTTATATGTATTATGTTTGCTGCTAAACAAAACCCATCAGACTTCAATATATCTTATTTTAACCTTTGCTCCAAAGGATACTTTTGATATTGAGTCTTCCAACATTTGGTTCAATGTGTTGCCACCTAGTGGCCAGCTGGCAGACAACAAATTCTTTAAAACTGGGCTGCTAATAGGTTGTATGAAGTAAATATAGAGAGAGTTTTAGAGAAAAGATATTCCTGTCTCTTCAGCTTACCACAAACTCTTAAAGTGATTGTGGACAAATCCTGGAGGTAGCCAATGGCTGTGTATTACTCTTTTTTCTATAGTTTAGGTTGCACTCATGGTTTTCAAACTTGGCAACTTTAAGATGTGGGGATTTCAACTCCCAGAATTCTGCAAAATGCTGGTTGGGGAATTCTGGAAATTGAAATTCACTCTAATTTAAAATTGTTGAGTTTGAAAAAAACTAGTCTGCTCTGAGGTTCCAGGTGTCTGTGAGTTTTTTCCACCTCTTTATACTCTTAAAATATTTATGTTGTCTTGTAAGAGATAGAAAATAAAAACAATAACATGAGAAGAGGCAATCCACCAAGCTTGCTAAAGTAACTTTTAATATTGCCTCATCTTGTCTCATACACAAGTATTTCTTGTATGTGCAGAAGGGAAAAAGGATCTGTATCACTGTCTTATCACCAAGTTTAACCAGTGCCAAGACAATAAGGATGCCTTTACATCATATCCCTCATCAATTCAGAGCTGAATCACTCACCGAACCAGTTGTTATGCCAGTAGGATCCCACCCCTAGCAATATGTCTGGTATGAATAACTATAATTCCCATATTATGCTGGATTCTTCTGTATCCCTGACAAATATTTACTTTGGAAAACAAATTGACTATTTTTATGAGAATAACATTTGGAAAAGTTTTGTGTTTTTTATATATAAGTAGGAATCCTTCATTTTATCTAATTTTTAGATCAGGAATAATTACTTCAATAAAATATGTTAAACCTATTGAATGAATGCTCTCAGGAATTGTTTCAGCACAAATTTGATTGAAGCTACTTAATATTGTAACAGGTTTCACAGATCGTTCAATTGATTCTATCTATTCTGAAAATATTTGTAACTGCTGTTTGATAATCCACTACTTCTGAGCAGACACATCTTCTTTCAAAAATCAAGCAATCCTTGACAACTACAAGCAAACCTGAATGTGTTTATCCTTTTTCTTTTACTGTTTGGTTATGTTAAGCAAACGGAGCAAAGTTGCCATTGGGCCAAAAAAAACAAACAATATCAGTTGGATGTAGAGAAAGTTGACTGTGACTATTCATGAAACTCAGTCCTCTATGTAGAACAGCAAACTAATCAAGGAGAGAACCAATCTAGAACTAAGAAGAATTTTTCTAACAGTTAGAACAATTAATCAGTGGAATAGCTTTCCTCCAGAAGTTGCGAATGCTCTAACACTGGAAGTTTTTTAAAAGATGTTGGATAACCATTTGTCTGAAATGGTACAGGGTTCTTGCTTGAGCAGTAGGTTGGACTAGAATACCACCGAAGTCCCTTCCAACTCTTTTATTCTGTAATGATGTGTTTTAAATGTGGCACTGAGAACACAGAGCATATTTAGTCCATAACTTGGCTTATTGACTCTCACTTCTATCATTTATGGCCTAAAATGTGTGAATCTAGCTAATGGTCAGGTAATAATGAATTGTAGTTCCAATATATTTCTAGACTCCTCTCTAGGACACTAAAAATCTCCATAAACCATTTGAACTATTGCCATCAGGGAGATGCTATAGGTGTCTTAAAATGAGGACTAATAGACTGAAAAACAATTTCTTTTCCAAGACAATAATTGTCTTGAATCCAACAATCCAGCCCTATGTATCATGGCATTTTTAAACTATCTAACTTACAATATGTTTTAGGTAGATTTTAGACTAGGTTTTTAATTATTATTATTTTAATTATTTTAATTTTTAAATACTCTGTAGTGTGATTGTGATGTGGTATTTAGGGCACTATGCTGGAATAGCTTTCAAATTTCATCGTATTTGTAGAATACAATGACAATAAAGGTATTCTATTCTATTCTATTCTATTCTATTCTATTCTATTCTATTCTGTTCTGTTCTGTTCTGTTCTGTTCTGTTCTGTTCTGTTCTGTTCTATATACTTGCAAAGTCCATAGATGACAAAAGCTGGTCTTTAGGCTTCTAAATTCTTGGCAGGAAATGTAATTGCATCAGTTCAAAAATAGTAATATTAAAATGTCCTCAGAATTTATATATTTTTATGATTAACAGTTAAAATGAGAATGTTTTTATTACAGGCAAAATGTGGATAAATGTCCTGCTTCAATTGATATTCTACCCTTCAAAAAGAAAAGATGCAGGCTGGCAAAGCTGATTTTTGGCTGTCAGGTGAAACATTGGAGATTTAGTACTCTGAAGCCGTCTTAAAAGAAAGTCATCAAATCCTGTCTCCTAAGCTTTATCTACTTCATATATTTCCCAAAGGAGAAAATCCTAAAGAACCATTATTGTGAAAACTTTCTCCCAACTATAAATATGCCCATGAATTTGCATTGCATTGTGAGGTCTGAGGCAGTGGTGGGATTCAAATATTTTTGCCACCGATTCGGTGAATGTGGCTTGGTGGGCATGCTTTGTGCGCATGCACATACTTTGCATGCACACATGCGCCAAATGCACACTTTGCACAGGTGCAGAGGCATTTGTGCAGGTGCAGAGGCGTTCTAACTCGCCTCCTGCAAGCCTGCACAATCCCAGATGCCTCAGCAGCTGCTGCACAGCACTATTCTGTGCCACTCAAAGCAGCAGCACTTCAAATTCAGCAGATAAAGGTATATGGGAGCCTGGGCGGGCAGGCAGGCCCAACAGCAGAGCAGTGGAAAGAAGCAATTCGGTCTCCGCTGCTCATCATTGCTACTGGCTCGCTAGAACCGGGCCAAACTGGTAGAATACCACCACTGGTCTGAGGCCTAAAATACAAATATTCTTGCTTGCTCATGGGATTTGAAGGTTAGATCAGTGTGTCATTGTGAGTTTGCCTTTTTTATGATTGGAGTTAAGTTTATTTCTATCTGCCATTATTTTTTCCTATATTGTCTATGTATGTGTTTGTCAGGTTTGTCTGCATGTGCTGCCCAAGGTCACAGCTATGAGATGGGCAATTATATCAATAAATATAGTGAATCAATCAATACTAATGCATATTTTAACCAGGGGTGGGATTCTACCAGTTCGGACCAGTTCTGTAGAACTGGTTGTTCCGGTTCTGCGCAGTTTGGAGAACAGGCAAATCATGCCACTGGCTGGTCCCTCCCCTCCCCTCCCCTCCCCACCCATCCCACCCATCCCCATCCTGCCCAGTCACTCCTGAGCTCACATGCGTGCCATCCAACTTGCCTATGTTGTGCCTTTGCCTAATTTTTGGTAACTTACTATTTTTCTTTTTTTTCTTGACAATCAGCTGTTCCAACTATCAGCTGGGCCACACGATTTAGATTAGCTAGAAAGCAGGAAATCATCAAATTTCTTGCTTTCTAGCTAATCTAAATTGCTGCTGTACTGCTTCGTCTTTGCCCAGGAGGCTCCCCTGAAGCCCAGTCAGGGGTGGTATTCAGGGGGTTGGGGGGGATAAAGTGGTCTGAGAGCAGAGCTGAACCTTCCTTAGGACTGACACTTCTATTTTGCAGTGCAGACTCAGGCAGCAGATTGCAGAAAGGTAGATCTAGGAGTGAAGCTGTGATTCTGCAAGCAACTCAATCTGCCTGCCTGCTTTGTCTGATTTTGGGTAAAAGTTGCTCTTTTTTAATAAAAAAATGCAATATTTACATGTTTACAATATTTACATACAAGCCATGCCTACCCAGTCACTTGACCACCAAGCCATGCCCAGTCAGCAAGCTATGCCCACCCAGTCACATGACCACCAAGCCACACCCACAACTTAGGCCATGCCCACAGAACTGGTTGTTAAGAAACTTGAATCCCATCCCTGATTTTAATCCATTCTCCACCAGAATCTTCTTTATGTTTAGGCGATCTTCTGTGGCTTTCATAAAAATAGGAAACTTATGGAATGATATTAAGATGATATTGTGTCATCCTAGGAATTTGAAACAAGGTGCTTATTTCAAAAGAAAACAAAAAAGCCTTGATTTTAATCTAATTATGCTCCCTTCTTTAATAGAATATTTCAGCTCTTATAATCCAATGGAAAAGGGTAATAAAAAGTATTAACTATTATGGTGCCAAGATAAATACATGAATATTCATCTGTCAAATGAAGAAAGATTTAAGAATTTGACACCGTCAAAACATCTGTATTATACAAGTGGCAAATTTGAAAGTAAAAGAAGTATGTAAAGCAAACTGAATAGAAGAAGTGCTGGGGGGGGGGAAATCACAGATCCGTATAATGATAAATTGTATGTATCTGAAGGGGGAATAGAAAAAGTTGGACCAAGTAAATTCAAACAAACAAAAAATCCTTGTTGACCGCGTTCTTCTGTAAGATACTGCAGGCTCATTTTGTATCTTTGATGTTAAAAATCTTCTTCTCACCACCTTTTACTGTGGGGAAAGGAAAGGGAGGAAAGGGAAATTGCAGAAGGAAGGATGAAGATTGCACAGAGCGAAAGTTTAAAAAAATAAAAACCTCCCTTCTATTGACTCCTGAACAGCAAGAGATAAAGAGAACCACATGGGAATCATTGTTTGAAATGAGAGCTCCTGGCCTCCACTTTCTCATTATTGTGCTATTGCCCCCCCTCCCCCAAGTCCTTACGCTTCTTACTCAGCCTCTGGACATGGCCCATCCTCCCCCGCCCCCATTTTCTCTTGTAAGTCCCAGAAGTTTTTTCTCCCTTCCAAACTTGCACAACTCCAGGCCCCTCAATTTCGCCTGAAAGTCCTATTCAGAGTCACTGGGTTGGGGAAAATCCCTTATTCACTTCCCTTCCAAATTTGCCTCATCAGCTGAGCTGCAGTTCAGATCCCACACAACAAAAACGAACAAAAACCCTTGCCATATAATTGATGGCTCCTGTAGGAGGACTCCTGCTGTTGTTGCTTCTGTTTGCAGTTGCTTCTCTCCCTCTTCTATTTTGTGTTTGTGTGTGTGTGTTGCCCTTTAGTTAATCAGAGTGTACCATTAGGCCTGCCCAATCCCATTTTTTATTTTCTTTTTCATCTGAGTTTAAGAGCTTGGCAATGTACTGACAACCTTTTCCCCCTTTAACCCCTGGCTACTGTCCAAGTGCCAAGAAGCCACATTTCATTGGGTAGAGCAGCATAATGTAGCCTGGTGATAGATGGGGTGACGCAGAGAGGACCTACCTGAGGCAATGGAGGAGACAAAAGGGAAACACACAGTAAAACGTGGCACAAGGGGAAGAGCATTGAAAGGCAGCTTGGTTAATGGGCTGGATCAAACTTAGCTGAGTTTCTGTCTCTGTTTGGTGTTTCTGTGTTTCTCCTTAAGATTAGCAGGCGTCTGGAGGGAGGGAGGAATCAACAGAATTTTTCTAGCAGATTAGAACATTAAGGCCACCTCCAGGCGTGGGATCCAACTGGTGTAACTACCGGCTCGGTGATTTTACAGTTTGCTTCGTGCGCACGCCTAATGTATGCTGCATGCATGTGT
Source organism: Laticauda colubrina (assembly GCA_015471245.1). NCBI lineage: Eukaryota > Metazoa > Chordata > Lepidosauria > Squamata > Elapidae > Laticauda > Laticauda colubrina. The sequence continues at coordinate 33,385,721 of BLBF01000006.1, forward strand.
ATAGTGTCATCAGCTTGCTGGCTGGACAGCTGAGCAGCACTGCGTGTGGGTGCACAGCATTTGAAAAAGCACTATTTTCCTGCTTTTTCAACTGCAGCTGTGCCGCACAAAGCAGCTGAAGTTGAAAAAGCAGGAAATAAAGGTCAGGTAAGAGCCCAGGTGGGCGGGTGGGCCAAAACAGCAGCAGACATAGAACCGGTTCTATGCCTGCTGCTCTTCAGAGCTACCGGTTCTACAGAGGTGGACAGAACAAGTAGAATCCCACCCCTGGTCAACTCCTATCAGGCACAAGCAATCAGACCCACTCTTGAAGGGTTCAGATCAGTTATTTTATTGCATTCTATTTATATTACAAGCATCTTCTCAGCTTGCTTTCCTTCTTTTGGGAACAAACAGGATCCCATGCTGTTGGAATAGTGTTCATGTATTTTTTTACAACTATAGCCGGATTCAATAGTGATAAATATTCCTCAACCAGTAGATGGCAGTGTTTATAAGTTTGTAGTTGCATCTATGGTATACTAGTCTACCTCTTTTTCTCTGCTTTCTTGTTGCAGTTAGGCAGAAAAGCACATTTGGACTGTGCACTGTTTTGTTCTGTAGGGCTACATACAGACTTCGGAAAAGTCAGTTTTATACTTTTTGTGGATGTGCAAGGTCTGAAGTTCAGTTCTCCACTTTACCCTTTTCCTTGCCTGGCTTAGAGTTTCCCAACAGCTCAGGTATAATCTTTACCAGCAATCATCCAATCCTATTGATAGAGTTTCAATGATATTTTCCTGCAATATCTTTCACTCCCCTCCCCTCCCCCCCATTCTGCACATGGTCAAACAGAGGGTTGAGAAGGAAGAGACAAAATAGCAGCCAAAGCAGGGGTGGGCTTCAAAAATTTTAGCAACCAATTCACTGCCCAGTTGCTGGGTGGGTGTCACAATGGTGGGTATGACCTAGTCAACCTCCTGCACCACAGTGCGGGGACGTTTTCACCTTCCCCAGGCTCTGTAGGCTTTTCTTGAGCTTCTGGGAGGGCAAAAACAGCCTCCCTGAGCTCCGGAGGCCCACTGGAGGCCGGGAATGGGCCCATTTCTGGCCTTCCAGCAGAATCTCATCTGCCATCCTCAGGCTTCTGTATAGAGTTATACAGAACTCTATACAGAAGCCTGAGGATGGCAGATGAGATTCTGCTGAAACATTGCTACAACTTTAACAGAAGTACAATGACGTGGGATAATACCCGAAGGAAGCTAAACAGCATGTGTGTGTGTGTGTGTGTGTGTGTGTGTGTATATATATATATATATATATATATATATATATATATGTCCAATAATTATAGAAGAAGATAACATAAATATAACATAAATATAAATATAATGGAAAATTTTTGGAAAAGAATCTCAGCCATAGCAAACAATTTTAAAAAGTATGTTGCACTACATTAAGTACTGCTTTAATACAAAAGCAGTCCGGATAACTGAAAGCATCCTTGGTGTGGGTTTTTTTAAAATGTGCTTATATCCCATCTGACCATTTCTATGGCAATGCCTGGATAGTTTCAAGTTACTCTGAAACTTCTCAGGCTGATTTAATTCTTGTCAGAAGGCAATTCGACATAGCAGCCTGAGTTGCTGGTTTTCATATTGCTCCAGGCTCTTTCAAAAGCCAACTTCAGAAATTCCAGGCTGGTAGTCTAGATTGTGGCAGATTGGTTTTTCAATATTACAGTTCCTTTGTAGGTCTATAGGAAATTCTTCAGCAAGAAATAACTTGTTAGAAAAGACAGAAATAACATTCCTATTTTGCAATTTAAATTACACACACACACGCTTGTGTGTGATAGATGATAGATAGATGATAGATAGATAGATGATAGATAGATAGATAGATAGATAGATAGATAGATAGATAGATAGAT
>BLBF01000006.1:33387645-33424022 GCA_015471245.1 Laticauda colubrina
GATAGATAGATAGATAGATAGATAGATAGATAGATAGATAGATAGATAGATAGATAGATAGATAAGAGGGAGGGCAGGAAAACTTTGCATTAAGAGAAGCAACTGAAGATAGAAGGGTTGAATGGAGCATGAATTTATAACGTTGTGGATAATCATCCCTAACCCTAACTCTTATGAAGTTAACAATCAACTCTTGAATAAACTACAAATTTATTAATCACATACTAGGAAAGAACATACTTGACATCCCAGGACAAAATGGCTGCCCAGGTCAGCAACCAGAAACTCCCAGGAAGGGAAGAGATGGGAGGTACCAAAGACAACATCCAAATGAAACTGGTCCTCCACTAGAATGAAATGAAGCACTGGAGACCATCTGCTCCAAATGACTTGGACTGGAAAATAGCAGTTTTGAATTGTATCTGGGAATGACAAGTGATCACAATAGCCTTGGCATTGGAGGAGGATGACATTATCCATTCCTGCGCTTGGGCAACAATGAGCAGCCAATTCTGCTGGTAGGCCAAACATGCCCCGAATTACCCACTCAGTAGAATTATAGAGAGAGAATTCACCTGAGTTTAGTATCAGTTGGTGAAGGAAGACACACATAAAGACTGAACTATGCACCCTGACTAAAGTACTGACAGCTAACAGCTTCCACTAAAGCAAAATCACTGGCCTGATACACAAAAACACACTGAGACATAATGGAGAGCTAGAAGATGAACAGACCTATGGAACAGCTGTCCTGCCCTAAATAAAAGGCACTACAGATAAAATCAGTAAGATACTACACAGGCATCAAGACTGCCTTCAAAACAGACAAAAAAATAGCAGCCATCCTGAGAAAACCCAAAGACAAAATTGACCTGGAAAACCAAGACATATACGAAGTTCCCTGTGCATCATGCCTGGCCACATACATTGGGCAGACCAATAGAAGAATAAGTACCCGCCTGGATGAACACAAAAATGCAGTAAAAAAGCTGGAACACACCTCCTCACTCGTCCAATACATGAAAACCACAGGTCACAACATCAACTTCAATGGCACCAAAACCCTAGCCACCATAAAAAACACCAGCCACAGAATCATCAGAGAAGCCATAGAGATTGAAAAAAGACCTGACAGCATGAATAGAAGAGATGATTCCACCAGACTGTCAATCATTTGGAAGCCTGCACTCTCAAATAGAAAGATCTCCACACCACAAGCCAGGCAAACACCTGGGCACAAACAGACTCCCTCTGATACCTCCAGCTCAAACACACCCCAACCAGACACCCAGATGAAACCTAGCTTCCTAATAGATAATAGCCGTCCTTTCACGCGAAGCCAAGCTGAACTGAAAGCCTCCAACACAGGAACACAGTGTTGCCAGCCAATCAAAGACACAAAACAGACAGAAGAATCCAGAAACACCAATCAAACAAACTCCAAGTCCAATAAACACAGACCAAGACTCCCAACCAATCAGGATGTAGAAAAAAACATCCTGGCACAGCAGTAGGCTAGCCTCAAATTTAAAACCAACGGCTGTGATAGCCTGACCCACATACAAACTCAATACAGAAGCCTGCTGATGGCAGATGAGATTCTGCTGAAACGTTGCTACCACTTTAAAAGCACTACAATGACGTGGGATAATACCCAAAGGATGCTGAACTGCATGCATGTAAGTGCCCGCGAAAACTTAAAAAAACAAAAACAAAAAACAAATGCACACACACACACACACACACACACACACACTTTTCCAATGTATTCCTGAAGCAGATCCCTGAAGCTGCTGACTGACATACTCCAAGGGCCTTGCCTGAATTTCACAATGAAAGAAATCACTTGAATTTGGACAGTAATGGAGCAGAGACTTCCAGTATGGGCTGAAGCTTCCAAGAGCCGTCTGACATGAAGGAGTTGGGGTCTCCACATTATGGAATATTTTCCATACATGGAAATCAGTAGAAAATTAGGGAAGTGCTTTATTTGAAGGAATGAAAGGTTTATAATAGTAAATGAGACATAGATTCCAGGCAAGCATTTTTTGTTTTATTTCCTCTTTTTGTTGTAGCTCCAAACTGTATAAACATTTATCTCTTTTTCAGTGGGGTCTAATAAGTTGAACTAGGACTGCTCGCTAAGCCAGTTGTCTCCCTGCCTCTAAATCTAAATGTGTACAGATCAGTGTACATGTGTTCTTTACCACTCTCTTTTGAAAGTTGGATAATTGTCATATCCTACCAGGAGTTTTCTGAACACAGAGTTCTTTCTTCCATCCCAACTGATTAGAATAAACAAGAGAGTCCTGAAAATAAGCTTTATAAATGCAGTTTAATGGGCTTTTGACATTGTAAAAGTCAAGGAAGACACGAGACCATAATCTCAGTGTATTATGTGGCTCAACTCTTGATTAAACTGTCTCCTTTAAAACAAAACAAAACACAGCAGATGACCCAAAGCACAGCAGATGACCCCAAATGCAGCAGGTAGGCAACTACACACACATACACAAATCACAGATTTCAATCCCATCCCTTTCAGCAGGCTTGAGCAAGAACTTTGCTAGGAAGGTGAAATAAGGGGCTATTTGAGGGGCTCCAGAGAAAGAAGGGGATCCATCTATTTTCCAAAGCACCCAAAGGCCAGACAAGGAATAATGGATGGAAATGGAACAAGGAGAGATTCGACTTGGAAATAAGGAGAACTTTTCTAACAGCGAGAACAATCAACCAATGGAACAGCTTGCCCTCGGAGGTTGTGGGAGCTTCATCACTGGCAGCTTTCAAGAAGAGACTGGACTGCCACCTGTTAGAAATGGTGTAGCCCCAGGGTGTCAAATTCATGTTGTCCCAGCAGTGTCATGTGATATATCACAACTTTTTTCTCCTTCACGAAACTGGGTGTGGGTGTGGCCAGTGTGTGACACATATGGCCCACAGCCCACGAGTTTGACACCCCTGGTGTAGGGTCTCCTGCTTGGGCGAGGGCTGGACTAGATGACCTACAAGGTCTCTTCCAACTCTGTTATCCTGTTAAAAGCAATTCTGTTAAAGGAGCTCTCCTATTCCTCAGTGAACTATTTGCAGCTCAATGGGTCTCTTTGTGGATATTGAACTATTTTGAACAAAGTAACTACATAAAGAAACTTCTCACTCTAATTGCCAGTGATCCTGCATTATGATGTAATTAGCAATGAAACAACAGTGATCTCTTTTTCACCTTTGGCTGATGATCAAATCACTGGTAGGAAAAATGGACAGGATGCACTTAGGTAATCCATAGTCCATACTTTTTGGGAAAGGACCATCATGTCAATTGTGGGATGCATGGTGTACTGTCAATAATTGTTTTAATATAGCTTAAAATAAAAAGGAATCATACCGGTAGTCATATTGGTCCATAGGGGGAAAAGAAATCTGAAATTCATAGATGTGTAACCTCAGGAGATGTAAGTTTACAAATTAAAGGGTCAATGTGACTAAGCTATCTGTATCTGTAAGTTTGAATTCCAACTCAAAATGGTAAAAGATGCCATTTATTCACCCAGCATTTAGGATGATAATAATCGTTCGATTAAAAGACAAATTTGTGGTGGCTCATAGATAGTGCACCTTATCCAACACTATAATAAAACATGAATCATCAATCTTAGGATTGTCTCATTTCAAAAAGCAGAGATCTCCCATGAATCAAATAATTTGAAAAGCTGAACCTAGGAAAAAAAAATGATTTAACAACTTGAGATGTAGCTGAGATTTTCGTTCTCAAGAGCTGACAGGTAAAGATCATGGACACTGAGAGCCAATCTGGAAGTGACACAATGCCATATGTGGAATCATCCAATGAAATTAATTGGTGGAATACTGAGGAGAACCAAAAAGGGGCCTTCTCAAACAGCACACAATGCATGGAATTAATTACTATGAGATGCAGCAATGGCCATAAATTTAGACTGCTTTAAAAATGATAAGATAATTCATCTAGTAATGATTATTGTATGCTCTTTCTAGTCTTTGAGACTGCAAGCTTCCTAACACCAGTCAATGCTGAACAAGAACAAAAAAAAAAACTAGATTTTTTTTATTTGTCTGGCCACTGTAAGAAATAGGACACTAGAGTAGATAGACTTTTCCTTTCCTTATACTGCTAGATTATTCTCATAATTTTAACATTACATTAAAAATCCTTCTTTCTTCATTTAAATGCAATAAACTTTTTGGTTGTATCACACGTGTTTAATAGCCAATTTATCATAATTATTAATTGACTAATAATTAATGCAACCTCTCTAAAGAGGCTCAAATTTTGACTTTGATTTTCAAAGAACACTTTCTAGAATTTGGATCCAATTAATTTTTAAGATTTAAAAATTTGTGAATTCAATAACTCTGAAAAGTAATGGAATAGTTGGTCAAGGGCCTGGTCTGTCGGCCTTCATTCCTGTTAAACTAGCCCCATAAAAGAAGAAACATACTCTTCACTTAACTAATATTGATATTTTCTCACAATTTTCAAAGTAATTTGATAATGATCCATGAGGCTCTTGTTGGCCCAAGTTTATGATCTTACTCATAATAATTAGGATTCATCTATGCCCCAGAAACCAAAATGCTTATTTACTGGATTCTTACCAGATTTTTCACAAAAAGACATTATTTGTGTCATTATTTATTTGACATCAATGTTGCAAAATAACTTACAGCTATGGTCCATGAGTGGCATTTAACAGTTGATCTTCAATAGTTGCATAAAGCTAATACTGACCAAGGTGAATCCAAATAAGTTTTTATCCTAGGACATTTTTTTTAACTTACAGATTCTGATTTACCAGTACTTATTGCTCCAGTGTGGAGACTCTGGATGGCTCATCTAAAGCTACATATATTAAGAGTGAAAATAATAAACAATTACAGACCATTAGTGACCATCAGTGAGTGCCAGTTTGGTGTAATGGTTAAGGCACACAATTCATAGTCCTGTCTTAGACACAAATCCAGCTGGTCACTCTTTCTGAGCCCAAGGGAGCAGGCAATGGCAAACCACTTCTGAAATCTTGCCAAAAAAATTGCAGGAACATGTCTATGCAATCATCACAAGTGAACAGTGGCTTGAAAGTGCAGAAACACATAAAAACAACCTAAGAACTTGTCAAATGCATCTTGAGATATAATATAATCTACCATGTCCCAAATACTCTCCTAAGTAACCACATTTTTATGGACATACTGGTAGATGGTCTGAATAGTTGGGGGTAGCCTATTCCAGACATTGGGGAATATCACCAAGAAGGGGGCTTGCAGATGATATCCTAAGCACTTCTCTTCCCCAGATTTCAGTGAACAGGTTGAAAAGAGCTTTCCAAGAAATAAAAATATATGTGATACTTTACTGGGAATGAAAATGTTATAAAGCTTCAACTATCCACATTCAAAACTCTTCCGAAAGACTGAACATTACAGATGATGTTAGACTACTATAACTATGAGCCTTATTCCATATTGGGGAAAAACACGAATAAAGTCTGAATTTTGGCCTCCTATAGAGAAACAGCTTCTTCTCGTGTTTTTCTGACTCACAGCTGGATGCAATATGTGTTCTTATGTGTTTCTCTTGTCTATTTTTCCTTAATTGGAGGAATTAATTTCCATGGCTGGTTGCTATGCCACCTGTCCCATCACAGTGGCATTGACAGTTTTAGGCATCGCTATCCTTTGAGCTCCCATTATTCCAGATGCAACTGGGGTCTTCTGAGAATGAGACTATCTGACTTGAGGTGCCCTGGAGGCTGTCTGGTAAGAGTTCAGTGACTCAAACTTTAAAACAAATAAATATAATGATACATGGGGAAGGGAATGATTTGAGGCCGTGGTATTAACACTTTTAGATGTCACTATTCTTTCAGGACTTCAAATTAGTCCTGATACAAGCAGTCATTGTCCTTATTTGGGATTAAAAAAAGGCAAGTATTCCCAAACTGTTTTCATTTGACATCAAGGGGTTATTAGCCCTTTGGAGGAGGCATGATTTCAATCTGGGAAATGGAGTAGGCGAAAAGGTTTAACACCCCATCTCTCAATGTCATTGCCCAAACCCTGTTCTCATACTCATAAATTCTCCAGCGGGCAGCTGTTACTGAGTTTTTCAAAAGCTTTCAGGAAATTTAATCACAGATCTCCCACATGATGCATGATTTTGCTGTTATTTTATAGACCAGCCACATGGAATATATTATTCATGCCGCAGCTGTAGCCAAATATAAAGTATGTAAAATAAATATTCAAGGGAGAGGGATATTGTAACCTGATACAGACATTATGGGATAGATTGCACTATAATCCCCAGATTTTCTTCATAATATAAAACCAATATCTTTACTAAATCACTAGTAAGAGAACATGGATTCTAACAGTATCACCCACAACGGCCACACTGATTTTGGACCAAAATATTTTTTGTGTGTTTTACTAAACTTGCAGCTAGTACATTCTGTAATTGAAGAGCAAGCTATGTTGGAACTGAATGCTTTATAAAAATAATGGTGTGGAAAAACATTGGATTTGTTGATCACTGCAGTAATATCATTCTCTTGGTTGAGATTTTGTCATTCTTATTGGTATACTAACCTTATGTGTCCTTTCTCTAAATTGGGAGGGAACTCAGAATTCTGCTCAACCTTGCATCCCATGTTTTGTCAGTCTGGGGCCTCCAGAAGTCTTATGTCACAATTCCTAGGATTTTGTTTAGGTATGACCACTACCTAATTTTAACACTCCAGTTCCAAGAATCGTTTTTTTTTTTTTTTTTAAGAATTTTATTAATTTTCTACAAACAGACATAACATACAAAACATTAAAAACATCTACTCTCATATATACTTCCGGTGTGTCGGTTGGTTCATCAGTTTTGTGCATTCATTTTATAGTCTCAATTACAGTTATATTACATAACCACTCATATTGTCAATCCATATCCTAATATTACCAAAAAAAATTAAAATAAAGTCTTTTTCTGACTATACTTTTAATCATTCATGCTTTATGAGATAACAATACTTCAAACAGTTTATTCTATAACAAATCATATAGTCATAACAAATCAATCCTAAAAACCCTTCATAGATATAATACTAATGCTCTATTATTGTATTTTATCATCTAACCATTGATAAAAAAGATCCCAAATTTCATAAAATTGTTTATCTTCTTGCTCTCTAATTTCAAATGTCAATCTACTCATCTCAGCACATTCCAATATTTTCTTAATAATTTCTTCCTGTGATGGTATTTTCTCATTCTTCCAATTTTTAGCAAATACAATCCTAGCTGCTGTTAATACATTTACAATCAAATATTTCAAGTCTTTATTATATATATCAGGTAAGATTCCCAATAAAAAGATCTCTGGTTTCAAGTCTATGTGTTTCTTTGTCATTTTTTCCAACCATATGTGAATTTTAGTCCAATATTTTCTGGCATTCTCACAAGTCCACCACATATGATAGTATGAGCCAGGTATCTGATGACATTTCCAACATTTTTCAGATTTGTTCTTGAACATTCTTGCTATTCTTGTCGGGGGGAGGTGCCACCTGTAAAACATCTTATACAAGTTTTCTTTATATGCTATTGACATTGTCATTTTATAATTTTGAGACCACAATTTTTGCCATTGCTCTAAATCAATCCCATATCCAAAATTCTTCCCCCAAGCAATCATAGTTTCTTTAACTTGTTCTTCCTCTAGCTTAATTCCCAATAAATAACCATATAATTTTTTAATCACTTTCTCATCAGTACCCATCAATATCTTATCTAAATCAGTCTGTTTGTCATAAAATCCTTCCATTTTAAAATCTTCAACATATCTTGAGTGTATTTGCGCATATGAAAACCAATTCATCCTTATACCTTGTTCCTCTAAGTTTTGGATCGATTTAAGTCCACCCTTTTCATCTAACAGTTCCCCATATCTAACTGTTTGTTCCTTTTTATAGATCATAGGATAGGAAAATGCTTCAATAGTCGATAACCAAACTGGAATTTTCAGGTAACATTGTTTTTTTGTCTTCTCCCAATTTAACCACAAAGACTCCCGTATATAATGTCTTCTGAAATACTCCTGTGTTTTAGTTCCCTTGTACCATAAAAAAGCATGCCAGCCCAACAGTAAGTCATGTCCTTCTAATGTCAACAATCTATGCTTTTTTAATGTTATCCATTCTTTGACCCACATCAAACTTGCAGCTTGATAATACAGTTCCCAATTAGGCAGGCCAAAACCTCCTCTAATTCTAGCATCTTGCAAAAGCTTTAACTTTATTCTCGCTCTTTTACCTTGCCATATAAACTTCAACATGATTTTATTTAAATCTTCAAATTAGTCTTTTCCAAGTCTAATTGGTATTGTTTGAAAGAGAAATAAAATTCTAGGTAAAATATTCATCTTAATTGTTGAAATTCTCCCTATTAATGACAATTGTAAATTTTCCCATTTCTTCAAATCTGTAATTATCTGTTGTTTGAGTTTAATATAATTATTCTCTTTTAATGTGCTACATCTTGCTGTCAAATATATCCCCAGATACTTAACCTTATTTGTAACTTGGATTTTCAAAAGATCTGTCAGTTCTTCTCTTTGTCTCAATAACATGTTTTTTGTCAAAATCTTTGTTTTATCTTTATTTATTTTCAAGCCAGCCATCTCACCATATGTCTCTATCTTTTCCAATAATTTTGGAGCGGTTTCTAACGGGTCTTCCAGAATAAAAGCTAAATCGTCAGCAAAAGCTTGTAGTTTAAATTCTTCCTTTTTAATTTTCATTCCTTTTATACTTTTGTCATCTCTAATATTTCTATTCAACACTTCCAAAGTCAATACGAATAACAAAGGAGATAGGGGACATCCTTGTCTTGTGCCTCTTCTTATATTAATAAGATCTGTAAACTCTCCCTCCACCATTACTTTTGCTGTCTGTTTATTATATATGCTATATACATATAGCTATGAAGGTACTCAAAAAACGATTCTATAGCAATAGCAATAGAATCGTTTTTTGAGTACCTTCATAGCTATATGCATGTCCTTAAAGTTTTTCCTCTCTTTTCCATATGCTCTATTAATTTACTTTGCAACTAAACCCACACAGTTCTGATTGATATTAAAGACTTTTTAAGCAGAGTTTCCTCCTGTAATGTGCTGTATATTATCTGTAGGTCAAACTGAATCTTACCTGTACAAAGAAGTAAAACCAGTGCACCAAATCAGTCTTCTCTTACTTAGAGTTCTCCTGATGTGATTGTTTTACAATTACCATTATTTCTAGCCAGCATAGGCCTGCCTTCCCTAAACAGGAAAATGTTTTATCAATTTGCAGAAGGCCAAAAAAAATAATAATCAAATTATACACAATGCTTGAAAAGACCCTTTCCCTTTATTAAGTGTATTTCTGTAAGCATGTTAGAAAAGTAATGAAACAAAGATGATTTTACTGATGCACCAGGGAGTTTGGAATTCAGAGGCAGGACAGTCCTTATCTTAGAGATAAGTTTATAAATGGGTGCCTCTTTCTGTTAGAGCTATTTCTGCATAACAGTAGAAGCATGCCTCTTTATCAGGGGTGTCAAACTTACGTAGTCACAGTGTTGTCATGTGACATATTGTAACTTTTTCCCCCTTCATTAAACTGGGCATGGGCGTGGTCAGCGTGTGATGCATTTGGCCCAAAGGCCGTGAGTTTGACAGTCTTGCTCTAAATGATGGGTCATATGTTCTCATGATGTTGCTATCATCTCAACCCTATCAGTAGTTTATTTATTTATATTTATTTATTTTTGTCAATTGCTTACAAGATAGTAGGTATAAGTAAAAACATAGTGATGAATACGTGGATACATATAAGAAAAATAAAAAATAAAAGAAACAATAGGACAAGGATGGAAGGCATGTTGGTGTGCTTATGCACACCCCTACAGACCTCTTAGGAAAGGGGTGAGGTCAATAGTAGGCAGTCTAAGGTTAAAGTTTTTGGGGTATGGGAAAGAAACCACAGAGTCAGGTAGAGTATTCCAGACATTGACCACTCTGTTGCTGAAGTCGTATTTCCTGCAATCAAGTTTGGTGTGGTTTACCTTGAGTTTGTATCTATTCTTTGCTCTTGTGTTGTTATGGTTGAAGCTGAAGTATTCATTGACAGGTAGGACATTGCAATGTACAATTTTACAAACTAAGATCGGACCGAAGGCAGCATAATTCTAGATTTTCTAGGTCTAGAATTTTAAGTCTGGTGGCATAAGGTATTCTGCAACAAGTAGAGGAGTGGAGAACTCTTCTTGTGAAATATTTCTGGACTTTCTCAACTGTGTTAATATCAGATACGTAATGTGGGTTCCAGACTGATGAGCTGTATTCGAGTATTGGTCTAGCAAAAGTTTTGTATGCTTTAGTTATAAGTGTAATATTACCAGAGAAAAAGCTACATAAGATTAGGTTAACAACTCTTAACGCCATTTTGGTTAATAATTGATTCCATGACTTTACAGGTGACGCAGCAAAAAGAGATTGGTTTGTAATTTTCAACTAGGCTGGGGTCTCCCTTTTTGAAGATGGGGATGACCGTGGCTTGTGACCATAGTTCTGGCAAGGAGCTGGTCCTGAAAGATTGTTCAAAGATTATGCTTTGAGGTTCGGCTATGGCAGTGGGTAGCTTTTTTAAGAAGTAGGTACATATTCCATCTGGTCCAATAAATAGAGATGGTTTTAGAATGCGTAGTGCTTTTTCAACATTGTCTTCTGTAAAATTGATATATATTAGATCATTGTAGTTGTCTGTGGTTCGACTAGGAAATACTGGGCATGATCCATTGCTATTTACAAATACTGAGCCAAAAATTGTGTTCAAGAGGTTGGCTTTAATAGTGTCATCATTGCAGTCTTTACCATTAGATCCTTTCAGGGGTGGGTTGCACCTTGAGTCTTTTAGTTTGTTGTTTACAAAATTGGTGCACAGGTTTTCTTCTTGTTTAATGTGACAATTGGTGCATTCAGTTTTTATCTGGTGGCATAAATTTTTGTATCGGCTTTTGAAGTTGGCAATATGACCAGATTTGTTTTTCCACCAGTGATTTCTTTTGGATTGAAGCTTTCTTATTGTTATGGGTAATTTGTTTTTTTTCTGGTTTTGGGAGTTGTTAATGGTACAGATAGTTTGATGACTCTTTTGAGTTCAAGTAAAAATATGTTGTAATCGTCTTCTACAGTGTTGCATCCAGAGAATAGAAATTGTCAGTCAAGGGATGAGAGATCATTGTTTATAAGATCATAGTTGCCTTTTTTGAAGTTATAATTGGGGATTTCATCATTGTGATTATTTTTGTGTGGACATACGTTGAGACAAAAGTCTATCATGTTGTGGTCACTGTTGGAAAAGGGTTCTTTAATTTGTATTCTGTAAATTGAATTCAAACTATTGCAGAAGATGAGATTGAGGCAGTTAAGTCTAGTGTTGTTGTTTGCTGTTGTAATCCCAGCTGAAAGTTGTCTTCAACTGTTCTAGTTTTAAACTAGTGTCTCCTTTTTCTCTCAACCAATTTTTGCCATGGACATTTGGGATACTTGATGCAGTCAAAGGTTGTTCAGTTTCTATTGACAACCATAGCTGCTGTACTGTAAGCATAATCCCACCCCTCAGTCTGTGGGCATTGCTTTCCATTGTCTCTTTTAGGAGACTACAAAACCGATGTTTAAAATTGCAATAAAAACAGCTGCAGAGTGTGGGGGGAAAGGTAATGCAGGAAAGAGCAGAAGAGTTCAGTTCTCCTTTGAAAGAGTACTAAATCTGTGTTTCAAAGTAGTCTGATATATGGAAAATTGACAAGACTATTCCTGTCCTGTCAGCTGTTCATGTTGCATGACAGATATTGACGAATCATTGCTTGGTTTCTTTTTCCAAACTGGGAAGGGTGGAAGGCAAATTTAGGAGTGGTCACTTTTTACCTGCTATCCTTTCTATCTGTGACCGATCTGCAAGAAAGGGAAGGCAACTCTTGTTGTTTTACCTCCTCCTTGAGCCTCAGCTTGTGTTAGGGACAATGTTTGGTACTTATTTTCTCTGATGCAGAGATGCTTCATGGGAAGGTAAACAACACTGCTAGCAGCCATCAAATATTTCTTTAACTTATCTTGCTTTAAATCTATTTTAAAAAGCATTGTTCACTAGCCTCATTCCTGAATCAGAGTAGGAATTAGAGCAGGAAATAGCCTGCTAATATACATTGGTTCAAGGATTGAAGGACTGTACATTAATATAGCCATCTGGCTGTGCCCTTAAAAGCATTTGCATTCAAAACAGTATGGGAGTTCACTTCACTGTTTGATATGCAAGCATGAAACTATTATTATTCTGTACTAAAAAAAAAATCCCTATTTTAAGGAAGACAATGCTTTTGCCATCCTTACTTTCCATTCCATATCATCACACTTTCATTATAACTAACTAGTCACAATAAATGATAAAGCGACTAAAGCCCTCACAGTGCCTTTAACAGACATGATTGTGGGCTTTGATTTATCTCCATAGATTAGTTTGACAGATACGGTCTCATAAAAACTCCAGACAACAAAAGAACTCAGTGTGAGAGCTTATGAGCTAAGTGGTTATGAGCAGTACTGAAATCAAGCTAGAATGTGTTTCTCAAAGCTCTTTTTCAAAGCTTTGTGCTATTGATATTTCTAGAAAAGCAATGGAATAGAAATTTCAGTAACAAAATGTTGTGACACATTGATAATTGAAATTTTTTCTTTCTGCCTCATACTACTTTGCATACAGTAACTTTTAGCATTTTGAAATTACACAGAATCTAACAGGAAGAGTTGTGGAACACACACAATTTAACAATAAAGTAGATTTAACCCATTTATTTTCCCATGGCACTAATATTTAAAGGCTGATAAATAAAATGCAGCATCCAAGAAATAATAAGAAAATGCAACTGCATGCAATAGCGAGCTTATAGAATATATTCCTTCTATATGTTCTGTATCCTCCATTTGAAAAAGGTATTGGAGTATTTTTTTACAAAAAATTTCAGCCACCAACTTTATCAAAACAGATATAGAATGATTCTTTCAAGTAATCATGAATTTTAAGAATGTTTGCCAATCCATTTACACAGCAAACGTGCAAATTTTTTTATTACAGCTTGGAGAAACACCAGAGAAAGTTCTTATTTCAGACGTCTCTATCTAGTGCAAGTAATCCTCAACTTACAACCACAATTTAGCCCAAAATTTCTGTTGCTAAGTGAATCAGTTAAGTCAGTTTGCCCCATTTTACGACCTTTCTTGCCACAGTTGTTAAGTGAACCACTGTAATTTTTTTAAATTAGTGCCATGCAATGGTGGTATTCAAATAAAGTTGCCACCGGTTTGGTGGGCGTGGCTTGGTGGGCATGCTTTGCGTGCATGCACACACTTTGTGTGCATGCATACGCCAAATGTGCACTTTGTGCAGGCACAGAGGCATTTGTGCAGGTACAGAGGCGTTCTAACTCACCTCCTGAAAGCCTGCATGATGCTGGTCGCTGCAGCAGCTGCCATGCGGCGCTGTTCTGTGCCGCGCAAAATAGCTGCGCTTTTAATTCTGGCCATAAAAGTGAGTATGGGAGCCCAGGTGGGTAGGTGGGCCAAACACAGAGCAGCAGAGAGAACTGGTTCTGTCTCCACTGCTCATTGCCGCTTCCGACACTCCAGGACTGGGCAAAACCAGACGAATACCATCATTGATGCCATGGTTGTTAAGTGAATCAGGCTTCCCCATTGATTTTGCTTGTCAGAAGGTTGCAAAAGGGGATAACATGACCCCGGACACTGCAACCATCATAAATATGAATCAATTGCCAAGTATCTGAATTTTGATCACACGACCATGGGATTGCTACAATAGCCATAAATGCGAAAACTGACCATAAGTCACTTTTTTTTACTGCTGTTGTAATTTTGAACTGTCACTAAATGAACTGTTGTAAGTCAAGGATTTACCTCTGCTACCTATTTTTCATAACCCAGAATTCCCAAAAAAACATATTCCTAGACTGGGGAAAATTATTGTATTCCAACAGTGTTCCAACTGCTAGAATATTTTTCTACAGAGAAAATGTAATTTGTTGACTGTTTAGAAGTGTCCTACTTTTCAAAGCCAGATGCGTTCCCTTTGCCTTAAAACCGAAAATAGATGAGCAACTTAACAAACTCCTTGCACAAGGGGTGTTAAAGCCAGTCGACCATACCAGGTGGGAAACTCCCATCATGACTCCTGTCAAACCAGATGGGTCAGTGTGCATCTGTGGTGACTATAAGGCCACCCTAAATCATGCACTCCAGCAAAGCACATACCCTGTTCCGGTAGTTCAATACCTGTTGCATTCATTAGGGGGAGGAAAAATTTTCGCGAAGCTTGATCTTGCGCAAGCATATCAACAGCTGCCGGTTGACCCCGAAAGTGCAGAGGCTCAGACTATAGTCACGCACAGAGGGGCATTCAAATGTAACAGACTTCAATTTGGCGTTGCCCCAGGCGTTTTCCAAAGCCTCATGGAGCGCCTTCTAAATGGAATAAAAGGAGTAGTTCCCTATTTTGATGACGTATTAGTATCAGCAAAAAATAAACACTAATTAGAAAATGGACTGAGAGAAGTCTTGCGAAGATTCAGGAAAGCAGGGCTTCAGGTCAAAAGAGAAAAATGTAAACTAGCCACCAATCAAGTTGAATTTTTAGGCTACCTTATAGATGAGCAAGGGATATACCCCACTGAAAAGAAAATAAAGGCGATTAAAGACGCACCCAGGTGTAAGAACAAAGCAGACTTACAAGCGTTCTTAGGTCTCATTATTTTCTACAATGTCTTCCTGCCCCAAAAGGCAACCATAGCGGAGCCATTACATTGACTATTAGATAAAAAACTGTCTGGAATTGGGGCCACCGAGAACAAGCAGCATTTGGAAACATTAAGGACTTATTAACATCCAACACCATTTTAATACAATACAGCAACACCCTGCCACTGACGGTCACCTGTGATGCATCGCCTTTCGGAATTGGCACCATACTGAGTCACAAGCTACTAGACGGCAGAGAAGCACCAATCACCTTCTATTCCAAAACGCTGTCAAAATCTGAAAGGAACTACAGCCAACTTGACCGAGAAGCCCTCGCAATCATAACAGGCGTCAAGAGATTCCACGAATATCTATTATCACAGACCACAAACCCCTGCTAGGGATCCTGGCAGGGAACAAACCAACCCCGAGCATCCTATTGCCAAGAATGATGAGGTGGTCAGAATTCCTCACTGCATACAATGTAGTGGATGAGTGGAATGTGCACACACTCATCCATCGCCCAGGAAAAACCATCACCCATGCGGATGCCGTGAGCCATTCCCTGCTTCCCAACAAGGAAGGCGACCCAACTCCTATCATCTCCACTTTTCAGATCGAGACATGGCCGAATCTGCCATTAACTGCAGCAGACGTCGCTAAAGCTACCGTGAAAGACCCGCTGACAGCTCGAATCCTGCATTGGGTAGGTAAGGGCTGGCCGGATGAGGATAGAGGCGAGACTTTTAAACCTTTTCGTACCTGGCAGACTGAACTGTCTCTTGAAAAGGGCTGTATACTGTGGGGAGACAGGGTGGTAATTCCAAAAAAGTTGCAGGAGGAAGTGTTGTGCATGTTGCACAAGGGACACCTGGGCATAGTAAAAATGAAAGCCCTGGCCAGGAGTTACGTCTGGTGGCCAGGGCTGGACAAAGACATTGAAAAATGGGTGGCAACATGCCATGACTGCCAAAAATCAAGGCCTAACCCCCCTCTTGCACCAGTCCTGGAATGAGAAACTCCCAGAGGCCCGTGGTCGAGACTGCATATTGACTTTGCTGGGCCAATGAAAGGGAACACATATTTTATAATTGTTGATGCTTATTCAAACTGGTTAGAGGTTATCCTTATCGCATCCACTACTACTGAAGCAGTCATAAAACAATTGAACAGACTTTTTGCTACACATGGACTTCCAGATGTAGTAGTCTCTGACAATGGCCCCAGTTTATGCTCTAGCCTTCGAACAATACCTGGCTGCGCAGGGCATCTGACATGCCCTGACAGCGCCGGCTCATCCGGCTTCAAATGCACGAGCTGAACGCATGGTTCATTATACTAAAGAGGCCCTAGACAAACTGGACACGGGGGACGTCCAAGATAGACTTAACAAAATTGTTGTTAACAATTCAGCATATCACCCCTAGCACAACCACTAACAAAAGTCCAGCTGAACTCCTCATGGGTAGAAAATTGCGTTCCTACCTAGATAGACTACATCCCACTTATACTTGTGAAAAAAACCCTGACTCTTCAAATAAATATCGCTCCTTTACTATAGTGTATATTTACTATAAAAATCTTACCGAGGATCCATTATGGCTTCCAACCACAGTTACTCAAATCACAAGGCCCCAGTCATACTGACTCGCGCTAGACGACAGCAGAACATGGAAGCAGCACATTGACCAGCTTCGCTCTAGGTCATTGGAACTCAATACAACAGCACTGCCGCAAACAAATAAATGATCCAAAAACAACTGGGGGGGGGGAGAAACACAAAATAAGAAAAAAGGGAGAGACGAACCACCAATAACATGACAAAAGACACAACACAAACCCGAATTAGAAACTCAGATAAAACAAAAAGAGCGCTTACCCATAGACGACCTCCGGAGAAGAGAACCGGTAGCAGGTGAGGCCTTCCTGGAAGGAGACAGCCAGGCCAGCTCGACCAACCCAGACAAACCAGGAGGAAGCGGCCAAGCCACCTCAACCAGCCCGAGAGACCCAGGCTGGAGCGGCAAGGCTGACCCACCCTTCCAGGAGGTTCCATGCAGAAGACATGGAGAAAAGGCAACTCTGTCCAAACTGATGGAAGACCATGCTGAGACTGAGCTGCGCAGGTCAAGTCGGACCCGCAAAAGCCCCACCTACCTGCGTGACTACGTTACGCACGTTGGACGAAACCAAGGGGGGAGGGGTGTTGTGTATGGAAATTAGAAGACTCCAAACAACTAAAACTGGCCGAACAGGCCACTCTCACATTGGTCAATTAGGTACCATTTTGATTGGCCCGCCTGACAGTGGGAATTCTTAAAGAGCTGTCATTGGCCACAAGCCGCGAGCAGCCACTGTAAGGGCTGCCACGGCTTCAGCAAATGATCGGCTACAAGTCACTATACTGTTAAATAAAGAACTGTTTATTGGAATACCGGTCTCGCATATCTTATTATCCAAATGGAACATTTGTATAATCCTCATCCTGTGGAATACTCCCCCTGAAAAATATATTCCCAAAATTAATTATATGTATTTTATTTCAGAGAGCCTTTGGCCCTGGCCGATAGGTCCAGAACATTTATATTGGTTTTGTATCAGATGTTACTGTTGTGTTGGGGTTCATTTTTGCTTACTTGTTTGCGGATTATTTTTACTGTATGTTGTGAGAAGTCCTTTGGATTGAGGCAGTAATTAAACAAATATTTGCATTCATACAGATCAGGTCAAAGCATGCTGTGTTCATTGACATGTGGAATGGCCCATGCACTAACAGCAGGCAGATTATTAATCAAAGAATAACACCACATGTTCTTTGGAAATAAAAATATTGAGTGAAGTATAGTATAATTTTATTAAATGTTTTTCTGGTAAAACTTTTCCTTTGATATAAGACTAATGTTGAAATATATCATGGGATTTCATCTCAGAAGACTGAGATTCAAAAGTTCAAAAGACTGCCTATTGCTCATTATATTTTAATTTGATATATGCAATATACAATGGTATTTACTGATAATTTCAATACTACATTCCTTTTGAAATAGAAATATCAAAAGCCTATTTTAAACATCTAACTTGATGGGCACAAATGGATCAACATCATTGTCTTCCAATTTGCTGTCTATCAAAAAATTCTAGCAGCCATCTGACCAAGAGGTCTAGTTTAATATCTGTTGGATGCTGAACAGCATAAGAAACCACAAGGCCCTAAACAACAGAAATAAAATGTCAGGGTTTGCTGCCCTCTCGTGGAGAATTTCACATCAAGCATTTCTGAAAACAGGCTCATGAAACTAGCTTGGTATCAACAGGTCCCACATAGCAGGTTAAATAATTTTAATTCGTTCTCTTGGTACACCGTGGTTAAATCTTGGAGTGGTGATTCTTAACCTGTCAGAAGAATAAACTATGCTAGATATTTTCCTCATGTCTAATCACCAAACTGAGAGTGCTTAGGTTGTCTAAGAATTTTTTCTCAAAAGGAAGACTGAAGCCTCTGCCCCTCCAGATATCTGCTGAATCTGAGTTTCAGCATTCCTTCCTCTTAACCACCCTGCTGTGGTTGCTAGAAATTATAGTTCAGTAATTTGTGGAGAATTGCCTTTCTTATTCTAAATCAAGAACCACAGCTGTAATGTCTATGTTAGTTCCAGGGAACAACTTTACACCTGTTGTATTGGGACATGACAAAAAGTGTCAAAACCCTGAATTCATTAATCAATGTTCTTACTATGTTAAATTTAGACTATGGGATTGCAAATAAATTAGAAAACATTGTCTAGAAAACTGATAACATGTACTAATTTACCATATAACATGTTTGTATTTTGAGGCAATATACCATTTAATTGCTGGAGTTCAGGAGTGGGGTGAAATGTATAATCTAAGATCTTTTGTATTTTCTAAGATTTTGTTTAAAGTGACACATAGGAAGCCAAGTGCAAACTTCATGGTGGCTGAACTTGCCAGGAAATGAAATCCAAGAAATCTGAAAGACAAATAATTTAGACAGGCTATTCGAACAACTTGACTGAAAATTTAGATTTTCATTCTTTCTTTCTAGAGATTTTTTTCTTAAGTTTCTGAATAGTTTGAAGAAAGGATAAAGAAATGATACAATAACCAACAGAAGTTGGTTAATTTAACAAACACTTTAAATCACTGATTTGGAATAAAACTGTTCCAGAGTTATGTCATATCTCTAATACAAAGCCTGCTTTACACATAACACTAAGCCTAATGTGGTTAGCTTGCTTTTGCCTTGATATATAAATCCCACCATTTAATAGTTTAGTCTTAAGAAGCTTAACAAATATTGGCTTAGTATTATGGCCTTTATGGGCAATATTTGCCATATAGACCACGTTAGGACTTATACATTCTCAGATACCTTTATCTAAATCTTTCAACTTTTACATTTCAGACAAGATGCTCCAATTTCTTAACATCTATATTGCAGTCCATCAGAGCAACTTAACAGTAACATATTTAAAGTCAATCAATAAATCCAGATAAAACAAGTTTTACTCAATTCTTAGCTAAACAAATGAGGAAAGGCGAAGAGACATTGTACATTTAACTACACTATAATCTTCTATGTCCTTTTATTCTTAGAATAAAACTTCTAAGTTTTATTGATTTTTAAAGACAAACAAAGACAAACAAAACATAAAAACATCCAACATTCTTCCATAAGTGTACAAGCAGTGTGTCGGTTGGTATACAAATTTTTTGTGCATCGATTTCATAGTCTCAATTATAGTTACATTACATAATAACTCATATTATCAATCAAAAATTGAATACCCGAGTATTATTATTAATCAATCATTTGACTGTAATTTTGTTCATTCATACTTTGCGAGATAACTATACTTTACTTAGTTTATTTTATAACAATTCATATAGTCCTCCGAGATCTATCCTAGAATCATTATATATATATAAAATAATAAAAAAGAAAAGAAATACATCTTTATATATTCATTATTTTCTAAAATTCTACATATTCTATTATTATATTTTGTTATCTAGCCATTGGAAGAAAAGGTCCCAAATTTTGTAAAATTGTTTATCCTCTTGTTCTCTAATTTCAAATGTCAATCTACTCATTTCAGCACATTCCAGTATTTTCTTAATAGTTTCCTCCTGCAATGGTATTTTCTCATTTTTCCAATTTTTAGCAAAAACAATCCTAGCCGCTGTTGATACATTTACAATCAAATATTTTAAATCTTTGCTGTATGTATCAGGTAGAATTCCCAATAAAAATATCTCTGGTTTTAAATCTATATGCTTTTTTGTCATTTTTTCCAACCACGTGTGGATTTTAGTCCAGCATTTTTTAGTCCAGCATTTTTTAGTCCAGCATCCGCACAAGTCCACCATATATGGTAATGTGAGCCAGGTGTCTGATGACATTTCCAACATTTTTCGGATTTATTCCTGAACATTCTTGCTATTCTTGTTGGGGGAAAATGCCATCTATAAAACACCTTGTACAAATTTTCTTTAAATGGTGTTGACATTGTCATTTTATAATTTTGAGACCACTTTTGCCATTTCTCTAAATCAATCCCATATCCAAAATTCTATCCCCAAGCAATCATAGTTTCTTTAACTTGTTCTTCTTCTAATTTAGTTTCTAATAAATATCCATATAATATTTTAATTACCTTTTCATCAGTACCTGTCAAAATCTTATCCAAATCAGTCAATTTATCATATAAACCTTCTATTTTAAAATCTTTGTCATACCTTGAATGTATTTGCGCAGAAGAAAACCAATTCATCTTTATATCTTGTTCCTCTAGTTTTTGCATAGATTTAAGTTCACCCTTTTCATTCAAAATTTCCCCATATCTAACTGTTTGTTCCTTCTTCTATGTTATAGGATAGGAAAATGCTTCAGTAGTCGATAACCAGACTGGAATTTTCAAATAGCATTGTCTTTTAATCTCCCAATTTAACCACAGAGACTCCCGTATATGATGTCTTCTAAAATAACCCTGTATTTTAGTTCCCTTATACCATAAAAAGGCATGCCACCCCAACAACAAATCGTGTCCTTCTAATGTCAACAATCTAGCATTTCTTAATGTTATCCATTCCTTAGCCCATGTCAAGTTTGTAGCTTGGTAGTACGACTCCCAATTAGGCAAACCAAATCTTCCTCTAATTCTAGCATCTTGTAAGAGTTTTAACTTTATTCTCGCTTTCTTACCTTGTCATATATATTTCAACACAATTTTATTTAAATCTTCGAAGTAGTCCTTTCCAAGCCTAATTGGTATTGTTTGAAACAAATATAAAATTCTGGGTAAAATATTCATTTTGATTGTTGAAATTCTCCCTATTAGTGACAATTGTAGGTTCTCCCATTTCGTCAAGTCTAACACTATATGTTGTTTAAGTTTAATGTAATTGTTCTCTTTTAATGTACTACATCTTGCTGTCAAGTATATCCCCAAATACTTAATCTTGTTTGTGACTTGAATTTTCAATACATTTGCCAATTCTTCTTTTTGTCTTAATAGCATATTCTTTGTCAAAACCTTTGTCTTATCTTTGTTTATTTTCAAGCCGGCCACCTTGCCATATGCCTCTATCTTTTCCAATTCTATATCCTTTCTTGATGAAAGTTCCTTAGTTTAAGTGTATAGTTGCAAGGTTTAACATTAAATATATTGATTTAAATTGTGACAAAAGACTTAAAGCACGGCTTTTGAAAGTATTTATTGATGATATGTAAGAAGATCAAAGATGTATATGAAGTTTTTCATGTTTGTTATAGGTATAGTTTTCCAGATCAGGTTAAATAGAATTCGTCCCATTGGGTGAGAAGAGAGGGAAAAAAATAATAAGGATCAAATTGTTTAAGTCTGTAAGATCACTGGTTTACATTTATCTAATTTCATATAGCAGTAAAAAATATTATTCCAGTTCAGTCCATGACAGGCGTCTTTTTCTGCAAGGAGAATGATGGGACAGCATCTCCAGAAGGTATTGCTCACATTTGATACAGATGTCCATAGAAGGCCAATCCCTCATACTTTTTATGCGGCAGGCAAAGGGTGGTGTTAAGCAATGGGGTTCAAACACAAGAGGTATTCTGGAAGTCATGAGAAGAATTCAGATTATTTTCAAATATGCCTTTTTCATACCTTTATATGTTTTGAACACCTAGTAAGGGTATACACTTAAAAATGTTTTTGAAGAAATGTGTGAGTGCATGTGAGTGCAGGCTAACTTTTTCTCTTCATTCAAATAGGCAGAGCTTCCACACGTCTGAAGAAAGAGAGAGGTACTGCATGTTTATAGGATGTCCAAAGCATTTCTTCCAAATCATTATTATATATGTTTAAATGTTTAATTTTAGAAATGGAAAATCTAATTTGGAAAGCAAGAACAAAGCTAAAGAATTTTCTACTTTGCAGTTTAATTTGCAACATGATATGAACTAAAAGCTACTGTCTTCACATGTCACACTAAATTATACATTTGTTTGGCTTAGACTTAGCACAATTTGTGAACTCATCCACTATAGCTGTAAATTAGGGTTTATGGTAGAGCACAAAACCTTCAATTTTTTTAGGACATGCAAAAAAGTAGAAGCAAACAAATAAATGATAGTGGGCAAACATTACATTTCTTTTTCCTGCCTCATTAAAATTACTATTTGTTGTCAACTTTTGGAGAGTCTCTGAACGCTTTTGGAGATGCTATATGGCCATAGTTTATAGCATAGCATAATGTCTAAGCCAGGGTGTTGTGTATAGAAATTAGAATACTCCAAATAACTAAATCTGATTGGCCGAGCAGACCGCCATAGGATTGGTCAGTAAAGTACCATTGCAATTGGTACTTTAAAAATCTTAAAGAACTGTCATTGGCCACAAGCCACGAGCAGCGCTATAAAAAGGGCTGCTGCGGCTCCGGCAAATGTTCTGTTACAAGTCACTGAGTGTTATAATAAAAAAAGCTGTTTGTTGGAACACCGGTCTCGCGTATCTTTCTTCTCAGAACAGAACACAGGCCATTATGGCTTATTCAACAAACACAGGCCATGGTTTAAGATAATATAAGATAACATATAAAATCATATTTAAAATATTCCATTGGATCTTTAAGTATGCACAATAGTACTTTTTCATGCTACCAGTTAGAATTTCTGTTACAAGAGAAACATGAATGCATACTTCACAATGGTCTTGAAGTATGTGATTCTTTTATAAGGTTCTGTGCTATGTTCTTGCGCAGAAGGCCATTTTAAGTGTGAAAGTCAAGCCTGGGGAATTCCACTGGGAACTCTGAGATGGCCTCCATCAAGTCAAGGCAGGAAGATTGCAATGTAACAGGGCGGCTGGCACAATAGTTTAGCTTCTATTAGAAATTAATAGATAAATGGATAATAAATAATATTATCTCCTATAGAGATAAAAAATTAACTAATACCATAATTTTCTCATTTATGAATCATGGAATGTGGAAGCTATTTTCTCAGCATATAAGCATCATCTTATCAATACAAGTTTATTATGGACTAGTAAGATGAGGGAATTGGCCAGACAGAGAAGAGATTTCTGCATTATTAATTTAGTTTCATGGCAAACTCTCACCTTGATGAATCCCACTGTTCTACTTCAAGCTGTGCAGTTTTTTGGTTGTGCAGGTCCTGATCATCTTCTTTGCCCAGTTGTATCATTTTAAAGAAGTTAAGTGGAAGGCGTACACAAGGTCTGACTGGCATAGACATCTAGAGAAAAATACTATATTGGGATAATTAGTCCACTGATCCTTTAAATCAGTTAGTAAAACAAATTAAAAAGGCATTCACTATTAATATTAAACAAAAAATAAAGCTGCATGTTATTAAATAGGATAATGCAATATCAATCAGATACAAAGTACCACCAAGCAATTTGATAAATGTCTTATACATTAATTGTTTGATGGCTCCTAAACAAAACTTTATATATATGGGTTAAATTTACACAATGTCTTATTAGACAATAAAACAAAGAGAATTAGTGAAAAAGAAAATAACTTACTTTGATGCAGCAATCTTTACAGATCACACTAAAATAAAAAGGTAATATCTCAATTATAGTAATAGCAATCAAATAAAATGAAATAACAAGGGAATTAAATACAAAGAATAATAATAAAGGAATTGAACAAAAATAAAAAGAACCTGAATAAAAGGAAAAAAATAACAAAGAAGGTACAAAATAAACCATAACCATAAGGTACAAAATGAGTTGCAGGACTGAGAAATTGGCGTGTTATTTTTTCCTTATGCCTGCATGATCAATTGTAGGCTTTCCCACAAAGAAAAGATCCCAAATACCACAACTGCAAAGTCTTTTATGAAATGCTTTACTGCAATTAATTCTGAATTTAATCAACATGTGCTTGGGAATGAAAATCTCGTCTCATTTGGGGGGAAACCACACAATAAAAATAGTATTTGCTATTGCAGTGGTAAACAATTATTTTTTGGCTTTGAAACAACTGAAGGAGAATGTTAAATTTTATGGGAAATATAATCGAATAGGCTTGGAAAGAACCATTAAGGTAGTGTTTTTCAAACTTGACAACTTTCAAATGTGTGAATGTCAATTCCCGGAATCTGCCAGTCAGTT
Organism: Laticauda colubrina; assembly: GCA_015471245.1. Taxonomy (NCBI): domain Eukaryota; kingdom Metazoa; phylum Chordata; class Lepidosauria; order Squamata; family Elapidae; genus Laticauda; species Laticauda colubrina. Next base: position 33,412,168 of record BLBF01000006.1, read on the forward strand.
GAAGGGCACTGATGTCCTGATTTGGAGCACAGAATCCAATCCCTGCTCAGTTGAGGAATCTTCAGATTTCATAACAGAAGGCAACCATGCTGTTTTGGGAAAAATAGCCAGAATTTTTCTTTTCTAAAGTCTTGGTTACTTTAGGATTGCAAATTGAGGCTGGGAGTGTACAAATAGTCCTTGACTTACGACCACAATTGAGCCCAAAATTTCCGTTGTTCAGTGAGACATTTGTTAAATGAGTTTTGCCCATTTTATGACTGTTCCTGCAACGGTTCTTATGTGAATCACTGCAACTGATAAGTTAGTAACATGGTTGTTACTAACTGGCTTCCCCACTGATTTTGCTAACTAAAAGGTTGCCTAGGTTGGTCACATGACCACCTTGGGACACAGCAACAGTCATAAGTATTATCTAGTTGCCAAGCATCTGAATTTTGGTCACATGATCACGGGGTAGGTCAAAGGTCATGAGTGTGAAAATGGTCATAATTCACTTTTTCAGTGTTATTGTAACTTTGAAAAGTCACTAAATGAACTGTTGTAAGTCAAGGACTGCCTGTACTTTGATGCTTTCCAAATTCTCCCCCTTGTGGAATAAAATCTGGAGTGAGCACAGTCATGGTAAATATTTCTCTGCTCTTATTGCATATGCAGAGTGCTGCCTGACAGCTCCTTTTAGGGCTACTCAATACCTTTTTTTGGTAAAGGGACTCTGAAGTTCATCTTCAGGGCCATGCTGAGCAGGGGTGGGATGCAAATATTTTCACTACCGGCTCTGTGGACATAGTTAGGTGGAAGGGGCTAGGTGGGCATGGCCATGTGACTGGGTGGACGTGGCTTTTTTTCACCACCACCCCTCCCCATGCTCTGTTTTTTTGCCTCCTGGGCCTCAGAAAAGCCTCCTGGGAGCCTGGTTTTGCTTCAAGGAGGTTCCTTGAGGCCAGGAGTCAAAAAACTGTGTGTGTGTGGGGGGGGGGGGTTGCAACACTAATTCTGTGTTGCTGGCAAGCTGACAGTCCTGAATCAATTCACAGAATATGATTTCTGTTTAATACAGAAACCCCCACTGGTATTTGTACAACATGTGCCCAACAACTTTGATTCCCAATTGCAGACAATGCTGAATGCCCAAATATAGGGAAACATTATAAGTTACCATGCACAAAAATTCTAAGCTTTGAACTACCACATCAGCAATGGACAATCCTGAATAGGATTCGCACCTCACATGGTGTCTGCTGGGACTCTATGTATAAATGGGCCATAGTATCCTCCCCTCGGTATGACTGCAAGGTCCAATGTCAAACTAGATCATATCATGACTAGCTGTAAATTGAGGGCATATTCTGGTCCAGTATCTGATTTCTTTAATACAAATGATGCTTCAATAGTTACATGGCCTAAATATTGGTATTTGAACCTAGACATCTTGAACATGTATACTTTATTGTATTTTAATAATCTAGAAGAAATATTAATATATATTGCTAGTCAGTGTATAAAATGCCATATGCAAAATAAATAAATCTACGTGAATTAGAAAATTGAACATTTAAAACAGGAAAGCAAACATATCAATATATAGTAGGGTGACACAAAGAATTTGAAAGGGTGATTCTTAAAATGTATTATTGCAGGGAAGACACTCCTTCTTGAAAGATTAAAACTGTCATAAAAGCTCAGGCAAGTGTTGCAAAGTTTTCCCCAGTTATTTTTGCATATTTTTGCTTTGCATAGCCCTAATAAATGATAGAGCTGTATCCTGTTTCAGATACAGGAGTAGTAGAATGTATGGGAAGATAAACATAGCACCTGTTTATATAGTAGCTCATTTGCCAAGATTGGAAGCTTCTTTTCAGCAGCCTTGCAATCCTGGAAAATGACATAGCTACTTTAATGAGTTGGAAGCAGGGGTTGCTTTTGCACCACTGCACATTCTGCAGTACTTCAAATCCCTCAAATCCAAAGCATTTAAGAGCCCTAGTAATTAATAAGACATGAGAAGAAATACATTTAAAAGCTACTACCCAAGATAACATAGGCATTTAACTTTCCTCCCAAAAAACTTAACCATACAAATTATATGTAAAAAAGGTATGTTTTTCTCTTGCACAGTAATTTAATTATAAATTATAAAAATATATAAATTATAAAAAGGCTCTGTTTACTTACCTCATGCAGAGATGACATATATAGGGCCAAATAAAGAATTGGTTGTGACAAACAAAACAAAGCTGTAGATAGAAAGTTGTGACAAATGTTCCAATTTCTTTTTATAATATGATAAAAAAACAATGCAAGTAATAACACTCACACAAAGAATGAAGAATGTTTGGAGATTAAAATATGGGCTACAGTTTCTGCAGTCAATTTATAGATATATAAACCATCCCTTCTAATTGCTGAAAAGACTGAGAATAGCTTTGCATTATGGAAACTTTCTCTATACACAAATGTAAAATGAGGAAAAATACAAACAAACCCTCCTATGCCAGACTAATTTCCTTCTTCAAAATATTTCAGTCAGGTATACTGATGTTATTTTGTATGCTTAATCTGAGTGAAAACCCTGTATGCAACATAAAAACATTAATAGGAGTTCCTAAAAACAAAATATGATAATAAGGGAATGAACTTTTTATCTCATTTTCCTCTCTTCTGAGATGGTGGATGGTTTTTTTTAATAAAATGGGGCACATTAAACTTATCTACTTGTTATCAGGGGGGAAGTAAATGGTAAGCAATCATAGGAAAGAAGCTTCAGGGATCTACAAAAAGGAGAGGTGGAGACAGCCTATAATCCACACATTGTTCAACCTTAATCTCTTGGCAGAAGGATTAGTATTGGAGAACAAAGTTAATTAGACCAGTGTTGCAAAAACAAGCTTAATTATAAACATTTAACTATATGAATAATCATCTCTGTTTTAATAAATATTAACAAAGCAATCAACCAACCAATCCTCTTATTAGGAAATTACCTCAGCCCTTGAAGGAAGATTGCTTGTTTCTCTTTGGCAGGAACCTTTTACTTCTGAATATTGTGTTCCCATCAAATTTACAATGCTTGGTAATGACCATCTTGAACATGTCTGATTGTAAGTAGGTGACAACTATAAATCAAATGAAGATACTCAGAAATTGCTCTTCATGATAAATTTGTAATAAAACCAAGTCCTCCGTAATTTAAAACTTAGTAGTTAATGAACAGTTTTTAGTTTGACATGAAAAGCTTAAAAAATAGGAAATTCATACAAACCACTGCAGACCAGCTACAGCCATATTTTAGAAACTCAGGAAGTTATATAACTTTTATATTTATTTCCAAATAAAGAAAATTTTATGTATTTATATCCTGCCTTTATTAGTTTTTATAAATCAAGACAGCGAACATACCTAATAGCAACAGCATTTAGACTTATATACTGCTTTACAGTGCTTTGCAGCTCTCTCTAAGCAGTTTACAGAGTCAGCATATTGCCTCCAACAGTCTGGGTCCTAATTTTACCCACCTTAGAAGGATGGAAGCCTGAGTCAGTCTTGAGCATGGTGAGATTTGAACTGCCAAATTGCAGGCAGCCAGCAGTCAGCAGAAGTAGCTTTCAGTGCTGCACTCTAACTACTGGGACACCATGGCTCATCACTTAAGAGTTATATACCACTTCACAGTGCTTCACAGCAGTCTCTACATGACTTATAGAATCAGCATATTGTCCCCAAGAATTTGGGTCCTCATTTTACTGACCTTGGAAGAATGGAAGGCTGAGTTAACCTTGACTCAGTCAGGATCTAACTCCTGACAATGGACAGAGTTAGCCTGCAATATTGTATTCTAACTACTGTGCCATCACAGTTCTTCTAATATTTCTTCCTCCTCCTATTTTTCACAACAACCCTGTGAGGTGGACTGAGCTGAGAGAGAATGACTTGCCCAAAGACACCCAACTGGCTTTCATGGCTAAGGCCCACAGTCTTTTGGTTTCTGACCATAACCACTTGACCATATTGGCTATCTATTTTATAATATACTAAATGAATAACTGTTAAGGTAATTGTATGTTAATATACTCTATTTAGATTTAAATTCCAAGGATTGCACAACTTTAATTATGTGTACACAGAGAAGGTACAATGCATTGTAGTGTTTTGTGTAGCTTCAGCACCAAATCCAAAAAAGAGGAACAGCAGCAGCAATAATTCCCCAAAACCATTAGATGTTTGTCCACACTTTCAACATAAAGATTTCGATCAAAGAATGCATGTTGAAAAAGAACAGATAAGTGACATTTGTTCTTGCCTTTGTTTCTGATCCACCATTCTCGAATAATTTTCCTAGTTTTGTTTTTAGTTCCAAATCTGAGTGAGCGCAGCTCAGTTGTGTTTTTTTAGCTTTTGAGAAGTTAATGCTGATGTTTTGTTCAGAGATGATACTATTACATGGAGAATGCAAGACGAACTTCTGAGTATCTCCTGTAGAAAAACAACAACACAGAATCAAAAATGTACATAGAAATTTTAAACCACTTTGACTTTCTTCAGACATGATAAAATACTTGCAGTTAGTTCTCATTATGTACAGCAGAGAATATATGAAGTAATGATGTACAATATGTCTGGTTCAAATATTTCATTTCATTTCTGTTATTTAAGAACCTCTTATGATTCTTCTGAGGATTCCATATGGATTAAGACACAATAATCCATATAGGTTAAGAAAAAGAAATAAAATGTACAAGTGTAACACAAATATAGCCTGGTAATAACAGCAATAATTCCTGAAGGGATATTACGCAGAAGATAACCATGACCTAATCTCTATTATTCCAGAGTCCAGAACATAGAATTAAGGTCCTAGAGCATATCACTTTAATTATATATCCTTAATTATATATCCTTATATATCCTGAACATAGGAAAGCAATTTGAATATGGTACCAATTACCAAAGGAGGTAGTGAATTTCTTTTCACTGTATGTGTTTCAACAGAGGCTGTACAGTCATCTATTGGAAATATTTTATGTTGGATTGTTGCATTGAACAGGGTATTGGATTAAAAGTTCGACAAGCTTCTTTTAAAATATGATTCCATTTTAAACCATTTGTTTATATAGACCAAATTCATGTGAGGATCTAGTAAGCATCATCCTTTTTTTGTACCAGATCATTATATTAGAACCTTCATCAACAATATTGATGAAGCATATACTAGCTATAATATATCTTGAAAAGAAAGCTTTTAGCCAAGAGTAGAAAGATAGAGAAAAACATAGAAATGTTCCACTGAATACGCATGGGATATGCTGGGATTTCTGCCCATAATTTTGATTATAAAAGTTTATTGATGAAAAAGTAAAATGATAGATTTTTTTACACATTTACTGGGGTAACAATTATAATGTAGATCTTAAAAATAAGTTTATTAACAGAGGAGGGAATTGTCTTTGCTTTTTTAAAACAAAAACAAAGGAACAGCTGAAAATGACTGGAATACTGTCACTTTCTGCTTTGAGCCCAAGTGAGATGAAAAATATTGAAATGGTGCTATTTCCCAGGATGGTAAGAAAAGAGGTGTCCATCAGTCAGAATAATCATAAATATGACTATGCAATATGACTATGACTAAAGCAAAGAAAGAGATTTTTTAAGTTTATGCACTGACTGGAACAAAGTTCAACAGCTTAAGTCTGCTGAAAGTCCCTGAAGCTCTAACCTAGTAACCCATGCTAAATTACAGAAAAGTCGTGTCATTACAACCAAATCTACCTTTCAAGAAAACTGATTTTTTTATTCCTTCAAATGTATACAGTACACAGTAAAAATCCCAAAACATCTACATTAACAAGAATGTCTTGAACATACCCTTATAATTGTTGCTACTTTTCTGTTCAAAGATTGGTTGAAGTTTAGGTGGATTTTTCACTTCCATCATAAGCTTCTCATGCAGGCTGAACTCTTGACTGGTCTTCTCTTTCAATTTCCATACTGAAACCTAGCAAATACAGTGAGTTATAAATGAAAGATGGCAGGAATCTAGGGCCTTGCAGCCCAAAAGATTGCCAAACCCATTGATTTTTTTAAAAAGGAAAGAAAATCACTCTCTCACTTGACAGGAAAAGTACAGCCAAAGAAGCTAGTAAAATTGAAGATGGAAGGATTTGCACATGGGGTGATAGTCTCAGGGATCAACCTGCCTGGAGCCTGTTCAATCCTCATCACATTGATAGAAAATGTCTCACAAATGAGAAAGTCTCACATATATGTCTCACAAATACACAATAAAAGCTAAATCTGATATGACCCAATACTTACTGCACGGAGGCTGTAGCGTTTGTTTTTGATATCATCTACCACCATACTGTAGGATGAAAGGATACCTTCTCCTGGAGGAATGCTATGCAGAGTTTGCCCCATAACCTTCTGTAGTCTCATGCTTTTCTGTAAATAACCAAATACATCCTACTACAAACCATCTTGAAATGGGGAAGCCCAGCCTGAAGGCTCCATATTAGCCTGCAGGTGTATCATATTGTATGATTGCTAAAATATCACTTGTGCATTATTTTAAAAAATGTTGTTGTTGTGCAGACTAGCTTATAATATTCCAAATTTCCACTGCTATAATATGCTAAGGGATCAAGATTGTTAAAAGTAAAAGGAAGGAATAAAAAATCGGTTTATTTGATCAAGGATAAAACATATGTGTTGCTATCTGTAATGAACTTTTGGTGATCAGAGCTGAACAATGAGGTTTTATGGATTTTTTTTAGATAGTAGATGGGTTATTTGTTGTATTTTATAAAGTGATAAATTACTAAAAAAATTATACTTGTGGCAAAGTTATATTTCTTTTCTTTTTCTTTACTTTCTTCTTTCTATTTTTCATATCTGCAATTTTTTATTCATTTCAATTCATGTTAATTTTTACCCTTTGAATTGTAATTTTAATACAATTACTATTTTTCAAAAAAGAAATCTGATATTGAAAATAACAAAGTAGATTGTTCCTACTGAATTGTTTGTCTTCTGTCTGGCAGAACAGTCTTCCACATCCATTCTTCCCAAATACTGAAATACATTAAAAAGAATTATTTGTTTGCTCAGCATAACCTTTCAATTTCCTTTCCAAACTTCAGCACATTGTTCCTCCAATTTCAAAAGAAAAATTATGATGTGATAAAGATACTGAAGTAGTGATAAAGAAAGATTTAGCTACTATGTTCTCGTATCCCCAAATACCTCTTTGCAACTCTGTATGGTCAACATAAGTTTCTGAAGCTCAATGTACTCAGAGAACAGCATTTGGCAGATGGTTGTATAATGACTGGCAGCTTCCAATGGTTTGTGAAAGTGATCCTCACAGATCTAAAATGGACAAACAGCAATCAGTTCAAGACACATATTCAATTAAATTGATTAAACTAACTACTGAATTGATAAATCTGATATGCAAATCCTGCTCCATTTCCTCTGAACTTCTTTCTATTCAGGGAACAACTTTTAATAATAGATTAGAAAACATTAGGAGTTAGAAATGCATTTTGGCAACTATGGAGCATAGCAGCTTTTGAATGTTACTCAGCATATAAATCTGTTTGAGACCTATTTATAATATAACTTTCACTTTAATAAAATTCTATAAGTGATACAGTAAAAAGAAAAGTGAACATATTAGCCAATATATTCTAGAAGAAAATAAGATATTAGACACTACAAACCATTGGACTATCTTGTCTGTTGGCTTTCAAAACTAGCATAAAAAGAGCAAATAAAGAAACTGAATTCATATCAAGAGGTACTCTTGCCTTGGATAGTGCACTGGGAAAGTCCTCTAAAACATAGCAGAACCAAATCAAATAAATAAAGGGTCAGATCAAGTGATAAATATGATTTTACATAAAACTAAATTTTAATAAATGCAACTTAGATGGTGTATTTTAGATATTTCCTAAATAGAAGGCGAAATCACTAAATACTTGTAGTTAAATAATTACTGTAGTTTCATAGGAAAACATGTACTTGGACCACAGATCCATTTTACATTGGTTTAGCATGTAAGCTATAACTTGCATGACATAAGATGACAATTTAAAAAGCAACCATCTTCAGTTTCCAGCAGAAGAGAATATATGTAGCTCAGGTAGAAATTATTACCCAGGTAGGTTACTTCATCAATGCTAGGGAGTATGGGATTTTCTCCCTGTTTATATATAGTAGCTTGCCCTGTCAGTGCTGTTGGGGTACAGCTTTCTCTTTGATAATTCCTTGATTAGGTTTTTTTTTCTGCTTGATTATTTTTTTCTGTTTTTAATCTATTCTTATCTGAGTAATGTTTGCTGCAGAGGATGTGTTCTAGTCTTTTTATTTCTTTCTTAGCTTTTTTGTTGTCTTTTTTGAATGGCATATAAATGCTCTTTATCACTATAAGTCTATTGATCAGGGTAAGCTATTTATAAACCGAAAGCAAAATAAGTGCTCATTATCATTATGGATGTTACCTAATCAGGTAATGAAACATGTACAAGCAACCAACCAAGGTCAGCAAGCACCAAGGACTCTACATCTCCAACTTGCTGCTCTGCAGAAGTAGTAGACTATCAAATCAGTAGGAATTCTGGGCCAAAGACACACACACACACACACACACACACACACACACACACACACACACAGAGTTCTTTATTCAAGAACTACACTAAAAATAACAAACTCTAGATTAGCAGATCTACACTGAATGCAGAGGATGTGAATAAAACAAGTAAAGCAAATCTAAACAATCAATATTCTATGAGATTTAGTATTGGCGCAGTTTGGTGTTTTATTTTTATTTTCCCAAACATTGTGGATTAAAATGGACTTATAAAACTAATTGCCTTTATGTATTTAATTACATTATAAATGTATATACTTCAATGTGCACTTCTATAATAACTATTTAAAAGTATTACAACAGTGTTTTCCATTAATTATTTAAACTAATTGCTAAAGTTAAATGAACAATTAATGAAGTGACCAAGCTGCACTTTTAACTGAATGCATTCAAAGGAGATTAGCATATTTAAGGGAGGAAAAAGGAAAGGAAGGAAGGAATTTTTCTTACATAGATATTAATTCCTTGTCTGTTTTTCCTTAAACATACTTTAAACTGAATGTGTAGCATTGTTCTACTCATCCAAAGGACACTTAGAGCAAATGGCTAAAGATATAAATTATGTGAAACATACAAAACCTTGATTACATCCTGTAAAGCAACCGTGGTGTTTGAGGTCTCTGCGTTCAGTTTCAGCATAAATGTTATTAGCTTTGCCAGAGACTCACTCAGCTCTCTCTCCATATAACTCTCGATTCCCCAATCCAGAGCTTTGTAGATCAATTTTCCTAATGATTCTGTCAACTAGAAAGGAAATACTGAATCAATTCTGAAAATCTAGGACAGTTTTGTCCAAATCAATACACAAATGGCTGCTTGGGTGACTGGCATTAGAAGAATTTAGCTACTGATTTTCATCTGTCTAGACATTCTTAAAGCAGTTTTAAAACAACATTATAAATACTAATACAAAACTAAAATAATAAAACATTAACTAGTACAGTAACTTGAGGCAGCTGGCAATATTAAAACTACAAAAAGGTTGTAGAGAATGGGGATATCCTGATATCAACTGGGGGAAAAAACTATTTAACGGAGATCCACATAGAGTTCACTGCCAAAGAATATCATCAGCCACACATTGAGGTTAAACTGCCCCTGTCACACTGCACCAACAGATGCAAAGAGGAAGTAAAACGGACAAAAAAGCTTGCCATCCATTCGAAAACGCGATGTACTCACTGCCTCCGTTTGGCTTCCTTTCGATCCGTCCAGCATCCTCTTGGTCACTTGGAGGTGTGTGCCCAGGCTAAGATTTTAGGGAGCAGGTGCTGTGGAGGTGGGTGCTGCTGCAGTGCTGGTCTGAGGTGTTATTGGAGTGCCTAGCCCCGAGAGGACAACAGGGGACGGTGTGTTGAGGAAGGTGTCGGACAGCCGGCTCAGCCTCGCGATGCTGAGAGGTCCTTCCTCCATGCCATGGGGTGTCAGCCCCAGTACCGAGGACAGATGTACTGAGGCCGGGCTTGGCTGTGGGGTGGAGGAAGGAGCAGTGTAGTGGGGCTGCCTGCTCTGCAGCGGGGTGAGGACTGTCAAGGTTGGCATTGGTGGCATCATTGGAACCGGTGGCAACGGTGTCGCCCGATGACTCTGTGCCTGCATCTGTAAGGGCTGCTGTCTGTGCTGCTGGACCTCCGGGTAGCTGTAGCCCTGGTAGGTGAGGGGGTGTGGGAAGCCTTGGTATGGGAGGGACATCACCTGGGGTGGAGCAGCAGACCTGGACTGGGTGGGAGCAGGTGCCTCTGGGTCTGGAGGGTTGTTAAGCAGCGTGGTGATCCTCTCCTTCACCACCTGGTACTGGGGATCCGCCATCTCCTTGAGGGTCTGATTCACATAATTGAGGAAGGGCTTGCGGTTGGAGGAGGAGGATTCGATGGGGACCAGCTGAGAGAGGAGACCTATGCTGGTGAAGATGGTGTCCCTGATCTCCACCAGGACCTTGTGGCTCTGCCCCTCCTGCGGTCCGGCTCTCTGCCTTACTGTGGTGGCGGAGATGTGGGTGGATGCGGCTTCGGCAACGGTGAACTTGATGTCTCCTTTCTCCCACCGCACCAGGGAGTCCTCCTCGCTCTCCACCACGCTTTCAACACCTGCCCGGGGGTTCTCCGCCGTGGCACGCTCCACAGAAACCTGCATGGAGACAGGGACTGACTCTCGGCCGCCAGAGGACTGGCTCCCAGTAGGCTGCCGGAGAGAGAGGGTAGAGATTTGGGCTCCTGGTGCTCCTCGGTGGCGGACCTCACCCTCCAGGAAGCTGCACTTGGCCATGACGTAGTTCTCTCTGTCCGTCAGCTTAACCCTGGCCTGGCCAGATTTTTTGCGGTGCAGCTTCCCGTACCAGGTGTGCATGTGCTTCCACCAGCCGAGGAGCACCTCCAAAGTGTAGCCCAGACTCTCCGCCCTCTCTCTCCAAGCAGCCTGCTTCCGCTTGGTGTCCCTGTACAGCCGGTGTCCCTTCCGCCACAGATAGTCGTTCTCTCTCAGCCACTCCAGCACCTCATCCTCGTGTTCCTCCTCAATGAAGTATTGCCTCCTCTCCCTATCACGCGTCTGCCTCTTCCTCCCTTTGGCAGGGCCATATGGGCCCTCATCAGAGGGACTTTGAGGTTGTATGGGCTGCTCCTCCACACCAACAGCAGCAGCAGCAGCAGCAGCAGCATCACCAGCAGGATCATAATCATCATCAGCAGCAGCAGCAGCAGCATAATCACCATCAGAATCATAAGCAGCAGCAGCAGCAGCAGCAGCAGCAGCAGCAGCAGCAAGACCAGGATGAGCAGCAGCAGAGTAAGCACCAGCAGCAGGGTCAGCAAGACCAGGAGCACAAGCAGAACGAGCAGGACCAGGAGCAGCTTCAGCAGAGTACGCAGCAGAAGCACCACTGCCAGGAGCAGCTACAGCAGAAGCTCCAGCAACAGAAGAGCGAGCCCAAGCAGCAGAAGCCCCAGCAGAAGATGAGTTAGGGACATGGGGCGGGAGGGTGGCCCAGTCCCTCTTGCCAGGGATGGCGGCAGGTTACTGAGACTTTCGCTTCTTCCCCATGGTTGTGGGGTTGCTGGCTGGCAGGGAGGCTGGCAGGAAGGCTGGCAGGCACCATGGCTGGCAGGAAGGCTGGCAGGAAAGCTGGCAGGAAGGCAGGCACCAAGGCTGGCAGACAGACTGGCTGGCAGGGAGGCTGGAAGGCAGGCTGGCAGCAAGGCTGGCAGGG
>BLBF01000006.1:33424032-33498873 GCA_015471245.1 Laticauda colubrina
CTGGAAGGCAGGCTGGCAGCAAGGCTGGCAGGGAGGCTGGAAGGCAGCCTCTCTTCCGTTGTGTCCGTTTTGCATCCATTGGGCAGTGTGACACGGCCTGAGGAAGTTTTTTTGTATTCCTATTTCCAAGCTATTTTGTAAGATAACAATAATGTCCTGAAGATATTCAAAAAAAATTAAGCAGCAGGCACAGTGCCACTAGCCCAATTGTTCAATATAAATAATGGAATTGCCTTGAACAGTCTGCCTCTTCTGAAATCATTTCAAGAGCAGACCCTAATATACCTTGTTAACAATAATCCAGTCTTGAGATAACCTGTGTATGAAATCATTGACTGAACTCTTAGGTACCTCTTCATGAGCACTTTATGATAATTCAGAATTAGTTCTAGATCTGTGCTATTATAAAAACATGAGCTAGACTTGAGAATGAAGAGTTTTTCCCCTGAATCTGCTGTGACTTATCTGAAATCCATGCAAAAGTAGTTCTTTTTCAAGGCCGAAGCTATGTGGCAAGACAGTTTTTCAGTTGGCAAGAGCTTTTGATTGATTCTACTTCCCAGCTCCTGGCTTCAATTTCCCACTCTTCTAATGCATGTTTCTATTGCTATTTTTTAAAGTGCAACAGAATAATAATAACATGATTGCTTGACAGTTTTTCCTTCTAACAGGCTTCTATGCTGCATGAAATAGTAACAGCACTTAGACTTATATGCTACTTCATAGTGTTTTACAGTGGTTATACAGTGGTTATATTTACAGAATCAGCATATTTCCAACAGTCTGAGTCAGAGGTGATATTCAGCAGGTTCCAACCAGTTCTGGAGAACCGGTAGTGGAAATTTTAAGTAGTTCGAACAACCGGCAAATACCACCTTTGACTGGAGATTTTACAGCATCCTTCCCCTGTCATGCCCACTAAGCAATGCCCACAGAACCAGTAGTAAAAAAATTTGAATTCCACCACTGATCAGAGTCCTCATTTTACCAACCTCGGAAGGATGGAAGGCTGAGTCAACCTTGAGCTGGTTAGGATCAAACTCCTAACAGTAGGCAGAGTTAGCCTGCAATATTGCATTCTAAGCACCATGAGCCACCATGGCTCTTGAAAAATGTTTTATGATCAAAATGATGGGAGAAAAAGAATAAAAGGATGCATAGGATGAAGGGAAGGGAATTTTATTCACCAGTAGTAGTAAGTATTGATAGGGTGCTGATCAGATGATATTTTTTGGATTTGACGATTGTTCCATCCGGAAAAACGCGAGGTAGACCGGGTTCCAACAGCAAATGTATTTATTTCACAATTAATAGCAAACAGAACAGTTTGGCTCAAGCCGCGACAGCTTTTATATACGGCTTGCCTGCCGGCTTGTAGCCAATGACATTTACTTGAGTTTGCCACCTTTCGGCGGTACTCTTGGATTGGTTCTTAGCGAACCAATCCCATGCAGTCTTTTCTGGCCAATCATCTTTGAGACATTTGGAGTAAATCATTTAATACAGAACAAGGATGATAAACATAACAATGATTATCGTCAACTTTATAAAAATAGAGAAGTGGAAATATTATGGATGTGGAAATATCCTCAGCTTTAGCTATTCCATTAGGTCTTTTGCCAGAAGACTACATGGGCCGTTACTAATGAAGATAAGTCCATGAAAACTCCAGGTTTTAATTCATAGTTACAAGAATGAAATACCATGAAATGAAGTATCTAAGAACCAAACCTAATATAGTTACAACTATGTATAGATATATTTTGCTAATATCAAGAGTATGCCATCAATTGTGTCAAGCACCATAATCTTACCTTATCTTCTAAAATCTCTCTTGGCTGTTGATTTATGTGACCATCTGAAACAAATATTTTAGTCAATTTCAGTTTAAGTTTAATTTGCATATTCAGGGTGACCCTAGAAGATATTGATAATATGTTGATTACTGGTTATTTTTTTTAAAAAAACTTGTCAAGTAAGGACAGCTGAACAGCACTCTGTGGATCATAATCCCAGTTGTTAATCAAAATATTCCACTATGGATACATGCGAAATCACCTTTCTTTTGTCAAATGGCATATGGGGAAAGGGAGGAAACACTACAATATCATCATTCATTATTTCCTGTAGAAGCATCCTTTTTTAGCCTGCTTTCTCCCTTCATGGCCATATTGCTGGTACGTGATAGTAGTGAAATAAATCTGGAAAACTTAGGTTAAAGTAGGCTGATATATAGGATTAGCGTATTTTTAAAAAGTCTTGGATGAAGGTAGTTATGTATTTTATAGGACTACCCTGTTTCTCCAACAATACGGCCTCCCCCAATAGGAAGTCCCAGTGTGTTTTATAGGCATGAAATGAAATTAAGCTCCTCCCCCCAAATTAAGGCCTATATTAAAACATGCAAAATGGGGGGGAATGGTGGGGGAGCTTGCCGTTAGGAAGTACTTTTGTTGCACACCCGGATATGGTGCTGCCTGCGTTCACCCCGATATGAAGTGCCCCACCAACACCGAGGTCAACATCCAAGCCGTCACCGCCTGCCTGAAGATGCAAGGGGGGGGATTAAGTCACCCCCGAAAAGACGGCCTAGACATTTTTTCGGGGCTCAAAAAAAAAAAAAAGACCCAGCCTTATTATATGAGAAACATGGTATCTTCTGTTTATAGAGTCTAGTTTAAAGACAGACCTCAGAACAGAGATGTTGAATCTACTTGGCCAGCAGATCAGATAGATATATATTCTCTAGTTATTATGGGAAGGTGTACCACGGTATATTTCTATAATAATTTCTATAAATCGGCATAAATACATTATCAGAATATACACATTTTTCTAGCTTTTAAGTGTGATAGACTTTCAATGTTTTGACATATAGTACATACCCCAGTGTTTTATTAAAGTTGTTATATAACATAACCGGTATAATTTGTTCCTATGATTTAAGACACTATGTAAAACTTCTAGAAGTATTTTTCAAAAGGGAAAAAATTATCAGATACCTCTCATTTTAATAAATGAAATCAAAATCAAGGTTTTTAAAATACTTTTATCTCTCCTGCTGTAACTCAGTAGTGTCCTTCAAACAATAGCTTGTCATTATCATCAAATATGAATGTAGAACTACCTGTACAAACTGCTGCCTTGATTATATTAAAATCAAACATTCAAATCTGCATTAACAGTTGTTTGTATTTAATAAGCATTTTTTCTCCATTATAAATACATTAATTTTTCTTTAGTACTATTAACAATTAAATATTATTAGATTTTGGAAATCTTTAGAAAGGAAAATAAATCAGTTTAGATGATATAAATACTACATTAAATTTTCATCATCTGTACTCACAAAGAAACATTTGCAATGATCTTAAATTTATGACTTATTCTATTTCCCATTATTTATTCACAAATCACATATGGTGAGTAGGATTGTTTCCAGGTAAGTGCATTAAAAATAACATATTAATGTAACTCATAATACATTGAAATATTAAGGGAAATAAATTGTAGAAACACATACTTGTAAGTATGAGAAAGAGTAACTTTAATAATTGTAATTTCTTACCATAGTTATGTTTGGTAGTGAAAGATATACTTCCGTCAGAGTGAATATAGAGCTCATCAATATCTGGAATCTTCATCTGTGCTACAGAATCCAGTCCTTGAGCTAATGTGTCATTCATTTTACAACAACAGTGAAAACAAATAGCCCAGGCTTGTTCTTCACTTATGGGCTGTTTATAAAATCTTAGAAACTGAGCTAGAGAGACCTTAGTTATATCCTTTGTATTAACCATTGTAATTGCTGGCTTTGTCCTTTCTTCAGCTCTTCATGTGAAATCTTTACAACTCAACAAGTACTTTTATGTGTCTAATTTATATCCTTTGATATGGTCTTTTCAGGTTCAGTTGTTTAGAGAAAATGTGGATGTGTCTTAAAGGAGAAGTAACTGCTTTATCTCTATACAGTATTAATTTTGCCTAGATAAAAAATCAAGGTCAGTTTATTTATAATACCTTAGATCTCTGCAACAGTTTCCCATAGGGGAATTGATAGCTGAATATATCTTACAAAAATATTTATTAAAATAAGTTTAGTTTTGATAAAATCCACCTTCATCCAACACCTGAAATTTCTTACATTAATTTGCATACATACTTGTAATCTAATTTCAAACATCCCATATTTCTTTGGAACTTAAAATGTTAAAGAAATTCATATCAAATAAATAATTATTGATATATTAGCCTATTTGTTTATGCTAATTGCAATTTATTCAACAAACCATGGTTCAACACCCATGATAATACAGTAAGAAATTTCTTAAGTGTTTAAGAAATTATTGTTGAAGCAAAAATGTCATAGTATCAAAATCACAGCTATAATTATAATAAAAGGTTTACTTAGTTTAAAAAAAAATGACAGAAAAGAACTTTAAAAGCAACTCAGCAAAGACCACATAAGGAGGCAGGTAGAAAACCAGGTGAAATTCATAATGGTATAGAATATCTCATCCTCAGCCTATTGGAAAGAGATCTTAGATTTGGATTAAGCTGTTTCAGTTTAAAGTAACATTTCTCTGTTATCTAAATACGCCTTGCCATACAAGTTCCAATATTTCTGTGATGGTGCTGGGGAAGATAAAGTCAAGGGAAATAGTTCTGCCCATATTTATATTGGCCTTATACCGGCGGATCTGTTTCTCTGTTCTGGCAACAATTTTTTGGCTGCTAGGATTCAGAGAAGTGGCAAGAGAACTGGAACCGAAGTAGAAGGAGGCATTGTGGAGGAAGTATGGTAATGGTTAGTTCACTTCTTCATTCCCATGGAAGTGTGGGAACTTGGTTATTGCCTTGTTTCCTTGATTTTATTGATACACTTTGAATCCTTAGGGTAATGGACACGCTGCTACAGTGGTTTCTATAAAAAATTAGTCCATAAAGCTCTTAAAGACTTAGCAGGACAGCCAAGGAAAGATGCCCAGAGTTCATGTTTGAATTAAATAGCAGATGCTGTGGGGAAGGAAAGATTTGTAATTTCAAAAGGAATCTCAGATTGCAATCTCTGTAGTGTATTTACTTTCAGGGAGGAATTGTGATGGTCTTTTCTGTAATAAATTTAAAAGAAACAAAGCAAAACAGAGCATTTTTTTTTGTAGATTACATACTGAAAGTATGTTTTAGTCTCCCAAAACTGATGCCAAATTTCAATATCCTTTTTGTTTGCTCCGTGAGCCAGCTTATATTTGGCACTTTCCAGAGATCTCATATTTTATGTCGCATCATACACAATCAGCTCTAGGATGTTGGGAATTGCAGCCATTACACTTTGGAGAAATACTGTGGAAAGATGATTCTCTTTCTCCAATATGATTTGCACAAAAATACAACTACCTTAATTTCTCTCTGTACCTGTTAATGAAGGTTTTCCTAATTGTTTTTCTTTCACAATTATTCTGTATTAGTTTATGATATAACTATTGTTCCTTTACCACTGCACTGTTGAAGCTAAACCTTAAGTACGCACTGAAGAGTAAAATTAAACTCTGCAGTAATTGCTATGCTCCCGATTAAAGGAACTGAAAGGCGCCCTTTTTAGAAAAATCAAATACATGCACAGCAATACTAATCTCGGGCTATTTGTGAGTTGCAAATATCTGGTTGCAAAACATCTCGGCTGGCAGCAAAGCATTAGTTTACTGCATCTCTTTGTTGTTATCTACTGATCGTTACAATTCCTACGCCAACAATCAACAGAGCGGTATTTTTCACTCTTAGTATTTTGGAGGAATTGGAAGTCCACACGCCTGAAAGCTATCAATAGAAATACTTCGACAGAGGAAAATGGCGAGCGTGAAACGAAGTGGAAGTACGCCAAGGATCCCCAAACTTGGCAACTTTAAGACTTGTGGACTTCAACTCCCAGAATTATCCAGCCAGCATCGTCCACAACTCTTAAAGGTGCCAAGTTTGGGGACTTCTGAATACGTCATCAGAAGCTTTCCCGATGAATCAAACTAAAGCGCGCTTCCAGGTCCCGCCTCTCCGACGGAATAGCGAATCAGAAGGCGAGACGTTTAAGGACTCCCCTCTTTCTGTTCGACTTCGCCCTATGGCGGGGAGGGGGACGTCGTCCGTCGGTCCTCCTTCCGGTGATATTTCGGGATTCTCCCGCCAGGCAAGATGGCGGCTCCCGGAGTTGGGGAGGCGGTGTGGAACCGGTGGGACGTGCCTTGGCCCGCTTGTAATTCGGCCGAAGTCGTGCCGTCTGAACATGCTTCAGGTTAATGGAGAGATTTGAATGCGGAACGAGGCTCTCTGGATGATAAAGCGGAACATTTTTGCATTTCGCGTTAAATTTGAGTGTTCGATAAAAGTACGCGTGCTGCGGACTTTGCTGCCTGGTCTTTTTAAAAAATTTATTAATTTCGAAGATGTCGTTTAACTGACAGACTTTTGGGTGATGGGACTAAATTATTATCCAGCAGATTTGATCTTGAGCCTATATAACATACGCGTGTGATTGTACAATGAAAAGGGAGATAGCTCGTCCCGTTAACAAAATCGTAGATTTTTGCCTATATAGGATTGTGATTTGTTTCTGATTGATTTTAGCGGAAACGTCATCCTCTCTCAAACCAGTTGTGGCTTAGAAGTGTTTAACTTGGATAACTTAATGCTCTTAGTTTTTTCAAACTGTCGATTAATATGGGGTTAATTGATTAAGCTGGACTTGAGGGATAAAGTTGTGAACATGTATAATTCAGAAAAAAGAAGCCTTAAGACTACTGTCGTATTGCATGAAGTCAGCTTTTGGTGATATTGTTCACTGACACGCAAACCCAGAAAACTGGATTCATTGAATGAACCATGGTTTAATTAAACATGCATAAACATGCCATGCAAAAAACAGCAGCTATATATGCTGCTTAGTATCTGGTATTCCGTGTCAGGAAGTATGGAGAGAAGATCGTGGACAAAATACAAATGAATTGCTGAAAGGAAAAATTTCTGTATAATTAATTCATAATACTACAGCTTCTTTGCTAATCTGCAGACAACTAATTCTGGGTTTCCCAAGCCATCATGTCTCTCTTGAAGAGACAGACAGAATATGCAGGGGAGATGGAAATAACTTTTTAGTTGTACAATGTTACAATAAATCTATATTTCCCAAAGTTTGATTGTTGTTAATGTTTATACTCAGATGATTTTTTTAAAAGGAATGTACATTATATTAAAGAGAGGTATGGTGACCACTGAACTGATACTGGAATTTGAGAGCTTACTTTGTTACTGGTTTATTGAATGAATTTTTGCATCTTCCTATGGATGCATGTGTTTATATTTTCTAGTGAGATGCCTTTCAGCTGTTTTGAAGAAGTGTTGGGCTGTTGACAGCATGTTGAACAGCAAAATGCTGGTTGCAGAACAGAGCCTTCTGCATTCAATCATTTATAATTACCATTATCAGATGATCCATCAAAAGGCATATGGGAGTCTTAAACAGGTTGGTAGAATGTTGTGATTTTTTTGGAAATTTTGATTAAATCTTTTTAATCTGTAGGAATCACTCATGCGGCATCCAGCAATTCTACTTTATGGAATAAGTAGAATATTATAATCCATAATAAAAAATGCTGAATTTGCCCATTGTGTCATCTTTGGGAGAGGAATTCTTCAAGGAAGAGTGAAAAGAAATCAAAATACAAGATTAAAAAAGACTTAGCTAGCTATAGCCCCACACTTAGAAACTTATATTTTTGCCATGGGAGTTATGTAATCGTGACTAAGGATTTTGCATCTACAATGTTTTATTTTGAATCTGTAAATAATTTCAGATAAATAGAATGCATTCGGTTTTGCAGAAAGTTTGCTTAATTTTTGGGACATGTAGATTATTTCTGTTCACTTATTGAAATATACACGACATTGAAACTTAATTTTGAACGAGTAAGAAGTATGCTGGAAATATAGTGCATATGAAGAATCTGGTTATAAGAATATGAGTTATGAAAAAATGATTCTTTTACATCTAGAGCTAAGCATATTTATTGTAAATAAGAATGCTATCAATTTGCTTGCTTTTTCATATGGACCAATAAGCAATATTTTTTGCCTTCATAATTTCAGGTAGAACAGTGCTTGAAACGTTTAAATTTAATGAATCTGGAAAAGTCGATTCAAAAAATTACTCAGATGGGCCTCATGTAAGTAGCTTGTTAGCATGTCCATGTTTTGATAGTTTTATTAATACCAGTCATCCTTAAAATATGAGTAATGGGCACATGTCACAATAGTTGTTAAGCAACACATAACCCTACTCTCTACTCTTCCTGATGTAACCATTAAATGAAAATGAGAATTGTTAAACAGAGCACAGAATGCCTTGGGTGGGGGGGCCCTGGGTGGCCTATTTAGATTGCCTGCGCTGAACCTCTCTCAAGGCTACTTCCACTTCTCTTTGGGGTCCCCATAGTCCTTCAGCTTCCTTTCCATCCAGCAAGCAAAAGACAACAAGCTATCTGAAGCTTGCAAGCCTCCAGCTGCCTTCCCACCCAGCAAGCAAGGGGAAGGCAGTCCATCCAGAGTTTGCAAACTCCAGCAAACAAGAGAAGGTTAGCTTCTTCACAGAGTACAAACACCACACTCATCTGGAATTCCTTAAAGCTGCTTTTCCCAATACAGATAGGATGCGTCTGCTTATCAAGATGAGGTGGACCGGTTGCTTTTGTGGTGTGGAGACAATAACTTGGTCCTTAACACTAATACGACCAAGGAGCTTATAGTGGACTATAGAAGGAACAGATCAGACATCCAGCCCTTGCTTATCAATGGAGACTGAGTGGAGCAAGTTATCAGTTTTAAGTTTGTGGGTGTTACCATAAAAGAGGACCTGACCTGGGGTGGTCACATTGCAGCACTGGTCAAAAGGGTCCAGCAGAAATTTTACTTCCTGAGACTTCTCAGAAAACAACTGAATGAAAAACTGCTGGTGACCTTCTACCACTACACCATAGAGAATATTTTAACTTACTGCACCTCTGTA
Organism: Laticauda colubrina; assembly: GCA_015471245.1. Classification (NCBI taxonomy): domain Eukaryota; kingdom Metazoa; phylum Chordata; class Lepidosauria; order Squamata; family Elapidae; genus Laticauda; species Laticauda colubrina. The sequence goes on from BLBF01000006.1 coordinate 33,433,085, forward strand.
TGGTTTGCCAATTGCAAAGTGGCAGGTAGGAAAGCACTCCAGAGGGTTAACGTCATTGCCCAGAAGATCATTGGTTGTCCTCTCCCCTCTTTGGAAGAGCTTTGTAGCTCCCACTTCCTTAAGAAAGTTCAAAACATTCTCAAAAATCCATCTCATCCTGGGAACCCTTTTTTTGAACTATTACCATCTGGAAGACAGTACAGGATAAGAAAAACAAGGACAAATAGGCTGAAAAACAGCTTCTATCCCAGAGCAGTAGCTCTTTTGAATTCTGCTTTATCGTGCAGTATTTGTGCGGTATCAGGGATTTCCAGTTCAGTGTGTGGAGGGTGAAGGATGGGTGTTTGTGTTTATTTTCATGGTCATGATATGTACTGAAGATGGTGTTTGATTTCGTTGTACGAGGTACAGTGACAATAAAGTAAACTAAAACTAAACTACTCAACTTACAACCTTTTGTTTAATGACTGAGGTGAACAATGGTACTGAAAAATGTGACTGATGACCATTTTTCAAACTTAACAACTTGCAGGATCCCCATGCCCACAGGCTCAAAATTCAGGTGCTTGATAACTGGTTTATATTTATGACAGTTGCAGTATCCCAGGATCATGGGATCACCTTTTGCTGTCTTCTGACAAGCAAAGTCAACAGGGAAGCCAGATGTACTTACAACCATGTTACTAACTTAACAAGTGCAGTCATTTACTTATCAATGATGGTAAGACAGATTGTAAAATGGAGCAAAACTCACTTAGCTGTCTCACTTAGCAACAGAACTTTGGAGTTCAATTGTGGTCATAAGTTGAAGACTTCTGGTACAGTGTGATTATTACCTGCAGCTACCATGTGATTCAGAAAAAAATCATTTTATTTAAAGAGTTGCAGACAGAGTTGTATTGCATAATCTGTGTCATTAACATTAGTTAATGACATTAGTTACTATTAGTTACTATATCAGCTTGTGACAAAGCAGGAGACAATATCATTCAAGAATATATACATTTTCTTCTGTATTTGTTTTAAATAGAAAACAGAAATCTGAAAATTCTGAGGAGTCCTTGGTGCCTAGCCAGCCAGTAATAGAAGTTGTTCTGGTGAAGATACTGGGTAGTTGCAAGCTTATACTACGTTTACTTGAATGTTGTTGTAGAGCATTTACGTATCCTTCCCAAAAAATATTTATACAGTTGTTAATATCTTGTTCATTACTGGTTGTGGTCTTAAGTTTCTGCAGTTCACTGGCATCATAATTTAGGAACTTTGCCTGTAAAATAGACATTTAAATTGGATCTCTAGTTTTTTGGGGAAATATCCAGCCTTAACCCATTTGTTTCTCAGTTTAATTGTTAAACATCTGTGTTTGGAAGAGTATGTATTGTTCAATACTTTGATTTTGGGGTTGCTGAGTCGGTTATGGTATGTATGCCTCTTAAATATTTTTATTGTTTTATTTTTAGTTTTTCATTTACATGTTTATAATAAACATTTTGTTTAGCCAGTTTCTTGCCAATTAGTTTGGGGTTGCATACCAATGGGTATTGTACCACACAGCAATTTATAAAGTTCCAATTGTATTTATTGTTGTGGTGGGTCCAGGAAAAATGCTGGATGAAGGAGATTAAAGATCAGAAACTCTGGAGCTTTGTCAGTTGGGATGGGAAAAAGGAACATACTGACTTATACACTTTTATTTATTTTTCCCTAATTGGTTTTGTGTGGAAGAAATATAAACATGGCAGGTGCCATTAGTGTAGATCTAGTTGTGGGCACTTAATGTCTAGTGGGTTTTACATGGAAATATCGTTTTCCAAATGTTCAATTTGGGATCTTTCTTCAATGCAAAATAACATCTAGTGGCATATCTTAATTCCAATAAACTTTTAACGGTATACAGATGGGTTTGGACCATATGTACTGCCCAACCATTGGAATTCATTTTTTTCCAAAGATGGAACTCTGTCTTTCTCACTGTGTTAGAATTGTTCCATTATCTGGTAACTGGATCTCCTTTGTTTCGGATAAATAAAATTGCCACACATTCTGACCAAAGTAGATAACTCATTCTTCTATCAATCTATCTTTCTTTGCTTTTGATTAATGAACATGAACTCTGCTTCGTGTGTGCATGTGCTTTATTTAAGTAAGGCTCATAGCATTTCAGATCCTTAAACTAGTAACTAACATTTTCAAAAATCCTGGTACCGTTCTAATATTTAGAAGCAACTCACCCCTTCCAAGTGATAAGCCTCTTTGACTTTTTCTTCAGGATTACTGTTAATTTTATTGCCCAAGTTTATTGTCAGTCAATAACTGATACTGAACTGGAGATCTTGGTGAAAATCAGAAGCAAACACAGAATTATGTTAGCCAATATCAAGTGTTACATCTCTCTCTGTGTTTTTCCTTTATTATTCTAGGATTCTTTATGGAGCTGTATTACAAAAGCTTAGTATGTTGTATAAGGATCTGTTTGAATTGCTTCAAGAAGTAGCAAAAATGCACCAAAGGCCATATATTAAAGAATTTGTCTTTCCTTCTGAAATAAATGATTTTCTGGAAACCAGTTATTTAGAGATAAAGAAGAAAATGCCTAAAGCATTTATAGAAAGAAAAGCTGCCACTGGATGGATAAATACATTGTTTTCGGTACATAAAACTGTATCCCACTCTCAGAATCTGAGTGCAGCAGTTCCTCCAGCAGTCAGGAAAAAAAAGAAGAAAAAGAGGAAAGGTAGCCAAAATATTTATGATATTGGAAAACCAGTTTTGATAAAGAGAACTAACCAAGGTGAGTATTGGTAGTAATGGCTGCTTAATTTATTTGAATATTAGTTACAGTCACTGCTTATATTACAGTGTTATATACAATTTTTAATGCTTTTATATCTTGTATTAAGTTGGAAGATTACTATCTAATGTACAAAATAATAATTTATTAAACTTGCATGTTCAATTCCTAACAACCGTGCCCTAGCCTACAACTAAAAAAATAAAATAGAACTATTAAAATATGTCATGACAGATAAGATAGAATGAAGCAAGGGTCTCACTGTCCCTCTGCAAAGGCCTGGTTGAAAAGCCGGTTTTGTGAAAAACAGATATTGTAAAGCATACTGATCCTGAAAGATTGAAGTGGCCAGACTGACATAGCAGATTTACTGATTTAAACCTATTGTTATTTAATATTATTTACCTGTTTTTAGTTTTATCTCCATATGCCTTTTCTTTTAGATCTTGCAGAGAAGTTGGAGTTTGATCTGAAGATGTTATGCAAATATCCTAATCCTGTGTCAAAGGAGGTTTGTTCCATTCTATTCTTGCAGGCTTTGTTTATATTTGATAGCCAGTTTGATGTAATAGTTAAGACATTAGATTAAAACTGGAGATCATGAGTTCCAGTCTTGTCTTAGGCATAAGCCAGCCGGGTGACTTTGGGCCAATCACTTTCTCTCAGCCTGGAAAGGAAGCAATGACAAACTACATCTGAAAACCTTATCAAGAAAGCTGGGGGCTTGCCCAGGCTGTCTCCAAGAATCAGACATGACTGAACAGAAGGAAAAACAATTTTATCCCACATTTATTTTGGATCAGCTAAAGGCAATTACAAAACTAATGCTCCTGTCTCCTGTTTTATTGTACCCTATGGCTATTATTAAGTGTTGTGTATCTTATAATCATTGACTCTTGATGAATGTATCTTTTCTTTTATGTATACTGAGACTTTTTAGCCAAGGATACTGTGTGTTAACGTTTTTTCTTAGCTTTTTAATGAAATGTTTTCCAGTGTTAATTTTTTACTATTTTATTTCAGAATTCTAAATGCAGTAATATGCTTCCCGAGTCAAAGAAAATCACATCTATTTCTTCTAAAGCCCTAAGATCTCAGCATCTTCACTCTTTTGTGTCCAAGTTTAAAGCAGTGCACTCCTTTGAAGAACTGTCTCAAACACTGAAAATGACAGTTATCTGGTGTAAAAACAATAAATTTAGATCAGGGTCTTTCTTCTTAGGAATGAAGCTTTTAAAAAGCAAGAGGCTGCAACATGTGGAAGCCCAAGGTTGCAGGTGTGTAGATTGCTAGTCCTTGTCTTTCCATACCTTCTAAACAGGCTCTGTGTACTCCTGAAATATAGATGATCCTTCCTTAGCAACCACTTGTTCAGCAACTGTTCAGAATTATGGTGGTACTCAATGAAAGGGACTTATGACCAATGCCAAAGTTGTAGCTGTTGCAACATCCCCATCGTCACATGATTGGGATTTGGGCACACGGCAAATAGCTCTCAATTACAAGGACTGCAGCGCCCTGTGGTCATTTATTGACATTTGCAACCTCCCATGTCATCTTTCAACAAGCAAAGTCAGTGGGAAAGCTGGCAGAGTTGCAAGTTGCTCCTGCAAGTTGCTTGTCTTTTGGGGGGAGGGGAGCCCCTGAGCAGTATGGGGTCTTATATGTACTGATACAGTGCTTGCCCACATCACCCACTTGCCTGTACTTCATAGTGCTTGCCCGCAGCATCTGTCCTCCCATGCTCCATAGCCACCCATCTACCTAGGTATCATCTGTGATGTGTTGGGCTTCAGCGATCCGGACGCTTTCCCAGGGTGACACAATGACAGCCTGCTATGTTTGTTAATGAGCTTCAGCTGGGAAGCGGCTTGAATCACAGCGGCAATGGGGGAAAATGCTTTATAGCTGGCTCGATTGGCAAAAGCAACAGTTGTTTTGGAGCCTTGGGATCTCAGTCATGGGATTGACTTGGTGTTGCTGAAATTGTTTGGGCAGTACAAGGCGGCATGATGGCACACGCAGAAGCTATAGCGATTTACCGATGCTGTTTTCAAAGAGGATAGCTGCATACTTGGGGGTGGGGTGGGGTAGGAGCAGTGTGCTGCTATTGGTTGGGTGCAAGAAGGAAGGAATGTTAGGAATAGCTGCAATTAGCCCTGCAGGGAGGAGGCGTGGGGAATTAGTTGGGAAGGCGGATGTTGGGTTAGTTGCAAGGGTGGGAAGTGTATATTTAAAGCGATGAGAGGCAGTTGCTCTCAGCACTGGCTTTACATGGCATTTTGCCTTTGTTGCCTGTTAGGAGGAACATATCCAATAAACTATTACCTTGCCTGACAAACGTGAGTTAAGTAATTTGTGAGTACAGTTCCTACTTGCCAAGGAGGGCTGACATGATGCCTACCAGCAGTGTCCGCCTGTAGTTGTCACCCACCAGTCTGCTTGTCCAAAACATATTTCACCAAGTGTTTTTGGGTTCATGTCTCTTCCCATATAATTCAGAGACCTGGAAAGTTTGAAAACCTATATCGAGAGAACTATAGTTCTCTGGTCCCCAGATGGATGCTAAAAGTATTTGATTTCCATATTTGTAATATGGAAATGATGAAACTTCTTCAGTGTTCATATTAATAAAATTAAACCGCATGAATCGTGTTGGATCTGCATCGATAGTGTTGAACTTTCTTCTGTAACCTGTTCCAGATTTTGATTAGTCGATGAAACTCTTCCCTCACTAGAACTTTTGACATGTGAAAGAATTGGATTATGCAAAATAAAATGCTGGTTTTACAGACTGTTACATCAAACAATTGCTCTTTGCTGCTTTAATTGCTAATCTTTTTTTCTTTTATAGATTGCAACGGAAACTTGGATGTATTAAAGCCACTATCTGTAAATTCCTTACACTCCAAAGTTGCAGAGAGAGACCCATGCAATTTCTTAGAGGAAGTCCCCAACGAAATAGTAGACTGTCAAGAAAGCAGAGCTGTGTTTCACAGGCTACTTCTGTACACAGAGGGAGTCCTCTCTTCAAGGGAGCTGTATCTCCTTTCTTCAATCAGTGCTTTCTATTTCGGACTTTGGACTCCAGTGGTACAAAGATTTTTGAGGAAAGCAACCACGATGGCATTTCTGGCCCTGCAGTGTTGGAGAGTCTTCCTACCCATATACAGAAAGAAGCCACTGAACAGAAAGATGACATTGATGATATTTTTAAAGTTATAGGTCTCTAAGGCTACTTTCTGTTAAATAATCATAAATGATGTTCGGTTCAAATGTTATTTCTATTCCATTATAGCAAAAGCAGGCAACTGTTTTGAGGTTTCTTTGAGGTTGTTGAAAAACAAGTTGTAATTGTTGGTGGACTGATTTGAATTATCCCTCAATTACTTATTTTTATAGCAACATTTTACTCTTTTATATTTGTAGGAGTGTTGCTACAGATCATATGAAACTTAAGTTGGAGCACTGCCAAACAAATGGTGCTAAGAATGGTTGAATAACAATTCCCTCAAATAATTAGGTGAATGGACAGTGAGGACAGTGGAGAGGAAAAGCACCAGAGCTAAAGTGGAGTGTAATACCTGGAAGCAAAAGGTCACTTTGCAATATTAGATGGTTGCAAGAACTATCCATTTTTAAAAATCATTAGCTTTGATGGCCAGTCCTAAGATGGCAACTTACAGGTGTCCCAGGTTAATGTTTTATCTCAGAAAAAAAAAACCTTTTTGAAGAAGGGGAAAAGCTTGCATTTTTAAAATTATGTTTATCCTTTCTGTGACAGCACATAAAATACAGAGAGTTCTGCTTATTACTGTCTTCTATTTTTTTTATTATGCTTTATTGTTTGCCTAGTTACTTGGACTATTGAAGTGCCTTATAAAGTGGACAAATAACTGTAATTTGTTAATAACTATTTTTTCATATATATCTCATTGTCTTACATGCAGAATGTAACCTCAATTGGTAACAAAGATCATGAATACATTTTTATCAATTTAGTATCCAGTGATTCAGCTAATTTTCTGCTTAATTCCTCAAAACATTTTCTGATAAATTTGATGTAATTCCTTTCTGAGTTGTTCTAGCTAGTAAATCTCTACTCCCTTCTGCTACTTTTGCTGATTTTCTAGTGGTTTCCATTGTGATATTGTAATCCAAAGTGAAAGTTTCAATTGCAAGGGAAAGAGTAAAAAGCAAGTCTTTCCCCTCCCCCATTGTTATGTCTTCTCATGCCCTTAATACTTTAATCTTAGATGGCACTCCATAGTTAAAGTCAGCATCATAGTCTGACTCATTTTTTAAAATTAATTCTAAAAAATTAACCAATTATCTGCACTTTTTGGAAGAAAAAAAATTCCCACAAAGTCTGGTTCATTTGTCTATTTTAATTCCAATTTTTTTCAAAAGCGCTTTCATTGAAAAAATGAATTTTTTTCATTTTTCTTCTAAAAATTAAAAACCTTTAATGTTTCAAACTTTCTCACAACACTTTTTGTTAAGCTTTTTGCCAAAAGTTTTAAATTTTTGTTTGATCATTTCATTTTAATCCAAAACAATTGTTGATGCAAGAAGTGGAATTCTCTTCCTATCACTCACAAAATCTCTTTAGCTGTAAATTATATTCAAGAGCATTTAAAAAATTAGGCTTGTGCAAATATTTTTGTCCATATGAACTGTATTATAGCTGTGGACGTAGCCAAGTCCCAGCTGCTTAACTCATAAGCTTATCACAAAAATCTCAGTTTCTGAAGTCTGCTCACAAGGAACAGCTGTCCAGAATGCAATTGGGTGCACACAATATCCTTTTTCTGGAAAGATTGCTGGAATTTACTGTCTGGCCACATTGTTGCTGCACTCTTCACTATTTCAGAGATGTTTAATCTGCTATACGTCTTCACGGGAAGCCCAAGTTGTATTTTTTTTTAATTGCTATCCATATAGACAGCTCAGCCTTGATGAACCAGCAATTATTACTGACATAATGCATAAATTTATATTGTTTCATTTTAATGCAAAGTGACTGATAAACACACAGCACCCAAAATATTTCTGCAGATTACCATTGTAGAAGGAACCTCATTGTTTTGAAATTATGGTTAATGCTTTTGGTGGATTAAATAATTATTTGACCTAGTGATTTAGTACCATTTGTTCCATTTCCTCCTGAAACATTAGCTAAGTCAAACTAAACTATTCCTCCTTGTTAATATTTGTAGTCATCTGTGAAAGGTTATCTTCCTGTAAATGAAGCATGGAGAAAAAGATCCATTTAAAGCGTGGGTATCAAGCTTGATCATGTCACCTGACATGTTTTTTTGTCTTTGTGGAACTGGGATGGGTGTGGCTTGCACATGATGCATCCAGCCCATGGGTCGCCAGTTTGACACCCCTGATTTAAAAATAGAGATTTATGAACATGGTTTTTTAAGCTAAATTTGATGGGATAGAGGTAAAAGATAATAATAATAAAAATAATAATTTTTAATAACACTTATGACACTCAAATGGTTGCAGTCTAAAAAATTCATGATATAATAATGCTAAACTATCCAAGATAGTTTAGCATTTTGTTTTAAAGACAAGCAGTACAATACAAAGAATTTCTTAAAAAAGTCCACAATTAAATCTATTTCAATATGCAGCAATGTTCTGAAATAGAGCTTCCTTTTATAGACTCAAAAAATGAGATGAATCAAAAGGTGAATCGTGAGATGAGTTCAAAAAAGGCCTCAAGAACCATAGTTTGCTTCATCAAATGCTTTTCGAGCCCGTTTTAGTTCTTCATTCATTGTTAACAAGTCCTTCACGCGAGCAAATTTTCGTGGGTCTTTACGAATCAAGAAGACAATATCTTCGACCTGTACTCGACCTTGTCGTCCAATCGACATTGCTTTGTGGGTCTATTGGGCAAAAAATCCATTTCAATTAAATCCAATTAAATACATTTTCTGTGATGTTATTGAGTTGTGGTCAGTATTTAGACTATATACATGCTTATGAAAAAGAAATTAGAAGCTGATTATCCACTGACTTTGTGGCTGAGAGGAGACTAAAATCTAGATATTTCTGCTTCTAGTCCAACTATGCTATTTGGTTCATTAATAGTCTGAGAACCAGTTTAGTGCACTGATTAAGGCATTAGGCCAGAAAACAGGATACTGGTTCTAGTTCTGCCTCAAGGGATGAAATCTGGCTGGGGTACTTTGGGCCAGTCGGTCTCAGCACAACCCACCTCAAAGGATTATGATAAAAATAGGAGGAGTAGTATTACATATGTTTATTGCAGAATTACTTATAAAGTAATAAAGGGTGTATGTGAAAAATTTTAATACGTATTCTTATTGGAAGTTTAGATGGTTGTGTCATAACAGCTTTTATACATGTCTCTAAACTCTTCATGGTTTTCCATAAAATATAGAACTGCAAGGAAACAAAGGCCAAAATATAGCATCTGTTGTATCAAAAGTCTTAGTAAGTAGTAACTTATAATAAGAACTTACCATTTCTGTGATGAATTCTATGACTAGATCTTCAAGAATATCCACAGACTCTGTGTAAGGATTCTGATCATCTCCAAATCCATACATCATACATCTCACTGGAATTAAGAAAGCAAAAATCATCTGCAGGAGGACACTGAATGGAAGGTTTATGATCTACATAATTATTCAGAGTCTTCTAAATTCTCCATTCAATGAAATTTTAATGGTATTTTTAAAATAAATCTACTTGAGAAAGTGTAGTTCAAACTTGTATGGGAAAACAGTGACACAATCTTACTGTAATTTTAATATCTGTGTAAAATATTTTAATAGAACATGTTGAAGGAGGAATATTCTGAGAAAATCTTCTGCCACTTTTATAACCCAAATGAATAAAGTAGCCAACAAGTTTTAAACTCCAATTTATGGTTCAGGAAACTTGCACCACTTACATTATATAAGCTTTGAGACTTAAGTTTTCATAGAAATGATATTTTACAATGAAACTACTTAGAGGAGATTCGGCCTTACTGTTTAAGGCCCTGTCCCACTGCACTTACGGATGCAAAGAGGATGTAAAACGTTAAAAAAAAAGCTTGCCATCCATTGGAAAATGCTATGCATCCGTTGGGTACTCATTGCATACGTGTTTCATGCGCTCTATCTGTCGAGCATCCGTCCACTGCTATTTCATCCGCGCAAGAAGTTTTGAGCTGTACAAAACTTTGTGAACGGATGAACTTTCCACCGTGTACGATGTAAATCCGCGACATACGAGCAACAAACGTTCTATGTCCGTTAATCCTCTCTGCATCCTCTGGGCATCCTCGCAACTCACATCTGCTGCAGCTGAAAATGGAAAGAGGGAGGAAACAAAAGGTACACGGAACATCTACACAGCGTTAGTAGCAGGGAAATAGAAAGGACGCTTTTGCATCCGATATACATCTGCGCGGCATCCCCTTTCTTTCCTTTAGGCGTACGTGATGCATCTGCTTCATCCTCTATGTGTCTGCTTCGAAATTCTCCCCCGGAACCCCTTCGGAGGTGTCATCCGCTTCCATCTGCTAGGCTTCCTATGAACATCCGTTTAACATCCCCACTACATACTACCCACGTCTGTTCTTTTCCGTTCTGTTTATGCAAATTTTTGCCACTTTTTGGAGTCGATAACAACGGATGGAGCCACCCCCGAAATTTTGCTCGTCCGCTGTATTCTTTATGCATACGTTTTGCGTCCGTTGACCAGTGGGACCGGGCCTTAAAACAGTGGGCTGAAAAGCAAACTGCGCCCTTAGAACTGCCGTGGAAGTATTAGCAAACGCAAAAGCCCAGAATACAAATATACTGCACTGTAGTAAAAGTTAAGTATTTTATTAGAAGTTAATGCACAGCTGTTCATCACTAACTAATTGCAAGACCAACTGGCAACGAAAGACATCTTGCATGACTCATAAAATGTGAAACACTCAATGGATATTTCATTTTCTGTGCTATGAATTGTATCAAATGACATATGAGCAAATGTAAATTGCAATAGCACTTACTTACACAGTTTCACAGTGCTTTATACCCTTTCTAAGTGGTTTACATAATCAGCATATTGCCCCCAAGAATCTGGATCTTCATTTTACTGATCTCAGAAGGAAATGATGTTAAGTATAACTTAACCATCTCAATTTCATTTTACTTAGTGATGCAGATTGATAGAATACAGGTGCTAGACAAAAATCATTCAACAATTCACAGTAATACTGGCATTCAAAAAGTGTACCACATAAAGAGATTCTTCAAAAGTGGAGACTATGAAAGGTTACTTTTCCTCACTACTTATGAAAACATAGAAAGCTGTCTTATAAAAATTAGGTCATTAAAACTAATATATTTCTATTTCTTATACAAATAGACAGCAGTTCTTTGGTATCCTCAGCATGCAAATAATCTACTCTTGTAAACTGGCATCAACTTACATTCTTTGGAGAATAACCGCTTCCTTTTTCCCTGTCCACCATCTGGGCCTCCTCCAGCATCTTCAGTATCTTCTTCAAACTATAGATAATAAATCCAAAATTTGAGTGAAAAAAGAAGCATACCCCAAGATTAAGCTAAGAAACTAAGGAAGGGGTCTAAAATTATGACGGTTAAAAGCAGAGAGACAGCAAAAAATTCTAAAAAGATCTCTTGAAGTTGGAGGAATAAACAGTACAATATGAAAATAAGTTTATTGTAAACAAAGATGAAATTATGCTTACAGACATAAAAAATCACATTAATAAGATCTCAGCTAGAACCTTGGGCTGCTACAGGCAAAGTTCATAAAAATATCAAGTACAGCAACTGAAAAAGACATAGTCCATGCAACATATCATTTCAAGAATTTAACAAACTTATCAACAGTACAATAATGCCTTTATAAAAATATATGATACTATGCAGTTCTGTCCACAGTACATTATAAATGATATTAAAAACCAAGAAATCTAAATGACAACCAGATTGGAGTAACTCATTTCAGAGAAAATTCTGATAAGTAAGAAAAAGAACTTTGAGCAAAAATAGAAAATGGACAGGGACAATTCTGTATATTCATAATTCCTAGCAGAGGACTGTGCAGCAATTTGGAATGAAAGAAGAAAAGGTGATTCTTGGCACATGTTGGTATTTGTGTTGCACATATTGACAACTCCTTAAGCTGCATCTTGCTGTGCAACTCCTAGAAAAGATGCATATGATTTAATAAAATGCCAATAACAAAAATTCTCATGGATTCATGGCATATAAATGAGGTAGACTTTAATCTTGATTCAAATTAGCTGGTATGGGGCAAAAACACCATAAGTAAAGCTTGTTTTACTTATAGATTTTGCAAAAAATATTTGTAGAATTTTTTTTTTACAAAATTATCTTTTCTTCTTCCCCACCACCAAAAGCATGAGATATTTTGGATGTCTATGATAAACACAAAATTTAAGGGAACAGAATGGAACACAGCCCCCCCTTTGTTGTTTTTTAGCAACCTTCTTTTATATGAGGTGTTCTAAATACATAGTCAGCATATTTAATAGCTGTTAGAAACTACTACTTTTTCTCATTAATTTTAGAGCAGCTCAAACAGATCAGTACCTTTACATGCTGAAATATATTAGGTTAAACTTCATCTGTATTCAAAATACAACTGCCAACATGTATTCTAAATAATTTGTTCCATTTTGAATACAGATGAAGTTTAACCTAATATATTTCAGCATGTAAAGGTACTGATCTGTTTGAGCTGCTCTAAAATTAATGAGAAAAAGTAGTAGTTTCTAACAGCTATTAAATATGCTGACTATGTATTTAGAACACCTCATATAAAAGAAGGTTGCTAAAAAACAACAAAGGGGGGGCTGTGTTCCATTCTGTTCCCTTAAATTTTGTGTTTATCATAGACATCCAAAATATCTCATGCTTTTGAGTGGTGGGGAAGAAGAAAAGATAATTTTGTAAAAAAAAAAAATTCTACAAATATTTTTTGCAAAATCTATAAGCAAAACAAGCTTTACTTATGGTGTTTTTGCCCCATACCAGCTAATCTGAATCAAGGTTAAAGTCTACCTCATTTATATGCCATGAATCCATGAGAATAAAAAAAAGTCCAACATCAAATATTATTGTGAATCCATCTTGAATGAGGCAGATTGTATAATTGAAATTAGTTTGCGAAGCATCATACCACTATGAAATGTGATTCTTCTCAGATGTTCTGGATTAAAACTTCCAACAATTATAGCAAGCATAGTCCAAGGTCAGTAATGAAGGAAATGCTAAACAGATGTTAATGCAAAGTACAAAAATAATAGAAAGCAGAAGCTTAGGATCTGTAGGGAGTACATTGCTGGTCCTCATCTAATACACATTAATAATACACATTAATTCCACAATAAACTTCCTTAACTGTTTTAACTGGAATACTACGGGGTTCCTGCCTTAAGTAGAGGCTTGGACTATAAGACCTCTGAGTGCCCTTCCAACTGTATGATTCTATAATTTATGAGATTTCTGGGAATTACCTTGTATTTACAGGACGACATCACAAAATGTAAAACCAAATTCAAGTTTATTTACCTGTAAATCTCCTAATGCCCGGGGAATCTTATTGCCAGTTTTGTCTGCATAAAATGATTCTAGAGTGAAATCCTACACTCCAGAAATCCAGAGCGAATAAAACAATTCACTTGGACTTATTTCAATAGCATCTTATTACAGGCTTTCCCTGCGCATTACTCAAAATGATGCGCTGCCATCAACGAACAGGGTGTAGCTTTTAATGCGAATAATACCCGGTAAACCTTGAATTAAACTTTAGTTCTCTCCAACCGATGGGTGCGATTGTCTCCAGCATCCCCGGGAAATTTTGGGAAGGCGGAAGAGGCGCCACTTTCCTTTTTCCCAGCTAGCGGCTGCCACCCGATCAGCGTCTCAATTGGTCCTTAATCACGGTTCACATCTTTGACTCTACACAACGCCTTATGCTTCGGCTTCACTTACAGGTGGGTCTTCTTCCTCGTCGGCCATGTTAACATCAGGAATTACCTCTTTCCAGGTATGAAATTTAAAACCGCTTCTGACGAGCAAACCCGCCCACTCCGCTTCAATCCGGAAGGCAAACGTACAACTGCGCATGTTCCTTTGAGGAAATGACTCTGGAGCAGGCCTTCGGTTCCTCTTCCACCGGCTTCGTTGCATAAATGACGCATGCGCAACCTTGAGAAATGGCCAGCACCCGAAGAAGGTTCAAGGGGCTTTCGCGTATGTTGGAAAGCTGTCCGGACGCCTTAGAGCGGCGAAAAGAGACACCAAATGCGTATTGCCTCTGTGTAAATGTAAATATGAATTACTTCTGTATTGCTCATTTTGAGTCTGCATTTCTGTCTGAAAAATCCTGCCATTATTTGGTCTTAATTTCAAGAAACAAGAGCACGCTGCTTTTGATCGGGGAAAAAAGGATTCGAAAAAGGACAGCAATTTAGGAAATGACTGCTAATAATCCATCTGCTGTTGAAAGTTAATACAGTTTTAAGCAGAGTAAAGTACTTAGAACTGCAGATTGAGAAGCATCAGCCATCTGGATGTTTTAGCCCTGTTATATTATATATATATTAGCCCTCTGATAGAATTACCAAGCTAATTAAAGCAGTTGTGCTTTTGAGGTAGTCAGATCCGAGTGGTCTTGTTAACAAAGCTGACCACTTTAAAAAGGAATGCTTTTGACTGTATAAGAAAAGTCCACATTGCATGCAGTAGAAATGTACTGGGTCTTCTGTTTCCAAATAAATATATTTATTTTATTAAAAAATTCAATACAAATATTTCTATTTTCTTTTGCTGTACAAAAGAAACAAGCAATTTCTCTAATTGTTCTACCCAGTGCCCAGACTGTATAGATAGGTAATGCCTAGATAGATAGGGTTGTTTTTGCGAAAGCAATCCTTGCATATCTACATAATTTATAGAATATCACAATTATAGAATTACAGAACTGAAAAGAGCTGCATAGACCATTACAAGCAGCCTCCTACTCAGTCTACTGCAAATTAAAAGTATCCTAATGATGACAATTCAATCTTTGCTTTAACATACAGTATCTAACAAATTAGGCTTATTACCTCACTTGTAATTGTTTCCACTGTCAAGTTATTATTGAATGTATTTTTAAATCTTCTGCTGGAATTTGTCTTCTCTAACTTAAATTCTTTATTCTGAGTTTTGCACTCTGAGTTGAAAGAAAAATGGTTTTGAGGCTTTGTTATCCATTCAGGAGCTGATTGTCATATAGTTCATCTTTCAAAGCTAAAAAGACTCAAGGGTCTTTCATTTCTCATAATGTAGTTTACATGATCTTTCTTTTCTTACTTTTAAGCATAACATTTAATCTTTGAAATTCACATTCGATCAACACATGTATGTATGTATGTATGCATGTGTTTACAGTATGTACGTATATAACTATAGAATTTACATAGCATTTATTGTTCCAAAATAATTTATATTTATACAGCATTTAGCATGAAGGTTGAAACAAGATACTTCCAAATATAATGCTTTATTGAGTGGATAATGGAAGATTTCCAGTAACATGAGCTATGAAGCATCTTAATACATGAATTCCAGTATAATTCAAAGAACTGTGGAAACAAAGATAGAAATATTATATTAGCAGTCTCATAAAAATAAATTTGCATTTGTTCTCCATTCTTGCTCTTGCTGCCTTTGTTTGAGGAACAACTCTTCCATAGAGTTGGAAATGGAAACACCTAGCCAACCTTGGTTAATCTCATGGTCCTGAGGAGTTAGCTTTGGTAAGTATTGGGATGGAAAACCAAGATTATAGGTTGTAGATTAGATTGGTAGCAAGGAGCAACTGAAACTCCCACTTTAATACAAGGTAATGGCAAGCTACTTCTATTATTCCAAGAAAACAACATATGACATTGTTAGCTGTTACCTGATAGGAAAAAGTTGAGGAAAACATGTGTGAGTATTTTTCTCTACAAAGTCTTGAATCTGTAGCACATTTTTTGCCATCACTGATTTTGATGCTGTGTCAATTTTGGTTAATACAAGCTGTCAAAAGACAAAAACATACCCACTAAAATTAGTTTAGAACAAGTTTTTGAAACTTTAAATTATTTCTGAGTTTAGCAATGAATTAGGTTAGTGTTCCTCACAGGCTATTCTTTAAAAGAATGAGATCCTGGCCTTTCCTCTTCCAACTTTTTCTACTTTGAGATATATTTTTTGAATCTGAATTTCACCAACAGTTTTTATCCCTACCTACAATGTACATGGTCTAACTGTGGGTCAAACAATTAACTAATATGGTTGGATGCAGACTAAATTACAGCAGCCATATCTGAATCCTGCTGAAAGCACTAGAGCAGGGGTGTCAAACTGGTGGCCGGCAAGCCAGATGCATCACACATAGGCCACATCCATCCCACCTCCTCAAAGGCAAAAAAAGGTTGCAATACAACACATGACATGATTGAGTTTGACACCCATGCACTGGCACAAATAAGTTATAATTGTGAGGTTAAATGGAACTAACTTTAGGTCAAATTCTATGCATTGACAGTGGACATTAAAAGTCTGTAGACCCTTGTGAAAATGACAGTTTTTTGAGACATAAAAAAACCAGACCAAGATAAATTACTTCTTTTTTTTTTTCATTTTAGCATAAAACACATACAATGTGTTAAAACACATACAATATATAGCATAAAACACATACAATGGAACTGAAAGGCAAACTGAATAGGAGTATGGGACTTTTTATATCTACTGTATACTTCTTAAGGAATGAAGTCCATAAGTCAGTGATAAAGGAAGCACATAATATAGGCACATAATAATATATTTAGTTAAGAGTTTAAAAATGCATTTCTTGCAGATAATGCCATCTTCTTTTAAGCTAATATTTAGAATAGATTATGTTGGAGCAAAAAGGTTTATGTCAGGATTAGGCAACTTAATTAAGATGGAAGGAAATTTTATATTTATTTTGCCATTATACTTCCACAATAATTTCTATGAATATAATGGTTAAAGTACTGCATACATTTTAGTACAATTTTAAAACCCTTTGGTGAGGGCAGCATTTTAATTACAAATTTAATTTTTGCATGCACATCTCTTACTAAGCTGATATAATTTCTAAAAAATTGTCTGCTTCTGTTTCTTCATGAGGTTTTTCTTTAATTATCCTAGACCAATGTTTCTTAACCTTAACAACTTTTAAGAAGTGTGGACTTCAACTCTCAGAATTCTACAGTTGAGAAATGCCTTCTTAGACATAATCAATAGTGTCTGATTAGATAGTATTTATGCTTTCCAGTTACTGTTATATGACGAATCTTAATACTGTACACCAGCCGCGTCAATCTGGCAGCCCACAGACGTGTCTCACACAGGCCACGCCCACCCCAACTCTACAAATGGGGAAAACATAATAAAACATCACGTGACAGCAACATGATCCAGCAAATTTGACACCCGTGTTCTACACTCATTATTTTAAAACAAGATAAGTATGTTACTTACAACATAAGGGATCCCGAATTCTTCTAACATTTCTACAGCAATGTTATCCATTTCCTGAATTCCCTCTTTAGCATCTACTAATAAGAATGTACGTTTCAAACTGCAGAAAATAGAAACAGAGCCACAACTTCTCACAAACATAATAGGGGGGAAAACAGTCAAGCATGAGAAATAGGTGGTTTTCAATTCCTAATTTTAAGTTAATTCAAAAACATTTATATTCTATCATTCTACCATTATTACATGGTAAATTCTCCTTTGGCAGGACAACAGAGATAACCATAATTTTGAGCAAAGATACATTTTGCTTTTTTGAGAAAATGTGCTGCTTCTGATAGAATTGAGGTGACTCAGCAAATTACAGCAATATGACTTCACCTCAGGAATACCTCAGGAATTACTTGTAAATAGTGGTTATTAACAGCATTGTATCTTATCCAACTTTAATAGTTGTTTTACCTAAACATGGTTTTATATGTCCAAACACATCTCTCTAAATTTTACAACTCTGTTGCCTCTCTCCTAATCCAATGAAACATTTCCAAGAAATTATAATATTCAATCTTACTTTGTGCGTTGAGTTAAATAAGGCTCCACCATCTCTGCAAAATCTTTGGGTGCTTTAAACCCATAGCCTGGCATATCCACCAAAGTGAAGAATTTTCCCACTTTGAAAAAATTCATTTTCTTTGTGTGACCCTGGAGAAAAAGAAGAGGAGCTTTTTCTTCTTGACTTCTTTCAGATAAAGCATTATGGATTCTATGAACTTATTTAAAATGGAACTTTAAAAATATCATAAATTCATGACAAAGTCTAAAAATTTATTTGTCATATCCTGAACATTAAATAAAATAGATTATTGTAGATAATCTGCAACTGAAAAGACATATACAGCAGATTCATTTCTGAAGCAATACTGCAGTACTGCAAACGCCTAAAATGGAGTAAAAAGTGTCTATAAGTTTTATAAGATATATATAAAATATATCTTATAAATATATATATTTAAGGGATGCGGTGGCTAAGACACTGAGCTTGTTGATCAGAAAGGTTGGCAATTTGGCAGTTCAAATCCCTAGTGCCGCGTAATGGAGTGAGTTCCTGTTACTTGTCCCAGCTTCTGCCAACCTAGCAGTTCGAAAGCATGTAAAAATGCAAGTAGAAAAATAGGGACCACTTTGGTGGGAAGGTAAAAGTGTTCTGTGTGCTTTCGGCATGAGTTATGCTGACCACATGACCATGGAGATGTCTTCAGACAGCACTGGTTCTTTGGTTTTGTAATGGAGATGAGCCTGCTCCCTACAGTCGGGAACAACTAGCACGAATGTGCAAGGGGAACCTTTACCATTACCTTACCCTATTTATGTTGAATAAAATGTTAATAGGTTGACTGAATGGAACAACATATGTTATTTATATATTCTATAATCCCTCGATATAGACGCCTAACATTTTAAAATTTTCACCTTGTAATTATGAAACTGACCAATTTAGATGTGTACGATGCACTTATTCAAAAAATCTCCTTGCCCTTAAAACTGCCCTTATTTTCCAGAAATAAAGTTTCACAATACAGATATAAATTGTCTTGCTTATGCTCTATTCACTTTGAAGGTGAATATAATCAATCTTCACGGGAAACTTACAGGATGCTTGGAAATTCTGACTTCAACATCAGGGGCCAATGAAAACAATGCTTTAATTAAGGATGATTTTCCAACATTGCTTCTTCCTAAAAAGCAAACCTGGAAGAGAATGTTATAGTGATTTCATGGTTCCATTCATAATGTAATAAAAGATATATCATTTAAACAAGGCATGTTGATATTAGCCTGATGCTCTCCAGATGTGTTGGTTAGTATCAGGAATCTGGTGTCTTTAATACCAACCTAATCGCTGCAGAGTCCTGAAAGGTGGCCTGGGTCCAGCAATGGAAACAGATGGAATTCCTGATGAAAACACTTTTTTTTGTAACCCTACAGAAATCTCAAGGTTTGCAAAATGTAAGAACATCTATAGAAGAAATATAGTCCTTCTAGGAAATGGAAACCATTGAGAAATTCTATGGGCTATTCAAATACTCCAGAAGCAAATTTTTAATAACCATTCTAGCAAAGTGAGCACACGGAAACCATATTCTAATTTTATTCTTTTGTGAACCTTAGGCTATATCCAGAATCTTTTTAAAGAGGAGCCAGCCAACTGGTTTTAGCTTGGCTTCACATATGAGGTTGGGCAATTGGGATCTAGTCATATATTAGAAATAATTAGAATTGTACTTAAACACTCCTAATACTCTCCAAAAAATGATCCTGACACAAATTAGTTGTTTCCCCTCTTACCAGCATCTAGATTTAAACTTGCTGCCACCCAATGGAGGCTAAACTCTCATCAGCAGTCACCTTAATTGACCATCCAAAAGACAGTCGAAGAATTTTTTTTAATTATTTAAAAAAACTAATTTTTCACTAACCGACAGTTATAATTTATAAGCAAATGGTAGGTAAGCAACAAATCAGGTGGTTCAGTATTTTTCTGGAATATAGCAAGCTGTAAGTAGTGTTCACGAGGGTAAGACTATTCATCCCCATTTTTTGTGATCAGAAGGTGCTTAACATAATGCCAAATGTTGTTCTTAAGGACCTGATGTTGGTGTTGACAGGAATGGGATTTATTTTACAGTAATATGGCAGGAAGTCAGTATAAATTACAGCACTCTCTTCATAGATGAGACCATCTGAAACTATCTTTGCAGATACAAACTTATCTTACAATATTTAGTAAAAGTACAATATCGATCAAGGGAAGCCATGCTGTGGAGCTGCCGATGCACTCATTTTTCTGACAGAGCAGGCTTCATAATAATAGTAATTATTAATTTTTTAAAATTTATGTACTGCCTGATTCCCAGTCTCAGGTTGGTGTGTACCCTTTGGCAACCTTTTTGAGTACTCTTAGTTTATGTAAGAGTGCTATGACTCTTGTAAATTGGTTTTGCTGCCAATTATTTGTCCAGTTTAATCAGAAGAAACCCAGACATTCTGTTATTCTCACTGCCGTTGTCACCACCATCTGAATAGCTGCCAAATTGTCCAGAGCAGCTACTGTATTTAGTTGCTGGACATTTAACTATTAAGATATTTTCTATTGCTGAATCTAATAAGCCAGGGTTACATTCAGGGTTACATAGTTTCTGATAGGGGAAATGGTAAGAATCTATCTTTTGGACATGTTCTGAGACCAATCAGAGAAACCTCTGAACTTAGCGACGCCATCATTGCTTTTGATCATTCCCCCCAAAATATGAGCATTACAGATAGTTCCATTTATAATGCTGCTTCCCTTAATGACTGGAAGACTTTAGAGTCCCTTCTGTAGGGGTATAGATTGTCTCCATTGAGGAAATTGCTTTCCACAAGTCCCACAGAACCACCAGGACCAGGTATGACTTGGATTGCCCTCTCTTTTTTGCTCTGTGCTCCTGCTCTTAGCAGGTGTCATCTTAGTGAACAGAAGGCAGCAAATCTGCTTATGTGTCTTGCTTCTAGGGTGGGAAAAACCTACCTATTGATCTCTGATGGTACTTCTATCTGTGATTAACACTTGCATAGAAAGTCACTTGGAAATCAATCCTGGGCCATCTGCACATTCCTGTTAGGGAAGGGAGGTATGTGTTTTGGAAGGCGCTACAGTTGGAACCAAGTAGTTCCTACTACCTATCTGCACCTTCTCATCAACCAATCCTATAAGTGCTGATTAGCAAGTTCTAGATCATCTTTATGCCACTCTTAGGGGATAGCAGCTCCTGAGCGCCAATTCTTTTCTGGTTACCATCAACTACTAGTATTGCTCAAGAAAAAGCAGTAAACAGATGAGAAAAATCCCCCCCCTCCAAAAAAGTTAAAATATAAGCTACTTGTCATGCTCATTGTTTGCTTCTTTTAAAAAATGACAGAGCTTCCCTGACTAGTTGCAATCTCTACTACCATTACTCACTAACCCATCACTCCTTATGACATTATTGTGAACAAAAAGTTGGAGTCTTATTCTTGTTTGCCCCTGCATAAAAGCAAATACTTGTATTGTTTCCCTCCCTATGACTCTTCTTCCTTCAGTCTCAATAAAATTCCTAAATCTCTCTTTTTCTCACATCTTAATTAAACTAAAATGAAGCCAAGGAGAAGTCCTTCCTCTCTTGTAAAAAGTTAGAGCTCAGACTGAGAGTTTAAACTTTACTTTCTAGCCAAAGAAGTGAACTTAAACCAATTCCAGATGTTTTAGCTAGCCAGGATCAATATTTTTAATTCAAGCTCACAAAACTTGCTAGCTACAATAAAATGGTAGGAATTAGTTTAGTGTTTCAAGCTTGTTTCCAAATTCCTGTAAAACTAAGGTAATACTGATCTACAGAGGTTGAAAGAAAAAAATGTGGAAGAAATTGTGCATTCAAATAATATTTTCACTCCTGAACTAAATTTGTTTTCATTGAGTTGCCAATGTTGCAAGATTAGTTTTATTTATAGTTGCTATCATTTTGTTTTATGGATCTTCCTGTTTAAGAACCTAAGCTACAACAAACAAAAATGAATTTGGATTATATTTCTTGCAAAGCCAGATAGGTACCTGAACTTTACATTAGTACCTAACACTGATGTAAAATAGAAAGAGATAAACAGACAGTATGAATCAGCTTCTGTTTATCTTTGAGTCATTTATAAAGAAACAATGATTTATAATTATTTATAAAGAAAAAATGATTAACGCAAAGAAGCTTCTTCTTGGATAAGAAGTGAAAAGTCTTCAAAGAAAAAAACAAGGTGCAGTTGGCTCTTGAAAAAGCACTTTGGGACAACCATAACCTGGATGACTGAGAATTTCCATAGACAAAAAATGATTAAGTAGATATTTAATCCCTTAATGGTCCATCAATCAGGTTACCTTTGCAAGTCTGCTATTTGGGCAGCATTCACATCACAAGGACCAAACATTTGTTTACAACAATAGAGATATTCTGCAATTAAAAAACAAAAGATTTCTATAACCTGGATTTTTAGAAAGTTTTTTTCTTCCGTATCCAACTGTCTGCTTAACATGTCAAATGGCATAATTTTGATATCATTTGTTCTCCCTCTTAAATAATAAAAATGGAACCTCCTTTTCACTGATCTCACCTCAGGCTCAAGCATTTCTGGGGCATGATCCATCCGGACCGCAGAAGTGGAATAATCAATGATGTGTTGCTTTGATGGAATGAAAAACACCTCTGCTGTCTGGATGTCTCTCTGGTTAGGTTTGAAAATGTAGAAGGATGATTTGTCCATATTAGGAGACAAGAATTTTGCCAGATCTTGGAGAGGAAACGTTATGGCAGTAGACTGTTTTTCAGGGAGTTGCTGAACTTCTGCAAATGAAGCATACTGTACAGGAGTCCTGCTTTGGGTCATAAGCCATTTCTGTAGTAAGCTGGTATATCTGCTAGATTTTGACAATTGATGCACCTTCACACAAAGATTTTCCATCACCACAGCAACTCAATAACTACAGATATATATCTTCAAATGGGGAGTTTCAAGTCCACATTTCTAATGAGAAAAAAGGAAGAAAAGTTGGCAACCACAATTACTTTAACTCAGCTTTCTCTAACCTGGTACTCTCCAAAGGGTTTGGTCATCAAATCTGATCATCATCAGTCCTCCATTTTCAATGGATGATGGAAATTATCATTCCAAATATCTGGAGAGTATTTGATTTGGGGATCACTTCTGTAAGTAGTTAAAAACTGAGATACAGGCGATACAAATCTAATAACTAAACAATACCACAAACATTTTACTCCTGCCCCCTGTAGCATTTTTTTTTCTTTAACAGATGCTGCCAAAAAGAACACATGTCATCTTGTATTTGCTCCAAGCAAATAAGATTCAATCACGTCAAAGAAATAATTTCCTTTTTTCCAAATAAAATCGGATATTTAAAGGCAGATGGTTTGGGGGGAGGAAAGCTGCAATAAAGATTGAGCAGTAAACAAAAGATAATCTGGAAGACGGTGCAGCTAGTAATTGTAATATAAAGTCTATATACATTAGAAGAGCTAAATAAAAAAAATTGTTTTAAAGAAATGCATTTGAGGCGGCGGAGCTGCTTCCCCAGTGTGATGTCCTTCGTAGGACAGGACATTAAACCGGCGAAGATTGAACACAGAAAGGAAACCTCAACGCAACCTGATTGCAGGGACGGAGATCAAAAGAAGACACGCACAGTTACAGCAGGAACCGAGGTCTCACTATTCATGCTTCTATCAGGACGGAAAGCGAGCATGCCTCACCCGGAAGCCGGGATTGGTTGCTCCGAAGACTTTGACCCGGACCCAGAGAACATAGAGATAGGAAAAGATTAACTTAACGGTCCTCTTTGAAAAGGGATGTTCAGACATTATTCGCAAGGCAGTTTAAAACAACAAACCACGTTTTGTGTACCCGTGATGGAATCTAAATGAACTGAAAAGCAGTTCTCTTCCGAATTTTTCACAGATGTGGGAATTTGGCTTTGGCAATGCATAAGCGTGCATAAGCGCACCAACGTGCCTACCCTCCCTGTCCAATTGTTTTCTTTTATTTTTCTTGTATGTATCCATGTATTCATAACTAAGTTTTTACTTACACCTATTATCTTGTAAGCAATTGACAAACCAAATAAAATAAATAAATAAAATAAAGCGCACAACGTGCCTACCGTCCCTGTCCTATTGTTTCTTTTTATTTTTCTTATATTTATCCATTTCATGTATTCATGACTATGGATATACTTATACCTGTAATCTTATAATCGCTTGACAAAATAAACAAATAAATTAAAAAATAAAATAAAAGCCTTGTGTTAAGTTTTAGATTGATTTACTTTCTGCTCTTAGCCACAACACGGGTTTGTTTGTTTATTTATTTATTTGTTTGTTTGTTTGTTTAATTTATTTATTTATTAAGCGATTATAAGATAACAGGTATAAGTATAAACATAGTTATGAATACATGAAATGGATACATATAAGAAAAATAAAAAGAAACAATAGGACAGGGATGGTAGGCACCTTGGTGCACTTATGCACATCCCCTGCAGACATCTTAGGAAAGGGGTGATGTCAATAGTAGACAGTCTAAGGTTAAAGTTTTTGGGGTTTGGGGAAGAAACCACAGAGTCAGCTAAAGTATTCCAGATATTGACCACTCTGTTGCTGAAGTCGTATTTCCTGCAGTCAAGTTTGGTGCGGTTTACCTTGAGTTTGTATCAATTGTGTGCTCTTGTATTGTTATGGTTGAAGCTGAAGTATTCATTGACAGGTAGGACATTGTGATATATGATTTTATATACTATACTTAGATCGGATCGAAGGCAGTGTAGTTCTTGGTTTTCTAGGTCTAGAATTTCAAGTCTGGTGTCATCAGGCATTCTGCAATGAGTAGAGAAGTGGAGAATTCTTGTGAAATATTTCTGGACTTTCTCAACTGTGTTGATATCAGATACATAATGTGGGTTCCAGACTGATGAGCCGTATTTGAGTATTAGTCTAGCAAATGTTTTGTATGCTCTAGTTAATAGTGTGATATTACCAGAGAAAAAGCTACGTATGATTAGGTTAACAACTCTTAATGCCTTTTTGGCTATGTAGTTACAGTGGGCTCTAGTACTTAGATCATTAGAAATGAGTATTCCAAGCTCCTTTATAGAGCTTGGATCATCAACAAGATCTTGACTTGTTTTTTATTTTCTTGTATTTTATTTAGCTTGTATTTTATTTTCTGTTGGGTTTTTTTGGCAATATGTAAGATAGAGCATTTATTTGTTGAGATTTGAAGTTGCCATTTGTTTGACCATTCTGATGCACAGGCGAGGTCTTTTTGAAGGGTAAGCAGTATTGTCTATGGTGTTGAATAGCTTTACATCATCAATGAATATAACGCAGTTGCTCTTAATATGATCACAAAAAGCATGTTGTGTGAATTTAATCGTTGTGGCTTACCCATCAAACAATGGATAACTCCATAAGAAAGAGGTGATAGAATAATAGTACTGTACATTTTTATGGGAGAATTTGTGTCTTTTCATGTGTAAGCAGCTTCATAAGGAGGTCAGTTTATTAAAAATGAACTTATACCATAAATGAGCAATAGGAAATCATCAAGAATAGACACGGAATGTTAATAAGACAGTGGTTTAACTTGTAATGTGCAGGGTGTTTTCCCTATAATCAGTGATTATGCTCCGCTTCAACTTCATGAACCGTCTTTCTGATGAATTCAAGTTAGCTTATCAAAGTCTATGTTTCAACATTTAACTCTAATCAAGAGTTTTATTACTCAAAACAGATGTGCTCATGTGTCATGTCCACCCTTAAGCCAAACATATCAAAATATGATTATCAACATTGCAGTCTTAAACCGTCTGATTTTTGTATGTAAGCCTCTTTAAAATGAAGCTGTCAGAACAAAATGTTTGGTTTCAAACACTTTTTGAGTCCCTGCCATTCTATCTGTAAGCAGTAAGAACACAATAATACTGTAATTTATTGTTTGACAGCTAGATGGCAATACAGGCAAAAAAAGCATTTTGTTTAGGAATGTAAGGAAAAAAGTTGTGATGGGGAAAACTTGAAAGTTTGCTTCTGGTTGTCAGCTGGCCTGATTCAAACCTTCAAATCTATTTTGCTTGTGCTTGCTGCCTACTTCTTTTCCTATGGCAAATCTTGATCAAAAACACTATTTGGATATATTTGGTAGTTGCAAAAAGTTTTCAGGTCCTTTATCTTTCAAATGTTTTTAATTATTATGGATCTGTTTTGTCCTTGTGAAAATTTGGCCTTTATCCAACCATGTTAATATGCTTTTTTGTAGGAATAACATCACTTAGCTACCTAAGAACTGGGATGTTAGTAAATAGAGGGAAACAATTATTAATTACGCAGTAAATTTAATCTGCTTTACATTTGTGAATAAATGTTCAGGAAAGGAATAAAAGAAAGACATATTTTTGGAAAAAATAAAGTTAATATTAAATATTTGTCATTAATGTTAATATTTAGTATTAAATTATGTATATGTACTATTTTCTATGATAAAATATATACCTAATAAAAGATAATATAAATCCACCATGTTCCAAATAGTTGTGGGTAGAATTTAAAAATTTATAATTTTTATAATTCAAATTTTTTTCCCATGAAAATTATAGAAGCAATTTTCAATAAAAGGTTAAATTTGTTATCTATCTGGTAATGCTACAACTCCAAGTGGTTGGGGAATTCCAAGAGTCATAGTCTATACATCTTAAAATTGCTGGTTTCAGAAACTCCAGTTTAAAGCTTGGGACTTCAATACAAACCACAATGCTGAGAGCAGATTTTTTTCTTCTGACGCATACAGTATATATTGGAATCAAAAAGAGGAATTTTGCCTGTAAGTCTTGGTTGTTTTTTTATAACTTCTCAGACAATTTCTAATTATAGGCTGCTGATACATGCGTGACATGGAAAATATAGAAGCTAGATTCTGGTGGAGAGAAAAGCATTGTCAAACAGTGAACAAATTTAAGCCCCTGTCACACTGCACCAACGGATGCAAAGAGGATGTAAAACGGACAAAAAACCTTGCCATCCATTCAAAAACGCGATGTACTCGCTGCCTCCGTTTGGCTTCCTCTCGATCCGTCCAGCATCTGTTTACTGACGTTTCATCCGCTCAAAAAGGTTTAGGCTGCTTAAAACTTTTGCGCGGAAAATGTATCCAGTTCGTCCGGTATGCATCCATTACACATCCGCTATATCCGCTAGGCATCTGCTGCGCATCTGCGCAACTCGCACCCGCCCGGACACAGGGAGGAAGCGGAACGGATGCGGAATGGATGCAGAACGGAAACAAAGCATTTAAAACGGAAAAAACGTTCGCAGAGGGGACCTATCTCGGATATTAAGGATGTCTAGAGGATGCCTAGAGGATGCCTAGCGGAAAACCTATACTGCCTATAAAAAGGGGGAACAACTCGTCTGCATCGCACTTTCAGACCAGCAGCCCAGCGGTGCAGACCTCTGCAGCCTTCATCTGACTCTTGCTCTTCCACAGCATCCAGTCATGTCCACCGTGGATTGCGACAAAATCCTTTCGGCAGCCAACATCCTTCTGCAACACTGCAAAACCATCTACAGTCTCTGTGAACAGTACTACGGGAAGAAAAGGAGGCACCCAAAAAAAGTCTGGCTCCAAAGATGGTTCGCCAGAAGAGCACAGTACGTACTTTACGAAAGCTGATGGTGTAGCTCAGGAGCGAAGAACCTCGGGCGTTCCAGAACTTCATGAGGATGCCTCCAGCCATGTTTGACGAACTTGTGCAGCGGCTGACACCCAGGTTGACAAAGATAAACACCAACTTCCCACCCAGCCTGGAACCTGGGCTCAAGGTGACACTCACTCTGCGCCACCTGGCCTCAGGGACCACCTACAGGAGCATGCAGTATGGCTGGAGGGTGCCACCCAGCACCATCAGCTTTGTTGTCAGAGAAGTGGTGCAGGCCATCATCAAAGAATACAAGGAGGAGCTCCTCCAGTGCCCCTCCACTGAAGAAGGATGGAAGAAAGTTGCAGAGCAGTGGTCAGAAGTGGAACTTCCCCCACACCGTTGGAGCCATCGATGGCAAGCATGTGGCCTGCAAAGCTCCAGCCAAGTTGGAGTCCACTTATCACAACTACAAGGGTTTCTTCAGCATCATCCTCTTCGCCATGGTCGATGCTGAGTACAAGTTCATGTACATCGATGTTTCAGGCAACGGCTCATCTTCAGATGCCCAGGTATACAATGACAGTCACCTCAAGGAGGGGCTGGAAGGCAACCTCATGGTGGGCTTCCCAGATCCAGACCCGCTGCCCAACGACACGCAAGATGTGCCCTACTTCATTGTGGGGGATGACGCCTTCTCCCTCACAACCTACCTCATGAAGCCCTACACCTCCAAATACCTCACCCATGAAGAGACGATCTTCAACTACAGGCTGTCCAGGGCAAGGCGGGTGGTGGAGAACGCCTTTGGCATCCTGGCCAATAGGTTCCAGGTACTTCTCACCAACATGCAGCATCGCCCAGAGACCATGAGGAGGATCATGGAAGCTTGCTGCATCCTGCACAATCTCATGCGCACCTGCTACCCAGTCTTGCAGAACAGGCTCGTGGACCTCCAGCAAGGCAATGGGGACATGGAGCCTGGGGAATGGAGGCAAGGGCAAAACCTGATTGACACTGAGGATGTGCAAGGGCCCAACAGAGCCTCACGTGAGGCGAAGAAGCAGCGCAACCTCCTGAAACACTGGTGCAACTCCCCAGCTGGAGCGGTGGAGTGGCAAGACAGGATGGTAGATGCTTAATGGATGCTTCCTTCAGCCTGTCTCATCACACAGATGAGATTGGGTCATGTATGTTTGGTTGGCCTACAATGAACAGGACGTTTAATAAAGAGTTGTGTTTATGTTGACATGTGTGGATCAATGCTTACATTGTAATTGATAATGAAGGGCCATAGGGGTGGCACCTGGGAGGGTGGACCATACAGTCCCACTATGCTTGCACTGGAGGTTTATCTATCCCACAACTATTACCCATCCCATAGGTATCCCTTCCCATCCCACAGCTATCTTAACCCATCCCAAAGGTATCCCTGCCCATCCCACTGATATCTTAACCCATCCCACAAGCATGCAAAGGCTAAACCATTTCTAAAAGTTTCCACCCAGACTTTATAGAAAAAAATTAATGAAGCAAGTGTGTCAAACAAAGATAAACTTTATTAATAACAAGCTGTAAAATAAACATGACCCAAGTCAAGTGTCCAAATAAAGTCCACAAATATCCAGGCAGCCAGTCTCTGGCACTCCTCTTGGTCACTCGGAGGTGTGTGCCCAGGCTAAGGTGTTAGGGAGCAGGTGCTGTGGAGGTGGGTGCTGCTGCAGTGCTGGTCTGAGGTATTATTGGAGTGCCTAGCCCCGAGAGGACAACAGGGGACGGTGTGTTGAGGAAGGTGTCGGACAGCTGGCTCAACCCCATGATGCTGAGAGGTCCTTCCTCCATGCCATGGGGTGTCAGCCCCAGTACTGAGGACAGATGTACTGAGGCCGGGCTTGGCTGTGGGATGGAGGAAGGAGCAGTGTAGTGGGGCTGCCTGCTCTGCAGCGGGGTGAGGACTGTCATGGTTGGCATCGGTGGCATCATTGGAACTGGTGGCAAAGGTGTCGCCGGATGACTCTGTGCCTGCATTTGTAAGGGCTGCTGTCTGTGCTCCTGGATCTCCGGGTAGTTGTAGCCCTGGTAGGTGAGGGGCTGTGGGAAGCCTTGGTATGGGAGGGACATCATCTGGGGTGGAGGAGCAGACCTGGACTGGGTGGGAGCAGGTGCCTCTGGGTCTGGAGGGTTGTGAAGCAGCTCGGTGATCCTCTCCTTCACCACCTGGTACTGGGGATCCGCCATCTCCTTGAGGGTCTGGTTGACATAATTGAGGAAGGGCTTGCAGTTGGAGGAGGAGGATTCGATGGGGACCAGCTGAGAGAGGAGACCTATGCTGGTGTGAATGGTGTCCCTGATCTCCACCAGGACCTTGTGGCTCTGCCCCTCCTGCGGTCTGGCTCTCTGCCTTACTGTGGTGGCGGAAGTGTGGGTGGATGCGGCTTCGGCAGCGGTGGACTCGATGTCTCCTTTCTCCCACCACACCAGGGAGTCCTCCTCGCTCTCCACCACACTTTCAACACCTGCCCGGGGGTTCTCCACCGTGGCACGCTCCACAGAAACCTGCATGGAGCCAGGGACTGACTCTCGGCCGCCAGAGGACTGGCTCCCAGCAGGCTGCCAGAGAGAGAGGGTAGAGATTTGGGCTCCTGGTGCTCCTTGGTGGCGGACCTCACCCTCCAGGAAGCTGCACTTGGCCATGACATAGTTCTCTCTGTCCGTCAGCTTAACCATGGCCTGGCCAGATTTTTTGCGGTGCAGCTTCCCGTACCAGGTGTGTATGTGCTTCCACCAGCCGAGGAGCACCTCCGAAGTGTAGCCCATACTCTCCACCCTCTCTCTCCAAGCAGCCTGCTTCCGCTTGGTGTCCCTGTACAGCCGGTGTCCCTTCCGCCACAGATAGTCATTCTCTCTCAGCCACTCCAGCACCTCATCCTCGTGCGCTTCCTCAATGTAGTACTGCCTCCTCTCCCATTGTTGCATACGCCTCTTCCTCCCTTTGGTAGGACCAGATGGGCCCTCATCAGAGGGGCTTCCAGGTTGTAGGAGCTGCTCCTCCACACCAACAGCAGCAGCAGCAGCAGCAGCATCACCAGCAGGATCATAATCATCATCATCATCATCAGTAGCAGCATAATAACCAGCAGGATCATAAGCAGCAGCAGCAGCAGCAGCAGGATCAGCAGCAGCAGCAGCAGCAGCAGCAAGACCAGGATCAGCAGCAGCAGAGTAAGCACCAGCAGCAGGGTCACCAAGACCAGGAGCACGAGCAGAATGAGCAGGACCAGCAGGACCAGGAGCAGCTTCAGCAGGGTACGCAGCAGAAGAAGCACCACCACTAGGAGCAGCTTCAGCAGAGTACGCAGCAGAAGCACCACCGCCAGGAGCAGCTCCAGCAGAAGCTCCAGCAACAAAAGAGCAAGCCCAAGCAGCAGAAGCCCCAGCAGAAGATGAGTCAGGGACATGGGGCGGGAGGGTGGCCCTGTCCCTCTTGCCAGGGATGGCGGCAGGTTGCTGAGACTTTCGCTTCTTCCCCATGGTTGTGGGGTTGCTGGCTGGCAGGGAGGCTGGCAGGCACCAAGGCTGGCAGGCACCAAGGCTGGCAGGCACCAAGGCTGGCAGGAAGGCTGGCAGGAAGGCAGGCACCAAGGCTGGCAGACAGACTGGCTGGCAGGGAGGCTGGAAGGCAGGCTGGCAGCAAGGCTGGCAGGGAGGCTGGAAGGCAGGCTGGCAGCAAGGCTGGCAGGAAGGCTGGAAGGCAGGCTGGCAGCAAGGCTGGAAGGGAGGCTGGAAGGCAGGCTGCCAGCAAGGCTGGAAGGGAGGCTGGAAGGCAGGCTGGCAGCAAGGCTGGCAGAGAGGCTGCCCAGGAGGCTGGGAGGCAGGCTTGGAGGCAGGCTGGCAGCAAGGCTTGCAGGCAGACATGCAGGCAAGAACTAGAGGTATCCAGCAGCAGGTCTTTCCTCCAAATGCTGGCCACGTTCGAGCTGCTTCCCTTTATATCCGCGGGGCTTGCACAATGCATTCCCCCTGCATGCACAATTAACACCAGGCATCTGTTAGGCTTCCACTGTGCATCCGCTAGGCTTCCACTGTGCATCTGCTTCATCCGCTGTGCATCCGTTCTGCATCCGCTGTTTCCGTTCCACGTCCGCTTTGCTGCGGCCCTCCAGAAGCCTAGCGGATGCGCCCTCCACTTCCATCCGCTGGGCTTCCGTTCCGCATCCGCTTTGCATCCGCCCTGCATCCTCCCCGCGTCCGTGTTATCCGCTCCAATTATGCACATTTTTGCCCCTTTTGAGCGCGGATACAACGGATTTAACATTTTTCTCTTCCGTTGTGTCCTTTTTGCATCCGTTGGGCAGTGTGACACGGCCTTTAGCTTCTTGTTCAAAATTGCTTCTCTAAGTCTCATGGAAAAAAGAAATTATCACAATGTCTTTCTATTACATGGACATTACTTAGAATAAATTATTTTAAAACACCCATGCTTTTTACACAATGAAGCAGTAATGTTCATGTGGTATGTCTTTGCTGCTGAGGTCTTATGGAAGACAAGGATGCTTCAATAGCGGCCTTCAGCTCTTCTGCATTGTTCGGTCTCATGTCTCTCATCTTTCTCTTGGTAATGCCCCGTAGATTATCTATGAGGTTCAGGTCAGGCGAGTTTGCTGGCCAATCAAGCACAGTCATCCCACGGTCAGTGAAACAGGTTTTGGTGCTTTGGGCAGTGTGGACAAGTGCCAAGTCCTGCTGGAAAATGAAGTCAGCATCCCCATAAAGCTCGTCTGCAGAAGGAAGCATGAAGTGCTCCAAAATCTCCTGGTAGACGGCTGCATTGACCCTGGACTTAATGAAGCACAGTGGACCAACACCAGCAGATGACATGGCTCCCCAAATCAACACAGACTATGGAAACTTCTCACTGGATTTCAAGCATCTTGCAGTATGTGCCTCTCCATTCTTCCTCCAGACTCTGGGTCCTTGGTCCTGAGATGCAAAAGTGTCTTCATCAGAAAAGAGGACTTTGGACCACTGAGCAACAGACCAGGTCTGTTTTTCTTTAGCCCCTGGTAAGATGCTTCTGACATTGTTTGTTGTTCAGGAATGGCTTGACAAGAGGAATACGACATTTGAAGCCCATGTCCAGGATCCGTCTGTGTGTGGTGGCTCTTGATGCACTGACTCCAGTCTCAGTCCACTCCTTGTGAAAGTCCAACACTTTTGAATGGCCTTTTCCTGATAATCCTCTCCAGGCTGCGATCATCCCTGCTGCTTGTGCACCTTTTTCTTCCACCTTTTTCCCTTCCACATAACTTTCTATTAATGTGCTTTGATACAGCACTTTGGGAACATCCAACTTCTTTTGCAATTACCTTTTAAGGCTTTCCCTCCTTATCGAAGGTGTCAGTGATGGTTTTCTGTTCAACTGTCAGGTCAGCAATCTTTCCCATGATTGTGATTCCTACTGAACCAGACTGAAGAGACCATTTAAAGGCTCAGGAACCCTTTGCAGGGTGTTATGGCTTAATAAGCTGATTAGAATGGGACACTTTGAGCCTAGAATATTGAACTTTTTCACAATATTCTAATTTTCTGAGATTGTGGATTTGGGGTTTTCATGAGCTGTAAGCCATAATCATCTCAATTATGACACATCGCGGCTTGAACTATGTTGCTTTGCATGTAATGAGTCTATCTCGTATATTAGATTCACCTTTTAAGTTGCATTACTGAAATAAATGAACTTTTGCATGATATTCTAATTTTTTGAGTATCACCTATATATAAAAGCCAAGTACCACTCACTCATCATGAAATCTCCAGAACTGTAAAGCCTACAAACTTAAAATTTGGCACATATGTTCCTCTTGGCTTCTAGGTGTTCAATAAAAAAGGATTTTTCAAAATGATTATCAGATCATTACTATTTCTTAATACAGTAATTAACACGCTCTGATGCTAACGAGTTCTACTCTTCCTCCCCACCTGAAAAGAACTCTGTTCCAACTGCCAATTGCCTCACATTCCGTTAACTCAGTTCAAACCGGAATACATTCCACTCCTTCACTCAGGAGCAGTCTGGGACTGCTTACAGTACTAAACATTGGTACCTCACCAAAATGTCTATGCCTTCAATCTACAGAAGTGCTTCCGAACTCAAGGTAGCAGGAGAGATATTCCCTTATGAGTTTCAATCACTGACCAACACTGAGCCAACGGATTGTGAATCAAATTTCTCCTGTTTCTATTTCTACTGTGTCCCAGCCCCAGTTAACTTCTGACACTGACTTCCTCAGTTCAGACAAATCTGTTACTTCTACTGTAAAGGGAAAAGAGGGAAAAATGCAGGAAAAGATTTACAGGTGCAATTAAGAAAATACAAGTCAGGGAAGTGCAAAAAAGTATCATCAAAGTCATCCTGAAGCCAATAGAGAGGTTGTAAAAAAGTATGCATCAAATAATCCCTATGTTAATCAGGAAGCTAAGCTAAATACAATAAAAAGATATCATAAATCAGATCAATACCTTGGACTAATAAGTATTTGTCTGGTTTTAAATATGAACCTCAGCTTGATTACTCCAGGGAACGCTTTTGATTTCAGACCTCGGTTACAGCCTGGTGCTGTGCCCTGAAGTGGCAGGTGAGACTCCCAGGATTTGCTGCAGTGGGGATAAAGTCCAGCTCCCTCCCCTTGAGCCCTTCCCTTAACCCTACACAGCCTTCTAACCCACCAGCATCCAGTGGCAGAGCACTTTCTTTCTGCTGCCTGGAAGTACAACGGATGCTTCCAAATGATGTCTTTTGGAGCCAGAGAGGTGAAGGAGGGAAATTTTTTGCTAACATTCAAAGTGCAGGGACACAGGATAGGGAGTATCATGGCGGGGTCTCAGCAGCAGCCTTCATTTCTTCAGATATACTTTGTTGGTGATGATGACAATGAGAGGGACATCTGCTGTGGAATCTACCTGGGCATTAATCCAGAACTGGTTAGCCAACTGCAGAAGTTGCTGCGTGACCATAAGTATATTCTGCAATTTAAGGCTGCTATTGATTCTGTTCCTAATGGCCACAAGTTGTGGCCAATGGTTTCCAAATGGTGATTAACATTAATAGGAAGTCTTCTGGAGAGTACCAAGTTCCTTTCAATGCCCCCACAAGTACAGAAGTGGCTGCTATCATTGTCGGCCAGGAGGCAGAAGAGTTTTCTAACTTATTACTTGATTTTGGTGATGGTAAGATTTTGGAAGAGGAGGGAAGAATAACTATTCTGAGTAACCTCTGCAATGTTTTGAGAGATCTGATCAGCTTGACTGACAGAATATACCCCAACATTCATCAGGCTGGAGTGCTTTGCGCTTCATGGCTGAGGGAAAGAGCTATTCTCACACCAACAAACAACTCAGCCAACAGCATCAACAACTTTTTGCTGGAGAAGTTGTCCATTGAGCATGTGAAATATGAACCTGTGGACTCGGTAATGGAGTTTGAGGATGCTGTACAGTATCCTGTGGAGTTCTTGCGCACTCTCAACCCATCAGGATTACCACTCATGTCCTCTACCTCAAGGTTGGTGCTCCAACCATGCTGTTACGCAATCTAAGCCCTCTGAAACTATGCAATGGCACAGACTTCAGCTGAAGACTCTGTACAAGTACATAATCAAAGCCACAATTTTACCAGGCATCAATCAGGGAGAAACCGTTTTCATCCCCCAAATTCCTTTGATCCCATCAGACTTTCACCTCGAGTTCAAATGTCTACAATTTCCCATTAAGGTGTGCTACGTCATCACCATCAATAAGGCACAGGGACAGACTTTGAAAATGGCTGGTATGCATCTGAGAAGTGACTGTTTCTCCCATGGTTGTATGTGGCATGTTTCAGAGTCAGTTCAGTGACAGCCTGGTCATCCTCTAGCCAGAGAGCAAAATCTGGAATGTTGTTTACAGGGAGGTCCTGAGCAATTCATCTGAGGAAGGAATTGAAAGTCTTTGCTATGCAAGTTATTAGCCTGGCTATGTAGACCAAAAAGCCAGGGGTGCTGGTGGGATTAAAGGGCTTAAGCCCATCTATTTTATTGTTAGACTTACAATAATGTCTTAATCTGTAACAGAAACTTAGCTTACCGTCTCTGTAACTAATTAAAACAGTGATTTTTTTAAACTACTCATTAATTTTCAAGCTTTAAGTGTCAATTTATCAAGCCCGATCACATAGTTTCATAGAGAAGCATGGGTATCCAGCTAGTGTAAGATACATAAAATTCTGGGGCTTTTTTGGCTTTATCCAGCCAATAATAATAAGATAACTGAAGCTAAGTTATTGCAACCCTTTGAATGTCTTTACCAACAAGACAGAGACCATTCCTCCCCCTCCCAAAATGGAGGGAGAGACAGAAATGTGTTTTTGAAGACATTTATATGCCAGTTGACATTCCAATGTTGATAGAAATGGAAATGATTTCTGATATGCAGATTAGGAAAAATAGTATCAAAACTATTATTTAGCAAAAGCTAAAGGCTATATTTGATGTTTTGGGGAAGGGATGTGAAAGAGGAACAGAATAGCCTTACAAAATGACCATGTATGTAAACAACCAGGATTTTCTGTTTGGAATAGAGTGGATTGTTTTAATTGTGGGAAGCCTTTTTTGGAGGTTGTACTGAATTTTTGTGCTTTTGAGCCACAAAATGGTGGGAAACCATATCATTAATACTTTTGGTCAGAAAATCTACAACAAAAATAGGATTGTGGTTTCAGCAAAGTGGAATCTCAGATACTCCCTTTTGCCTCAGAGTGTCATAATAAATAATACCCATCCAGGCTTTGGGTTGTGGTAATGTCTAATGGGTTGTGTTGTGGTAATGTCTAATGGGTTGTGCTTCACAAGGACTAATAAAAATGTATTTGATCAAAGACAGTGAGCTTAATTAGGAAGCCTTTAAACTGAATGCTGTGGGGATGAAAGAAGAAGGTAAAGGACATTTGATAAAGCCTAGATTCTTGTAGAGTGATATGAGAATCATGGCGTCATGGGGTCTATTAAACTCAACAAAATATCAGGAAAAAAAGAGACTCATAGTTCATGATCAGGGGGCTGGGATTCCACCAGCTCAGACTGGTTCTATAGAACCGATTATTATTGTCTCTGCAGTTCAGAGAACCAACAAACCGTGCCCCTGGCTGGCC
Source organism: Laticauda colubrina (assembly GCA_015471245.1). Lineage (NCBI taxonomy): Eukaryota > Metazoa > Chordata > Lepidosauria > Squamata > Elapidae > Laticauda > Laticauda colubrina. Next base: position 33,469,885 of record BLBF01000006.1, read on the forward strand.
CCACACCTCTCCATCCACCCCTCCCCTCCCTGCCTAGTCAGTCCTTATCACCTGACATCACGCACATGCCTGACATTGCTGACTGCATTCTCCTAGCCCATTCTTTCCTTAAGGAAAGCCCATACTTTCCTTTTACCTCTTCCCAACGATCAGCTGTTTTGGTGATCAGCTGTGCTGAGATCCCCCTTGCTGTCTTCCTGCTTCATCCAGGAGGCTTCCCTGTGGCCCAGGAGGCAAAAAGCAGAGCGGGGGTTGGGTGTGTGTATGCCCCCCCCCCCCGGCTCCATTTTTTTTTCCTTCCTGGGCCCTAGGGAAGTTTCCTGGGAGCAAAAACGCCTTCCAGGAGGCTTCCCTGAGGCCTAGGAGGCCCAAAAAACTGGGGGGGGGGGGAGTGCTGCAAAAAAAGAAGATGAAGCCATACCCACCCAGTCACATGGCCACACCCACCTAGCCGCGCCAACAGAACAGGTTAACATTTTTGAATTCCACCCTGTTCATGATCCTTACTATCTCTTCTGATTCACAGAGCATAAGAACACAAAGGTATATATATATGACTGAATGAGATATCTCCCATAACTGCAGTATAGGAATACAATAAATCAAAAGAGACAGAAGGGAAACAGAAGTTGCATTGTGTGTTAAAAGTATCTTTACTGATTTAAAAATCCAAGTGAACGATCTTGGTGATACTGTTGAGAGCATATAGATTAAAATAAGTAGAGGAGCAAATAAAATAAAAGTCAAAGTATATACTTTGACTTTTATACAATATTTTATATAAATTATAAAATTTATATAAAATATTATCCCACGTCATTGTAGTTGTGCTTTTAAAGTTGTAGCAACGTTTCGGCAGAATCTCATCTGCCATCATCAGGCTTCTGTATTGAGTTCATCTCTCAGTTTGAACTCTCAGGTATTTAGTTCTCATCACAGAAGCCTGATGATGGCAAATGAGATATATAATAGCAATACTATTAATATCAGATTTCAGTCAGGAAAAATTTCATTACACAAATAATTACAGTTAGGATATAATGGACAAGAAACATTAATGGCATACTTTATGCATCATCCTGCCTAAAATAAGTGGAAGAACAAATATCTTAAAAGGCAATTCATAGTAATCTAAAAAATGAGAGACCTAAGCTAAAATAAGCAAATTAAATTTAACAGAGACAAATGTAATTATTCAGTTAGGAAACTGAACTTGAGGCCTGAATTTCTTTTCAACTAGAATTTGTCTCCATTTTGGTTTGGCCAAAGACAGCTTAGCATTTGATTTAACCTACCTACTTTCTTACTAATATTCTGCAAATTCTGGCATATCAGAATCACTGTTTGAGCAATGTGTTAGAAAATAGACAACCCTTGTCATGAGCTAGTTTTGTGACCAGGCCTAGGGCTCCCGTGGAACTAGAAACTTGTCTAGATGGTTCTATTGTTCAGGAAAAGGTTTTTTTCATTCTTCCTTTTCATGATCTTTCAGACCAGATAACATAACCTATCAGGAAGCATTCAGAGACCTGAGGGAATTTTAGGTATGGACATTGATAGGTAGAATTGATGAGAAGTCAAAAAGTGATGAGGCTTGAGTTGAAGTTGTGAATACTACATACCAAGGATCCAGGTGCTGCCCAAGTTCATTAATAAATCTTCTCCCATATTCCTTAAGGCCCTGTCCCACTGCACTTACAGATGCAAAGAGGATGGAAAGCGTTAAAAAAAGCCTGCCATCCATTGGAAAACGCTATGCATCCGTTGTGTACTCATTGCATACGTGTTTCATATGCTCTATCCGTCAAGAATCCGTCCACTGCAATTTCATCCGCGCAAGAAGTTTTGAGCTGCACAAAACTTTGTGAATGGATGAACTTTCCGCCGTGTACGATGTAAATCCGCAATATACGAGCAACAAATGTTCTATGTCCGTTTATCATCCGTTAACGTCTGCTGTATCCTCTCTGCATCCTCTGGGCATCCTCGCAACTCACATCCGCTGCAGCTGAAAACGGAAAGAGGGTGGAAAGAAAAGGTACATGGAACATCTATACATCGTTAGTAGCACGGAAATAGAAAGGATGCACAGTGAACGGTTTGCATCTGATATACATCTGCGAGGCTTCCTATGAACATCCATTTAACATCCCCGCTACATATTACCCACGTCCGTTCTTTTCCATTCTTTTCCATTCTGTTTATGCAAATTTTCGCCACTTTTTGGAGCGGATGACAACGGATGGAGCCACCCCCAAAATTTTGCTTGTCTGCTGTGTTCTTTATGCATACGTTTTGCGTCCATTGGCCAGTGGGACCTAGCATTTACTACCTACTAAACTCTTTGCCCTTGTTATTTTTAAATAACAATTAAAGAACAGGGAGGAAGAATGCTGCAAAACTACACTATTAATCTGTGCTTCTAACAATGTCTCTGAATTCTATAAAGACCCTGCAAGCATTCTTAGAAAATAAAATGATAGATGAGGGCAGGCCTCTGTTATGATTATCTTACTGAAGATGAGCATTTTGTACTTTGTTACATTTGCTATGACAAATATTATATAAGAGCGTAATTTTTTTCCCCCCAAAAAAAGGGAAAACAGGTTGGAAGTGGATAAAAATTGTATTTTTTTGTTATGTATTGAGCAAATAAAGTTGTGTTAAGTCCTGCTAAAGTGAGACTAACTTTTAGATTACCCCAATTGAAAACGCCAACTATTTTGGAGGGAAACTTAGAACATTCATATTTGGGTGGGGTTTTCAAGTATTTTGATTCAACCAATCATAATACTGGGCCCAGAGTGCAAAATTGCTGGCTTTTACCTACTGTTCCTCAGTTTCAGTTCAGAGTCAATAAATGTTGTTGTATTTTGCTGGCCTATTCCTTGCCTACTGAAGCCCACTACACAACAGTTTTGTCATATAAATTGTTCTGTCCAGAAAGAAGTGCGTGAGACCAGGTTCCAACAATAAACTCTTTTATTAAACTTGCTAAGCAATGGTAATGGAACAACAGCCCAAGCCGCAGCAGCCCTTTATATAGCGGCTTGCCCACGGCTTATGGCCAATGACACTACTTTAATTGTTCCCGCCATTTGGTGGGCTAATCGGTTTGGTTCTCTAATAGCCAATCCGAGAACAGCCTTTTCGGCCAATCAGAATGGGGAACTTGGAGCCTACCAAGTTCCATACATAACACCCCTCCTCCCTTGGTTTAGTCCAACGTGTGTCACGTAGTCCCGCAGGTAGGTGGGGCTTTTCTGAGTCCTGGTTGACCTGCGCAGCTCAGTCTTGGCGTGGTCTTTCAGCGGTTCGGACGGGATCGCTGTCTCTCTGTTCCTTCTCCCTGGAACCTCCTGGAAGGGTGAGTCAGCCTTGCCACTCCTGCCTGAGTCTCTTGGGCCAGTTGAGATGGCTCTGCCGCTCCCTCCTGGTTTGAACGGGTTGGTCAAGCTGGCCTGGCTGTCTCCTTCTCAGAAGGCCTCGCTTCGTTCTCCTGCTCCCGGACTTCTCATTTGGGGTTCATCTAACCGTGAGTGCTCTTTTTGATTTGTTTGATAGTCTTTTTGTAGTGTTTGTTGTCTTGTTTTGGGAGGTTCATCTCTCCCTTTTTTATTATTTTGTATTTCCCCCCCCCCCAGTTGTTTTTGGGTCGGTATTTATTTTTGGCTCTAGTGTGTTTTTGCGTTCGAGAGTGCAAGAACGAAGCTGGTCAATGTGCTGCTTCCATTCTCTTCCGTCGTCTAGGAGTAGTCGGTAAGACCGGGGCCCTGTAATTTGGGTGATCGTGGCTGGAAGCCACAAAGAGTCCCCGGTGAGGTTTCTTGCATAGACCAGGTCGCCAATTTCAAATGTTTGGTATTTGCTGGAGGAGTTGGGGGGTTTGTCCCAGGTGTAAGTGGGGTGCAATCTGTCTAGGTAGGAACGCAATTTCCTACCCATTAGGAGTTCTGCTGAGCTTTTGTTGGTTGTGCTGCTAGGGGTAATATGCTGTAGGGTTAGTAGTCAGTTTAGTTTGTCTTGCATGTCCCCCTTGTCCATTCTATCTAGGCCCTCCTTAGTGTACCGAACCATGCGTTCAGCCCAGCCATTTGCAGCCAGATGGGCCGGCACCGTTAAAGCATGTCAGATACTCTGGGTGGCAAGATACTGTTCAAATGCTAACGCTGCAAACTGGGGCCCATTATCCGACACTAGCACATCAGGCAATCCATGCGTAGCGAAAAGTTTGTCTAGCTGTTTCATTACTGCCTCAGTAGTTGTGGAAACCATGTGGATGACTTCTAACCAGTTTGAGTAGGCATCCACAACTATTAAGAAGGTGTTGCCTTTTGTCGGCCCAGCAAAGTCAATATGTAGTCTAGACCATGGACCCTGGGGAGTTTTCCATTCTCTGACTGGTGCCTGTGTGGGGGGTAGGCCTCGCTTTTTGACAGTCATGGCATGTTGCCACCCATCGTTCAATATCTTTGTCCAGCCCTCGCCACCAGACGTAACTCCTGGCCAGGGCTTTCATTTTGACTATGCCCGGGTGCCCCTCATACAACATGCACAGAACATCTTCCTGGAGACTATTTGGTATCACCACCCTGTCACCCCATAATATGCAACTCTTTTCTATAGACAGTTCGGTCTGTCGGATGCAAAATGGCTTAAAAGTCTCAGTTTTGTTCTCCTCCGGCCAACCCTTACCTACCCAATTCAATATGTGTGCTGTCAAAGGGTCTTTTGTGGTGGCTCTCATGACATCCGCTGCGGTTAGCGGCAGGTTCGGGCTGGTGTCTAGTTGAAGTGTGGAGATGGTAAGAGCTGGGTCCTCTTCTGTGATGGGCAATGGGGAATGGGTCAGGGCGTCGGCATGGGTGATGGCTTTTCCAGGGCGATGAATCAGCGTGTAGGAGTAGGCAGCGAGGAATTCAGACCACCTCGTCATTCTAGGTGACAGAATGTTCGGGGTTGGCTTGTTACCTGCCAGGATTCCTAACAGTGGCTTGTGATCAGTGATGATCGAAAAAGTTCTACTGTAAAGTTACTCATGGAATCTTTTGACTCCGGTGATGATTGCGAGGGCTTCTCTGTCAAGTTGGCTGTAATTACATTCTGACTTGGAAAGTGTCTTTGAATAAAAAGCGACTGGTGCCTCTCTGCCGTCTGGTACCTTGTGGCTCAGGATGGTGCTGATCCCAAAAGGCGATGCATCACAGGTGACCATCAAAGGCAGGGTATTGCTATACTGAATTAGAATGGTGTTAGATGTTAATAAGTCTTTGATACCCTGAAATGCAGCTTGTTCCTGGTGGCCCCATGTCCAGGTATTTTTTTCTCTAGCAGCCGATGTAGGGGTTCTGTTATGGTTGCCTTATGGGGCAGGAACACATGGTAAAAATTTATGAGACCTAGGAATGCTTGAAGGTCAGTTTTGTTCCTGGGTCTAGGTGCGTCTTTGATTGCCTTTATCTTTTTTTGGGTGGGGTGTATGCCTTCTTCATCTATTAAATAGCCCCAAAATTCAACCTGGTTGGTGGCTAAATTACATTTCTCCCGTTTTACCTTGAGGCCTGCGTCTCTAAATCTTCTTAAAATTTCCCTCAGTCTGTTCTCTAGTTGGTTGGCGTTTTTTGCTGAGACCAGAACGTCATCAAAATAAGGGATGACTCCTTTGATTCTGTTTAACAGGCACTCCATGAGGCTTTGGAACACGCCTGGGGCAACGCTAACACCGAATTGGAGCCGGTTACATTTGAATGCCCCTCTATGTGTCACAATAGTCTGTGCCTCTGCGGTAATGGGGTCAATGGGTAGTTGTTGGTACACCTGTGCAAGATCAAGCTTTGCAAAAAAATTTCCTCCCCCTAGTGAGTGCAGTAAATGTTGCACTACCGGTACTGGGTATGCGCTTTGTTGGAGCGTATGGTTTAGGGTTGCCTTATAGTCTCCGCAGATGCGCACTGACCCATCTGGTTTCATAGGAGTCTGACCCATCTGGTTTCACGATGGGTGTTTCCCACCAGGCATGGTCGATTGGCTCTAACACCCTTGAGCTATTAATTTGTTCAGTTGTTTTTTTCATCAATTTTTGGTTTTAAAGCAAATGGGATGTGTCTGGCCTTTAAATGGATGGGAGCTATTTTTGGGTCTAGGCTAAATGAAATTGGGGTCCCCTTGTACTTGCCTAGGGTCCCATCGAAAACATCTTGGAATTCTTGTAGCAGGCTCTCATCCCAGTTGGCTGCAGCAATGCGGTTTATCCCGGTCATCCCGATTCCCAGGGGCGCGAACCATTCGATCCCTAGCAGACTAGAGCGATCACGGTCGACGATGGTCAGAGGCAAGATTTTGGCGTGATTTTTAAATTTGACAAGGAAATGTCCAAGACCTACTACTGGAATTCGATTTCCTTGGTAGTCTTTTAAAATCAGTCTTTGCTTCTATAATTCTTTTTGTTTAATGTCCAGTATCAGGCTCCGGATGGTATTCCAGGATACCATAGATAGGAAAGACCCTGAATCGACTTCCATCTCACAGGGCTTCCCTTCGATGCTCACCTCTATCCGGACCTTCCTCCCATTTTCTGCCCTGGCATTTCTGATGGTGACCGTCTGGTGCGTTTCCTCTCTGTCACTCTGTTCCATCTGCTTCCGGCTTGTCTTTCTTCATGCCTGGGGGTGTGTGCTGCTGCGTCTTTTAGGTCTATAGCTCTTTTTGTTTCGGCAGACCCCTTCAATGTGCCCCCATTTGTTACAAGCCCTACAGATTGCGTCGAGAAACCTGCATTCTGCTCGCGGGTGGTTGCCCCCGCATCCTGCACACTGAAACTCCTGCCAGTTTCTTCTCTTTTCCTGCCATTTCTTGTCTGATTGAAGCCGATGGACATCTTCATTTTCTTCCTCGGTATTGCTCTGGGATTCGAGATCTTCGTAGTGGGCTGTCGCTATGGGCTGTTTCTTGCCTCCCTCTGCCTTCTTCTCTGTGGCTTGGTTTGGCAGATCTGGGATCGCATTCATTTGGCGCATGGTGGCTGCTGACTTCTTTGCTGCTTCGGTGGCGGTTGCCTCTGCAATAGCCTCGGCCACGGTTATGTTTGGTCTATTCAGCAGCTTACTCTGAAGGGTAGTGTTCTTCAACCTGAGGACCACACGGTCCCTCATGGCCTTGTCCATGTTCTGGAACTTGCAGGCTCCTCCGATGTGTTTCAGGGCTGCTACAAAGTCTCCAACAGTTTCATCTTCCTTCTGGTCTCTCTTATAGAACTCATGTCTTTTTATCAAGTTGGAGACCACAGGTACATAGTGTGCTTGAAGCATTCTGTTCAACTCGGGCCAAATCATCTGTTTGACATCTCTGGGTTTAGCCAGCGCCTTCGCCATTTTAAAGATGGCTGGTCCGCAGTGTGTAAGGAAGACAGCCCTCTTCCTTTGATCAGAGATTTCCTGCAGTTCGTTGCTTTCCAAAAACATAAGAAAATGATTGATATACGGTTCCCAATCCTCCTCATCAGGATTGAATGGTGCAGGCGGCGCGTTTTCACCGGCCATCTTTCTCTCTCAGTTCAGATCGCCGCGTGCTTCGGTCTCACTCTTCTATGATGATCCCACCTTCGTCGCCAGTGTACCATCCGGAAAGAAGTACGCGAGACTGGGTTCCAACAACAAACTCTTTTATTAAACTCGCTAAGCAATGGTAACGGAACAACAGACCAAGCCATGGCAGCCCTTTATATGGCAACTTGCCTGCGGCTTGTGGCCAATGACACTACTTTAATTGTTCCCGCTGTTTGGCGGGCTAATCGGATTGGTTCTCTAATAGCCAATCTGAGAACGGCCTTTTTGGCCAATCAGAATAGGGAACTTGGAGCCTACCAAGTTCCATACATAACATGAATAACATATTTAAACATACTAGGATCAGAAATAGGCAAGAATGAAACTGTAAAAATTAATTTCAATTTCCATTTAGTGGCATGGCTATTTATATGTATTTTTATCAAAGGGTACCTTGGTAGAAATGCTTTAGAAAACTAAACTATTGTACCATTCTGAGTCACATTAGTGGAAATAAATACATTTATTTCTTTGGTGTAAACTTGTTTTGAACTTAAACACCCACCAAAAGCATAGAATCATCCTCAGTACCCTATTTAAGCACTGGTTTTAGTTTTGTTTTTCCTCTCACACTTCAGGTTTTTGTTCATAAACTACAAAATATTGTACTGGGGAAACTTGAAGATTTTTTAAAAAGTTAATCATTTTATTTTACAACACTATAAAGATGTTGGGTGGTGGGGGGAATCAACAGTGATGTTTTTTGATTAAGACGATTAATGGTATGGTATTTTTACTATCCATAACATCTTTAATCACACCCAAGGCAGCAAGCTAGTCTAGGGAGCTTAGAGCAGGTTGTGTAGCTTCTCCTACTCCTTTCTTTAACAGAGGAGACAAGTTCAGGAGAAATAGCCTCAGAGGGTTTTGCTATTTTCACCCTCAAGCATCAGTTTCCCTGAAGATTTGGCTAACTCTGCCTAATTGTTGGGGCAGTAAATCAAGTCATTCATCAAATTTTGAGAATATTGGGCTTCCCTCTTTCCCTATGAAATAGAAAAGAAAATAATTGCTCCTTATCTGTTTGGTTTAAGTTGTTTTCTATTGTTCTCATGTTTTTTTTAAACAGGTAGTAAATTTATGATTGATTTCTATGTTTTTATGTATTCAGCCATAGCCAATTTCTTATGTGACAGCTTTTCAATTTACATGAAAAGAATGACAGAAAATTTTTGTGGAGATCAAATAGAGAAGTTTAGATCAAATAGATCAAATAGAGAAGCAGACTGTTTTGAGACAGTGCCTGGGTTCAGCTAGCTGCCTTCTTCTTTTTCTTTGAATTTTATTGGAAAAACTTATCTTCACAAGACAGCAGCTTTGTTTAGGGAACAAATAAGAAAAATGCTTGATCAGTTTCCTCAGTGATCACATTTTGACTGTAAGCACAGGAAGTCTTGCACAGTACAAAGGCAGTTGACAGAAGCAAAATTGTTAATCAGTTGCTGAAGAAATGAAAGGATGTTAAAAGCAGGAGAAATGCCATCTGGAATTTAAAAAATGTTCATCAAAAGATGCTGATTAGAACAATAAATAGTTGTATAATAGAATGGGTCAAACAGAGAAACAATTGTGTGAACAATGAAAGCAAAATGCAGTGATTTTATTATGAAGATTTGGGGTGCTGGGATCCTTCTCACTATTATGATGACCATGGCAGTATCTGGTAAGTTCAACCTGTTAAAGTAAGTAAAGATGTTGTTTTTCCCTGGAACATTGCTTCTCTGTTTTGCAAAGGAGTAAGATATTTAGCAAAAGATCTGGGATACATTTAAACACATTTTAAAGAACATTTTGTAAGTAGTTGTCAACACCTATGTTCCTAAAGCAATGGCCCTTGCTTTATTATGTTGAAAGGAAGAGACATTCTTATATGAAAGTTTATATTATAACTTGAAGAATTGCAATAGAGTGATAAAAATGGGCAATCATTCTAGGTTATAGTAATATATAATATTACTATATAATATAGTATATTACTATATAATAATTTATTTTACTTCTTCATTATTTTTATATTACTGTTTGTTTATATTTTTATTCCATAATTCTCTCAGAGTTCAGAGTTGTACATATTGTTCTTCCTTCACACATTTTATATCCGCAGTCATCCAGACTATGTTAATAGTTGGGAAATGGCCAGTTTATGCTATGAACTTTACAGTGAGTAATTAAAAAGTATCATCTTAGCTATAATCTAAACACCATGCCATATTGACTTTGCATCGCTATGTATACATGCCTAATGATGCATGATGATTTAATGTAAAACCTACAGTATCCAGTTGAATGATTCTGGAAGCCACTTTCAAATTTGACCTTAGGTGCCTTGTTAAATAAGTTTCTGAATGCTGCTTGCAAAATCAATAATTTATTCAGTTTTGTAGTATAATTTGGACATTATGGTAAACAGTATAAATGTATGGTTTCATATTATCAGTTTTAGAGGGCTATCCCTATCAGGAGAAATTGTTCAAAAGAGTGTGATATTTTACAAACATTTTATCGAGATCAAAGATGTTCTTCAAGGATGCTATTCTGCTTGTAGGAGGTAATGCAAAATTTATTAATTTAGCAGGCCAAGCATGCTGTTCTATGTTAAATAATCTGTTTCCTTTGTTAAGATAGTTATTGAATCAACCCATGCTATAAAAAAGTAGGAATAAAAGAATTGCAAAAGACCTCGGGGATCTTCTAGTCCAACTTTTTAATTTATTTATTGATAAATGTATAAAGAATGTACAGTAGAGAGGGCATGCATATGTGCACTAACGTGCCTATTGTCCCTGTCATTGTATTTTTACTCTCTTATTTTTGTTCAAATTCCAATAAATAAATTCCAATAAAAATAAATAAATAAATAAATGTTTGTGGAAAATGTTAGGAGAATATTTATTGAATACATAGGCCACTAAATCATTCCAACATCCATTGGTTTACATTACAATAAAATAACACACAATAAAACATCGTTCATAGTCAAAACCAAATAATAAAACAACTGTGATAAAAAAAATAAGAAATTACGCCCCATCCTTTGTAACACAAAGAACTAAAAAAAGTCTTACATTAATAGTCACAATAAAAATTAAAAAAACTAATTAAAAAGGGGTGATGATAAAATATTATGTCCTGTAGAAGCTCTGTATATGTTTAGCCTTTGGTGATTTTTTGAAAGCTATTATGAGCCTTAGTTCTGGAGAGAAGTTGCATCACTGATAAACAATGCTTTCTGGCCCCAGCTGTCCTGACATCATGAAAACAAATGTGTGTGCTTTTATATGAAGATAATATGTTTGTTACTGAAAACCTGAATGATATTTTGGAAATTTTAGACACATTGCATCAAAGGCCATTGTCTTTGACAGGAAATGATACTTGGAAGTTATATATAAATGGTAAAAAAATAGTTATATGGTAAAACTAGAAGATGTAATATCATAAATAAATGTGTGCTGAATGATACAAAAGTGAGTGACCAATACAAAAGAAGTACATTCAAGTAGTTTGGCCATATAAAGAGATTGATTGATAATTGAACTTGAAAGCAAACAAATGAGGGAAGAATGAATGGATTGAGAAAAAGGGCTGATGGAGAAAACCATGGTTGGATAGAGTAGGTGAGATCCTCAGAAAAAGAGGAGTGAGAAGGCTAATGTACAAAATGGTTATGGATGAATCAGTGCATCAATGTAGCAAGAGTGTTTTGCAGGCGTAGAAAAGTGGAGAGGAGTATAGTGAATAGTTTAAGGTAAATTCAAATTAGGTTGACTTCTGTTTCTTTTTTTAAATTTCTCTTTTCATACTTTTCATATTTTTCTATGTTTTGCATAATTTAGTTTGTACTGATAGGGTATAACACATTGGGTTCTCAGAGGTCACTGGAGGATTAGGCCATTTGTTAACCATTGTTTTTAAATGTGTTGCTAGCCACTCAGAATTTCATTTGTTAAATGGGTGGCCATATAAATCAATTTAATAAACAAGCAAATAAATATTAGCCTATTGGTACCCTTCTGTGAATAAATGTTGCTATGCTAGTAGCAAAATCATATTTTAAAATTATCTTTTGTGGATACTACCAGGCCAAGTTAGTCTGCAACATCTCCCTTACCTCCTGTTTATCTATAATAGTTATTGATAACATTTCTCTCTATATCTTTCTAGATAAATTCAGTAAATATGCAAGACTTGGAACAATCATTGAATTGCATTGTCCTCCAGAAAAATATAATCTGACAGTATGGAAGGTGAACTTTAACAGTGGACTACATTGCCATTTATCATTTAAGAGAGAGAATAATACCATAGCCAGAAACTGCAGTAAGGACATAATGGATTGGGTATCTATACCGGAAGAAGATTCTGCTGTTCAGATAAAATCATTTCAAACATCCAGTGAAGGAATATATAGATGTTTCATTGCTACTGCTAAAGGAATGTTAAATCATGAATATGAACTATCTTTATCAGGTAAGAAACAACATAATTAAAATTATTGTCTTATACTTCAAAACTATTCCTTTTTCATACATTTATGTAATTTTTCAGGCTATCTCAAAACAGTTTATAATATTAAATGCAAACTTATAAAATATATTTTTATGATTAATACATTTGCTTGTACCTGTTCTTGTAATATCCTGTTTCATTAATGTGCTTAAGGCACAGTGGTACCTTCAGCATTATTAATCTAAGATGGCACTTATTATGGGAGGCTTCTCTCAGGTATTTCAACAGTCTTTGTTTACATTTATTGCTAATGTTTGCAGTCAGTCATTTCCAGACATTTTCTTGGAAACTTCCACTATTTTTCTGCTTTCAGAAGTGGGGAGGAATAACTGCAGATTGTTATGAAGTATTTATTTACTTTATTCTGAATTATTGTCTTAATTTAAACACCTGGCAAAATGAATTGCTAATTTTTGAAAACATAAAGAATTTGAAGTTTGATCTTCCATATTTTTCAAATGTTAACATACATACGTTCATACATACATACATACATACATACATACATACATGCAATATTCCTATAACTCTTCAACAGATCTTAACCACACTGAATAGAATAGAATAGAATAGAATAGAATAGAATAGAATAGAATAGAATAGAACAGAACAGAACAGAACAGAACAGAATAGAATAGAATAGAATAGAATAGAATAAATGGAAGGGGCCTTGGTGGTCTTCTAGTCCAACCCTCTCCTTAGGCAGGTAACCCTATAACATTTCAGACAAATGGTTATCTAATCTCTTCTTAAAAACTTCCAGTGTTGGAGCATTCACCACTTCTGGAGGCAAGTTGTTCCACTGATGAATTGTTCTGTCAGGAAACTTCTGCTTAGTTTTAGGTTGCTTCTCTTCTTGATGAGTTTCCATCTATTGCTTCTTGTTCTGCCCTCAGGTGCTTTGGATAGTAGCTTGGTTTGAAGCAAGCCTCTGAGATATTCTTTGAAGCAGCCTCTGAGATATTAGAACACTGCTACCAGTGTTCCAATCTTCCTGTACCATTCCAATTCCTATTGGTATTCTTAGAATATTTGGTACAGCATGGATTCAGTAGAATATGGGATCATAAAGCTTTTATATTTATCAGTCTATCATTTCCTGAAGCAAGGCTAGACCCTACAGATATTATTCGTTTATTGCTCATGCAGTGCTCATACATGGAACATTTGGCAAAACCTCCAAACCATCTTTTCTCGTGCTATTTTCCTTCAACAATCTGGGGAGAGGCTTTCCGTGATGGTTTTTATGAGCAATAAAGCAATTTTATTATCAGCACTGCAATTGACCAAGGGGATTAACACAGGGTTGACTGATGATTAATTTGTGATGTTGCAAGAATGGAAAACTTGATAAGAGGAGGGGATGGAAAGGAGGGAGGAAACACCTACTTTTTTGTATATTCACAGACAGAAAACCAAGCTAAGAAAAGAAAAAACCATCAAAAACTAAGTATGTGGCAGCAACATGAGTGTATATATTATTGATGGTAAGGCCACACCTAGAATACTGCATCCAGTTTTGGTCACCACACTATTAAAATATGTTGAGATTCTAGAAAGAATGCAGAGAAGAGCAACAAAGATGATTAGGGGCCTGAAGGCTAAAACATATAAAGAACAGTTGCAAGAACTGGGCATGGCTAATCTAGTGAAGCGAAGGAGAGGAGGGGGACAACCTATTTTCCAAAGCACCCAAAGGCCAGACAAGGAACAGTGGATGGAAACTAATCAAGGAGAGATTCAACCTAGAAATAAGGAGAAATTTTCTGACAGAACAACCAACCAATTTAGTGCCTTCAGAAGTTGTGGGTGCTTAATCACTGGAACAGTGGTGGGATTCAAACATTTTTTACTACCAGTTCTGTGGGCGTGGCTTGGCGGGTGTGACAGGGGAAGGATACTGTAAAATCCCCATTCCCACCCCACTCCATTAACCTGCTTTCCAGCTCTGTTCTCCTGTACAGGGCAACAAAAGAAGACCCAGCCGATTAGTTGGGACTTAGAAGGCAGAGAATAAATGGGCGTGGCTTGGTGGACATGGCTTGCCAGGCGTGGTTTGATGGGTGTGGGTTGACAGGTGTGGCCAGGAGAAGGATACTATAAAATCTCCATTCCCATCCCACTCCAGGGGAAGGATACTGTAAAATCTCAATTTTCTCCCCACCCCACTAACCTGCTTTCTAGCTCCATTCTCCTGTACAGGGCAACAAAAGAAGACCCAGCTGATCAGCTGGGACTTGGGAGGCAGAGAAGAGATGGGGGCTGGGCCAATCAGAGGTGATATTCCAAACTACTCAAAATTTCCCCTACCGGTTCTCCAGAACCGGTCAGAATTTGCTGAATACCACCTCTGCACTGGAGGCTTTCAAGAAGAGACTAGACAGCCACTTGTCAGAAATGGTATAGTCCCCTGCTTGAGCAGGGGATTAGACTAGATGACCTTCAAGATCCCTTCCAACTCTGCAATTCCGATTGCTCAAATACATGTTTTTTTGCAATAACCCCTACTTCTCCAGGTTATTTGGTGCATTCCTAGGAAAATAAATGGGTATTTTCCTGTTTTATTCCATCTTGTGCTTACTGATTAGCAAATGTGACTGGAAATCTGATAATAAGATGTCTTTCACATTAAATGGGTGTTAGCTTGATAAATGTAATTAATTATTTCTTATATGTCTCATTTCATTTTAGTATCTCCACAAGTATCCTTGACTCATGCCAATGGCACTGCTGTGTGCAAGGCAGCTGCAGGAAAACCAGCTGCAGGGATATCCTGGAATCCACCAGGAGACTCTAAAAATGTGACTGAAATATTTCCAAATGGCACAAAGACCGTCATCAGTACATATAATATGAAAAATGTTAATAAGGATAAGCTTACATGCGTCATCTCCCATCCAACTTGGGGAACATCACTTATCTTAACTCAATCAGGTAAAATTTAATCATCAGTTTCACTTGCCAAGTCACATTCAGCTTATAGTAATCTGTCTATATTTCTCTGTCTAAAATGTCTCTATTCTTTGCTGATATTTTAAATAATATATCAGGCTTATTTAGATCAGTGCTATTTACTGTGATGGAGAAAGGTTTTTAGGGTCTTTCCTATCATCACACATGGTCTACTGCTGGGCTATGGTTTTTCTCTAACTGGAATGATCCTCCTTCAATCATTTTTGCATGCTAATAAAACAGACTTCCATTTTTCTTTAGTTATTTTTGTGTCAATTGATTAAGCCATGGGAATTGAGGAAAGGGTGTGCTTATTATTAAAATATTGATATAGGCACTTGTTATGAAATTATTTCAGAAAGTAAGTTAGAAATAATAATTAATGCTCTTAATACTAGAAATACTCTTTAATATTTTCTTTAAACAGTTAGGGTGGCTAAATAGTGATTCCATCTCTGCCTAAATTGCACAGATTGAAAATTCCAGTTACTTTTGTGGAAAGTTTGGATATTTGCATTCCTATTTGTATTTATTGCCATGACTTCTTATAGCTTAAAGCAATAAAGATTTCACAATGAATACAAAGTCTTGTATGACTTTGTATACAAAGTTTTAAATAATTTTTTAATTAGAAAACATGAATCTGTCTAGGAATATACCTAAATTATAATTAGACATTCTATTTTCTTTTCTGACACCTTTTTATTTATTTAATATATTAGGGCTTTAATCTCTCCTACTTACTATTTCTCACACTTCATAAATTCTCAGGTGAAAATGAAAAAAAGGAAAGTTATATCATGATAATTCTCTACAGCTGTCTTACTGGTCTTTTGGGAATACTTGGATTTTCACTTTCCATCTATCTCTGGAGGTTCTGTGGAAGGTAAGTATACTAGGTTTTAACTTAAATCATCTCATGGTTCTTTCATTATTTATCACAGTTGGTCACGGCAACATTTGTGGGAGTAGAGGCATTGGCAAGATGGCAGACAGATCATTGCAATAAGCCCCCCCCCTTTACAGCCCACACAAAAGGGGCAGGGCTTGCATCATGTCACTCTGCCTGGTCTTCCCCCACCCCCTTGCAGACACTGGTGGAACACCATGAGCATCAGCTCGGTGTACTACTGCAGTAGTGAAACCATTTCACTTGAAATGTTGCTGTGTTGTTTGTGCAATGAATGCAAAATGAGGGTAAAAGCAAAAGGGGGAGGAGTTATGGCAGAATGAGGGTAATTTTAGAGCAGAAGATAGAACTCAGATCCACAAAGGAAGTGGTAAACTGCCCCTTCGTTTCAATTCTGCAACCTTTGCATCTTTTCTTATGAGGAAAGGATGGTTAAACTGAAAAGATACTTGGTTACAAGTGAAATGCATTTTAAATGGCATTTTTTTATTTAACAAAATTCATTTGCTGTGGCATTTATTGAGAGAAGGAGATCTGATTATTTTCCTTCCTCCTCCTGTCATAGCAGCAAAAGAAAAATCAATGCAACTACAAACATAGAAACAATTTCAGGACAAACCATCCAGGTAAGACCAAGGAAACAATAATTGATCTGTTTCAAATTAGCCTTTATGTTTTTTTTTTCCAATTGATCGTTGGCATTGTAAAGTTCACAATAACTGTTAGGAGGATTGTCATCGTATTAAGATGCAGGGGAAAAAACTATTAAATATCTTTAATAATTTATTAGTTAATTTCAGTACTTAGATTTATTGTAAAGTAATCTCAATCACAATTTGTTTATGCCTTGACCTAGCCATCTTTTTGGAATACAATGTCTAGCAATGCAGTTTAAGAGATAAAAATGACTCTTGTCTTGAAAACAAAGTGCCATTCCCTTGTTATGGCAGGCAGTAGGCAAGCAAGTCTAATACCAAAGCCTGGAGCTGCTGAGTCACATCCAGCTCTGTGAATTGCAAGCAATACAGTTTCCATCAATAGAATACTTTTAGTCTCAAAGGCCTTATCCGATGGATCACTGACGGTGAGATACAAGAAAGGAAGCTGTAAGGTTTAAGATGCAAACTCCTTTTCTGAGTCAGAGATGTACAGTTAGTCCTCGACTTACAACACTTCATTTAGTGACTGTTCGAAGTTACAACAGCCACTAAAAATTACTGACATCCATATTTCATACTTTTGATCATTGCAGCATCCTCATGATCATATGATTTATATTTATATAGCAAAATCAGTAAGGAAACCATATTCACTTAACAATTGTGTTATTAATTTAACAACTGCAGTGATTCAGTTTACAAATGTGGCAAGAAAAGTCGTAAAATGGGGCAAAACTCATTTAACAAATTTGTCATTTAGCAACATAAATTCAATTGTGGTTGTAAGTCAAGAACTACTTGACTCAGAAACAAGTATTTGACAAGATGATGCCCTTTCCAAAGCAACAACAAGACCCAGGGTTACAGTTATATTAGTAAACAAGAGACTTAATTATTTTGCCATGTTTATTAGCTGTCTTTTAAACATTCTTCTTAATATTCCCTCCCATTCCTCCTTCCTTTTTAATGAAATATCCTTTATTTAATTCTTGTAACAACTTTCAAATTTAAATACAGAATTTGATATGCCTTGTCAGCCTAAGTTTCATAAAGGAAATAAGTGCAACAAGTAATCAAGGCTGAGTAATCAATAGCAATCTTTAAAAGAACCAGCTTCCTGTGA
The DNA here is from genome assembly GCA_015471245.1 of Laticauda colubrina. NCBI lineage: Eukaryota > Metazoa > Chordata > Lepidosauria > Squamata > Elapidae > Laticauda > Laticauda colubrina. Next base: position 33,487,642 of record BLBF01000006.1, read on the forward strand.
AATGAATTGTTCAAGTTATTAATATTTATTGATGTCTTAGTTTTAGCCATGTCATCCTTAATTTACAGTTTGAGTATTTTATAGATTACAGTTATATAAGCTTGATTTTGCTTATTGGGATTTTGAGGTTGGTCCCTGCTGTTTAGCATCTTTCCTTGAACAAATGAATACTTTTCTCCCATCATAAATACTTTCAAATGGAATGTAGCCGTAGACTTTTCTTTATGCTTTATAAATATGATGTCAAGAATGTAAAGTCTTTGTTTCTTAAGCACATGTTAATTTTTAAGCACATGATAATAATTTCAATATTTTCATTCTTAACCAAATAGTTTGCCATTTCAGCCATTTTATTTATTAAAAATGTAAATTTCCTCTTTGGTCTACAATGGAATTAATTCTAAACATTTTTTGAATCTTTGTAATTCATCTGCATCAAAATTAAAATAATTTTTACATTTTGCCTTTTCGTATTGCCAAATAAGCTTTTCCTTCCAAAATCTTCTTGTAATTAAATATCTGTATTTCCTTGTTTGCGATAAACGGTTTTTGCATTTCTTTTCTTTGCTTCAATTTTTGTTGGATAATGCCATCATTTTTATTTGTTTTACTTTCAGGAACCTCCATCTGATTTGAAAGAATAGCTTTTAACTCTTTCATTGTAGACAATGAAGTATCAGTCTTGATTCTTACTGACTTTTCTCCTTTTCTCCATCCAATTTGGAAGTTCTTGCATCCAGTGTTTTCCTGTTCATCAATAATCACTGGTTTCCTGATCATTAATAATAACTAATAATCACCAATTATCAGTAGTAATGCCCTTTACAACAAACAAAAGCAAATCAGATAATTATCCTAATAATACGTCTTCAACCAGCAGGACAGTATTTAAATATGGAACCCAATTTACTTTTTACATCTCAGCATATAAAAAAGAATAATAAACAGTTTGAACAAGCTATAAATGTAATGCAGAATAATAACATGAAATTAGTACATGAAAGCTTTTCAGATACTACTTTAATTCACTTAATTAGTGTTATGTGTTGAAGTTTCTTCAATATGTTTACTTCCTTCCTGATAAACTCTGAATGCTGGATTCAGCTTTTTTCAGTTTAGTTATTAAATCAACATTGTCACTTTTACCACAACTTATGCTTAAAGCATGCCACAATAGCAATCAACTATTGCAGCCAAATTTCTTACTTATCACTGCCATAACAATGAAAACTATATTCTATTAGAAAAGGAGAACCACAGCAGGTCAAAACTGGTGGGCATAGTACATACATAAATCTATTCTCCAGTGTTTTAATCATGTTATCAATCATACACATAACTGAGCCCTGGTGGTACAGTGGTTAGAATACAGAATTGCAGACTGACTTTGCCCACAGTCTGGGGTTCAATCCTGACAGGGTTCGAGATGATCCATTCTTCTATCCTTCCGAGGTTAGTAAAATGAGGGCCCAGATTTTGGGGGACAATATGCTGACATAGTGCCCCCAAACTGCTCAGAGAATGCTGTAAAGCACCTTGGAGTGATATATAAGTGCTATTGCTGTAATTTTCCCCTTTTCTCCATATCAAAAATGAAAAAAAACATAAAACTTGTTTCTAACATGGTAATGCTGGACTCAGTTAGATGACTGGGCTGTCTTCCAAAATAAAATACACACAGAAACAGAAGTTAGATTTTTTAAAAATACAAGAGAATGACTAACTTTGTAAAAATGGTTTACAAAATAGATAAATAAGCAATATTGTCACTATATGTTTATTATCAATGTTATGATGATATATCATTGTTAAGCCCCTGTCACACTGCACCAGCGGATGGAAAGAGGATGTAAAATGGACAAAAACACTTGTCATCCGTTGGTTAACGCGATGTATCTGTTCTGTACTCACTGCCTCCGTTTTGCTTCCTCTCTATCCATCCAGCATCCGTTTATTGACGTTTCATCCGCTCAGAAAGTTTTGAACTGCTCAAAACTTTTGAGTGGAAAATGTATCCAATGCGTCCGTTCTGCATCCGCTAGGCATCCGTTACACATCCGCTATATCCGCTAGGCATCCGCTGCGCATCCGCACAACTCCATCCGCTCCAGCGGTAAACGGACGCAGGGAGGAAGCGGAACGGACGCAGAACAGATGCAGAACGGATGCCTAGCGGATGCAGAATGGAAACAAAGCATTTAAAATGGAAAAAACGTTCTCAGAGGGGACCTATCTGGGATATTAAGGATGTCTAGAGGATGCCTAGAGGATGCAAAGGGACACATAGTGGAAAACCTATACTGCCTATAAAAAGGGGGAGCAACTCACCTGCATCTCACTTTCAGACCAGCAGCCCAGCTGTGCAGACCTCTGCAGCCTTCATCTGACTCTTCCTCTTCCACAGCATTCAGTCATGTCCACCGTGGATCGTAACAAAGTCCTTTTGGCAGCCACCATCATTCTGCAACAGTGCGAAGCCATCTACAGGCTCTGTGAACTCTATTACGGGAAGAAAAAAAGGCGGCCAAGAAGCGTCTGGGTCCGAAGATGGATCGGGAGAAGAGCAGAGTACGGACTGTACAACAAGCTGATTGTGGAGCTCAGGAACGAAGACACTCGTGCATTCCAGAACTTCATGAGGATGCCTCCAGCCATGTTTGACGAAGTTGTGGAGCGGCTGACACCCAGGTTGACCAAGCCGAGCACCAACTTCCTCCCCAGCCTGGATCCTGGGCTCAAGGTGGCACTGACTCTGCGCCACCTGGCCTCAGGGACCACCTACAGGAGCATGCAGTACGGCTGGAGGGTGCCACACAACACCATCAGCATTGTGGTCAGAGAAGTGGTGCAGGCCATCATCGAAGAATACATGGAGGAGCTCCTCCAGTGCCCCTCCACTGAAGAAGGATGGAAGAAAGTTGCAGAGCAGTGGTATCAGAGGTGGAACTTCACCCACATACCGTTGGAGCCATAGATGGCAAGAACGTGGCCTACAAAGCTCCAGCCAAGTCGGGGTCCACTTATCACAACTTCAAGGGCTTCTTCAGCATCATCCTCTTCGCCATGGTTGATGCTGACTACAAGTTCATGTACATTGATGCTTCAGGCAACGGCTCATGTTCAGATGCCCAGGTGTACAACGCCAGTGACCTCAAGGAGAGGCTGGAAGGCAACCTCATGGTGGGCTTCCCAGATCCAGACCCACTGCCCAATGACACACAAGGTGTGCCCTACTTCATCGTGGGGGATGACACCTTCTCCCTCAGAACCTACCTCAAGAAGCCCTACACCTCCAGACTCCTCACCCGTGAAGAGAGGATCTTCAACTACAGGCTGTCCAGGGCAAGGCGGGTGGTGGAGAACGCCTTTGGCATCCTGGCCAACAGGTTCCAGGTACTTCTCACCAACATGCAACATCGCCCACAGACCGTGAGGAGGATCGTGGAAGCTTGCTGCATCCTGCACAATGTCATGCGCACCCACTACCCAGTCTTGCAGAACAGGCTCGTGGACCTCCAACAAGGCAATGGGGACATGGAGCCTGGAGAATGGAGGCAAGGGCAAAACCTGATAGACACTGAGGATGTGCAAGGCCCCAACAGAGCCTCATGTGAAGGGAAGAAGTAGCGCAACCTCCTGAAACACTGGTGCAACTCCCCAGCTGGAGCAGTGGAGTGGCAAGACAGGATGGTAAATGCTTAATGGATGCTTCCTTCAGCCTGTCTCATCACACGGATGAGATTGGGCCATGTATGTTTGGTTGGCCTACAATGAACAGGGCGTTTAATAAAGAGTTGTGTTTATGTTGACATGTGTGGATGATTGATTATATCGTTATTGATAATAAAGGGCCATAGGTGTAGCACCTAGGAGGGTGGACCATACAGTCCCACTATGCTTGCACTGGAGGTTTATCTATCCCACAGCTATTTTAACCCATACCAAAGGTATCCCTGCCCACCCCACTGCTATCTTAACCCATCCCACAAGCATGCAAAGGCTTAAACCAATTCTAAAAGTTTCCACCAAGACTTTATTACAAAAAAAGAAATGAAGCAAGTGTGTGAATCAAAGATAAACTTTATTGAACAACAAGCTGTAAAAGAAAAATGACCCAAGTCAAGTGTCCAAATACAGTCCACAGGTAGCCAGCCAGCCAGTCTCTGGAACTCCTCTTGGTCACTCGGAGGTGTGCCCAGTCTCAGGGGTGAAGGGTCCAGGTGCTGTGGAGGTGGCTGGTGCTGGAGTGCTTGTCTGAAGCGCCATTGGGGTGCTTGTCCCTGAGAGGACAACAGGTGACGGTGTGTTGAGAAAGCTCTCAGACAGCTGGCTCAGCCCCGTGATGTTGAGAGCTTCTTCCTCCATGCCATGGGGTATCAGCCCCAGGACTGATGACAGATGTACTGAAGCCGGGCTTGGCTGTGGGATGGAGAAAGGAGTGGTGTAGTGGGACTGCCTGCTGTGCAGCGAGCTGAGGAGTGGCGTGGGTGGCATCTGTGGCGTGGCTGGCATCGATGTCGTCGGTGGCATCATTGGCATGGGTGGCATCGGTGGCATCAGTGGAACAGCTGGCAACGGTGCCGCCCGATGACTCTGTGCCTGGCCTGGGAAGGGCTGCTGCCTGTGCTGCTGGACCTCCGGGTAGCCGTAGCCCTGGTAGGTGAGGGCCTGTGGAAAGCCTTGGAATGGGAGGGACATCACCTGGGGTGGAGGAGCAGGCCTGGGCTGGGTGGGAGCAGGTTCCTCTGGATCTGGAGGGTTGTGAAGCAGCTTGGTGATCCGGTCCTTCACCACCTGGTGCTGGGGTTCCGCCATGTCCGTGAGGGTCTGGTTGACATAGGTGAGGAAGGGCTTGCGGTTGGAGGATGAAGAGTCTGTGTGGACCAGCTGAGAGAGGAGATCTATGCTGGTCCGGATGGTGTCCCTGATCTCCAGCAGGACAGTGTGGCTCTGCCCCTCCTGCTGTCTGGCTCTCTGCCTTTCTGTGGAGGTGGAGCTGGGGGTGGATGTGGGTACGGCTGTGGTGTCCTTTCTCCCACCACACTAGGGAGTCCTCCACGCACTCCACCACGGTTACAACACCTGTCCGCGGGTTCTCCGCCATGGCACGCTCCACAGAAACCTGCCTGGAGACAGGAACTGACTCTCGGCCGGAAGAGGACTGGCTCTCAGCAGGCTGCCAGAGAGAGAGGGTAGTGAGAGGGGCTGCTCCTTGGTGGCGAATCTCACCCTCCAGGAAGCTGCACCTGGCCATGACATAGGTCTCTCTGTCCGTCAGCTAAACCGTGGCCTGGCCAGATTTCTTCAGGTGCAGCTTCCCGTACCAGGTGTGCATGTGCTTCCACCAGCTGAGGAGCACCTCCGAAGTGTAGCCCATACTCTCCGCCTTCTCTTTCCAAGCAGCATGCTTCCTTTTGGTGTCCCTGTACAGCCGGTGTCCCTTCCGCCACAGATAGTCATTCTCTCTCAGCCACTCCAGCACCTCATCCTCGTGTTCCTCCTCAATGGAGTATTGCCTCCTCTCCTGTTGTCGCATACGTCTCTTCCTCCCTTTGGCAGGACCAGATGGGCCCTCATCAGAGGGGCTCCCAGGTAGTAGGGGCTGCTCCTCCACACCACCAGCAGCAGCAGCACCAGCAGGATCATCATCATCATCATCATCATCATCATCATCATCATCATCAGTATCATAATCATCATCGTCATCATCATCATCATCATCAGTATCATAATCATCATCATCGTCATCATCATCATCAGCAGCAGCAGCAGCAGCAGCAGGATTATCATCATCAGCAGCAGCAGTATCAGCACCAGCAGGATCAGCACCAGCAGCACCAGCAGCACCAGGATCATCAGCAGCAGAGTAAGCACCAGCAGCGCCAGCAAGACCAGGAGCACGAGCAGGACCAGGAGCAGGAGCACGACGAGCAGGACGAGCAAGACCAGGAGCACGAGCAGGACGAGCAAGTCCAGGAGCACGAGATGGATGAGCAGGACCAGCAGGACGAGGAGCAGCTTCAGCAGAGTACGCAGCAGCTGAAGCACCACCGCCAGGAGCAGCTTCAGCAGAGTAAGCACGAGCAGAAACACCACCGCCAGGAGCAGCTTCAGCAGAAGCTCCAGCACCAGAAGAGCGAGCCCGAGCAGCAAAAGCCCCAGCAGAAGCAGAGTCAGGGACAGGGGGCGGGAGGGTGGCCCTGTCCCTCTTGCCAGGGATGGCGGCAGGTTTCTGAGGCTTTCTCTTCTTCCCCATGGTTGTGGGGTTGCTGGCTGGCAGGGAGGCTGGCAGGCACCAAGGCTGGCAGGAAGGCTGGCACCAAGGCTGGCAGGAAGCCTGGCAGGCAGCCAGGCACGAAGGCTGGCAGGCAGGCACCAAGGCTGGCAGGAAGGCTGGCAGGAAGGCTGGCAGGAAGGCTGGCTGGCAGGCAGGCAGGCAGGCACCAAGGCTGGCAGGCAGACTGGCTGGCAGGGAGGCTGGAAGGCAGGCAGAGAGCAAGGCTGGCAGGAAGGCTGGCAGGAAGACTGGCAGGAAGCCTGGCAGGAAGGCAGGCAGGCATGCACCAAGGCTGGCAGGCAGACTGGCTGGCAGGCAGACTGGCTGGCAGCAAGGCTGGCAGGCAGGCAGAGAGCAAGGCTGGCAGGGAGGCTGGCCAGGAGGCTGGGAGGCAGGCTGGGAGGCAAGCTTGGAGGCAGGCTGGCAGCAAGGCTTGCAGGCAGGTATGCAGGCAGGGCAGGCAAGGACTCGATGTATCCGGCAGCAGGTCTTTCCTCCAAATGGTGACCTGCTTGGGAGCTGCTTCCCTTTATATCCGTGGGGCTTACGCAATGCATCCCCCCCGCATGCGCAATTAATGCTTGGCGTCCGTTAGGCTTCCACTGTGCATCCGCTAGGCTTTCGCTCTGCATCCGCTTCATCCGCTGTGCATCCGCTGTGCATCTGCTTCATCCATTCCACGTCCGCTCTGCATCCACTTCATCCGTTCCGCGTCCGCTTTGCTGAGGTCCCCCATCCGCTTCCATCCACTAGGCTTCCGTTCCGCATCCGCTTTCCATCCGCTCTGCGTCCTCCCCGTGTCCGTTCCTTTCCGTGTTGTCCGCTCTGGTTATGCAAATTTTTGCCCCTTTTGAGAGCAGATAACAACGGATGGAACATTTTTCTCATCCGTTTTGTCCTTTTTACTAACGTTTTGCATCCGTTGGGCAGTGTGGCAGGGCCTTTACTATATGATGACTACTAATGTGATAAATGTTATTGTTATTATCATGAGGATTATTCCTCAAAATAAATATACCCACACTGTTTATATAGACATTGACATTTTTGCTCTTTTTATAAATAATAAACAAATAAATAAATAAAACACACACACACCATCTCCCTAAGAGGGAAAAGAGAAAAAGAATTATGGTCTACTTTTACTTTAAATTAACCAAGTAACAATGTTAGATAATAAGCAAAGGGTCACAGCTCAGGAACCCATGGCTTAACTTTGTCTCTAATTCCCGAAGGATCCTCCCTATTCCTCCAGATTTGCCACCCACTGTAGTTAATCTGCCATTAGTAACACAAATCTCTGTGACAGAAAATAACAATCTGAAGACCTTTTATGTTTAAAATATATTTCAGTATCTTCTAGTAAGGTGCCATTTTCAAAGTCCTCTACAACTCAATTTCAGAGTTGCTATACTTTCAAATATTCCAAACAAAATTGCTTTTAGATCTGAGAATACTAGGATTAAAAAGGAATGAAAGAAAAAAATAAGCCTCTTTTGGTAAAAAAAAAAGAGAAAAGAAAGCAAAATTGAAATTTGTATGCTATTACCCACAATATGTACAGTAACATAACTGCTTGTACATAAGGTATGGGGGTGTAGTTTTGTAGTGCTGGGGAATGTTTAATAAGAAGCCAAAATGTCACTTGTGTTATAAATATGGATTCAGTAACCAATTATACTGATTAGTATCTCAGTGTGTCATGTAATGCAAAAATCCAACCATATAAAGGTAATTTGCAGAATTCCATATTTTTCCCATCAGGTATAAATGAAATATAAACAGTGTATATAGATTAAAATTTAAAAAATAGACAGGGTTATTAATGCTTCCTTTTTTAAATTTAAAACTATATTCAAAAGATATAATGCTTTTTCTTCTCAAAATGTTTTCTTGTTTTATAGGAAGATGTGGAGCCATATGCTACCTTTGTGCAAGTGGAAAATGTAATATATGACAAAGCATGTAATTTCTCATCAGATTAACACGTATTATCTTTCATCTTCATCATAAGACAGAATCAGATCTGAACTGTGAGAAGTATGGAAGGGCAAAATGTGTTAATTTACAGTGAATGGTAACTTATTTTTTTCTCCAATTCCTGAAGACTGCTGGACAAGTCCCTGCAATTTTCCTGGCAATTTTTTTTCAGAAATGGTTTACCATGACTGTTTTTATGTTCTCAAGATCACCATGCTGGCTTTATTCTGAAGGCAGGACTAGAACTTGGTTTCTTGGTTTCTAGCATGATGCCCTAACCACTACATCAGACTGGCTCAAAGTGAATGGCAATGACAGCAACTTTGAACCAATCTTTCCACTGAACATGAGGACATTTGCATAAATAAGTATCTATTTCTCTTTAATCACCACAGATTCTTCTAACAACTTTACTGGCTCTTCCGTACCAGGCACTTACTTTTGCTCACAAAGATTAGTTTTCTGACCTAGGCTTCCCCAACAGCACAAAGAGGACTCCTCGTCCCGATAAACTCCTTTTATTTAGTTTACAGTGAATTCCTCTCCAGCAAAGTCCGGGCCAACAGTCTTTCAAGATATTTCACAATTGCAGACCTTTATCAGGCTTGGAGAGTTGCCAGGCCAATATCTTTTAGATGCCACACTGTAGCAGACAATATTTGGCAAGAATGCAGGAACAGATCTTCACCCAAATGAACTAATTGTCTCCTGCTCCCCACTCCCCTTTCACTCCTCTTTTATTCCCTCTGGGAGGGGCCATTCACTGTCTACTTGTGGCTTTAGTTCCAAGTTGACCCTTGTTCTTAGCTGTTCCCTTCTTCTGGCAGCTCTGCGCATGTGCATACCGGGAACAGTCTCCAGCTGTTCTTCTGCCTCACTGATGTCCAACTCCAAAGGCAGCTGAAAACTGTCAGATGGCCCTGGCCCCTTCCCTGTCTCTGACACAGAGCGCTTGTCAGAGCCTTCCCCAGACTTCAGGACTGGTTTCTCCCAAACCTCCTCACTGTCTGAATCTTCTGCAATTGCTGGTGGGACACAACAATTAGAACATCTGTTTAGAAAGCTGTTATGAAAGTCATAAAAAGTGGATATTCTTCTACCATCATTCTGTCTAAGAGTGAGCTGAATTTGAAAAACTCTGGGAATCAAGTAACCACAAGATGATTATTCAGGAAGTATTTATATTGAAACCTGGTTTACTCCCTTTCTATGGATATGTCTCACTTTCTATACTCACACACTGCAATCGAACAGTTCTAAGCATTAAATTTAGTTTGTTGTCTTTCAGAAGGCAGGAAAAAAAGCATTATCGAGATTTTGTAGACTTTTGGACAGACTGCCTGTTGTTATTTTACAGTGGATGAGATTAATATTTGAAGTGATTCAAAAAGCACACAGTATACTCTAAAAATGACTTGACATTTACAGTCAGAATAAGTGAAAATAGTGGAAAGAAAGCAGAATTTGATCAAAACATTTTCCTTGATATTTGGTCTTGTTCTAGCATTTTTGAAGTGTACGTAATTACACAAAACTAAATTAGGTTAACAGGAAGGCTTAGACCAATTACTCATTGTATGTAAACACATATAAATAAACCTTAATTGCCACCCTTTGTGAGATCAGTTTTGACAGAATGTGATTTTGAATGTACAGAAAGTTTATAGAGAGAGCTCTAAGGGAGGATATACAATGAGATTTGTTTGGATTTAGAATTTAAATGAATTTTTCAAAATAGGTCACCAATTTGAAAGGAAAGTCTATTCGAAAAACATTTTCACAAACAGATATATAACTATAAAAGTTGTTTAAAAATGCGATCAGTTAATTTGCTTGCAAAAAGTGTACTCAGTAAGGAAAATTGCACACACAATTCATATGATAAATGTGCAGCTATTTATGATCTAAATATATAGCAGGAAAATTAAAAATCAAAAGAAAACAAAGCATGAAGATTCACCAACTTGTACTTTTCTTCCTCCACTGTTCAAATACACTGTTCAAAATGGTTCCACAAATGATTTCTGACCACTGACTGACACTCTCTCTCTCTTTCTCCTCCCTCTCTCCCCTCCCTCCCCTCCATTCTCTCTCTCTCCAGATTGGGTGGGGATAAATCACCATTAGGAACTTCAAATTATTAGGAGCCACTAGATGCCATATTACCCTAAAGCTCAATTAAACTGTGGGAAATTCTCCATGTAGAAAGCTTGGGAAATTTTTTTCCTACAGAACTTTTGAGAAGGGATTATGATATTTGTCCTAACCCTCACCATCATTTCCCTCCATTGCATTCTAGACACATTTGGCTATGAAAGCTGAACTTAGAAAGTAGCTTTGCTTTAGTCATGGTGACATTGGTTATTAATACATTGCAACATTTTTTTGATGGTATTAGTTAGCAAATCCATTAATCTCTCCTATGTGATGTAGGAAGATTACAGCAGTGATCATTCACATTATCGCTATAATCAGTGAATGACTATATGGTTTTCATGGAAACCAAAATGTTTTAAATTGAGTTGCTTTTAAAAAATATATATATTGCAGTTGCAAAATTGCTAAGCATTATGCTTTGTAGGAGAATGTGCAACCACAAATTGACACTGAACTTTTTTTTTCTTGTTTTTACTTTTTAGAGGAAATGAAATAAATGATGAGTGGTTTTCCTAAACTCAGACAAATGTCTGTGGAAGAACCAGGGTCTATAGATTCTGAAATATACATTAGAACCTGAAAGATATTTTAAGGGTTATTGAGGCCTGGAGGAGCAATGGTGACCAATATGAACAAAACAGCAGATAAATAAGGATCCTTAGGGAACTCAACTGTATTGCTCTGTCTGAAAGGAAAACGGAAATGTTTAATCATAGAACAAAAGTATACAGTTCTTGAAATATAAATGTGTGTGTGTGTGTATCAATATCTTATCTATCTATCTATCTATCTATCTATCTATCTATCTATCTATCTAT